>OY783192.1:14618185-14972210 GCA_963678675.1 Xiphydria camelus | reverse complement strand
CGAAGAAAAAATTCGCAGTGATATCTTATTTTTTACTAAATACTGCAAAACTGAATTACTTTGAAATGACGTAATAAAGTATTTTTGCAGAAACTTTATTGCTAACACAGCAAAGTAAATTTGCTGAATTACAATATTTGTTATAGCAAATAATTATTTTGCTGTAGATACTAACTAATAAATTTTACTTTGCGTTGCAACAAATATTTGTCGTTAACAATATTCACAGTAGAAGTGAAAAGTTGTACCAGTTTTAGAACTTTAGCAATCTGAATTACTTTGAAATGCCGTAATAAAACTTTTTTGCAGACAGCGACATGTACATATTTACTGCATTCGCACGAGATATACCTTGACTGCAATTATCTTTACATACCAGGTGTCCCAACCACCATGGACAGTAGTATATAGTGTATCTTCCAAACGAGCATAATTTCGGAAAAATTTTTTCAACAAAAGTTGTACTGTAATAATTTTTTAATATCCACTTCCGATTTCAAGAACCGGCGTGCATTACCCAGTTTTGATTTAAAACAATTATTTATTATAGTAGGTACAGAAGGAAAATAATTCTCAATGCGAGTACAACAAGCCATTGTGAATTTTATTTGCATAACCGAAAGTCCGAGATATCCAGGGTTGAATTTTCGCCCATTTGCGCCGGTTTCATGCAATACGTCGTACAAATGAAGACACCTGCCTTTGAATGAAGCGTTGCCTTTTCCAAAAACATTCTCTTCTGGAGCGTGTTAAATGTTTGAAGTCAAAATTCAATATTGTGTATGTACACGGTGATCACTAATTTCACGAAAACCATATTCCGCCTCACAGTTTCCGGTGTCCATGTCTTCCGCTCCTTAGTTTTTGATGTCAGTCTTTCGCTCCATAATTTTCACTGTGAAGGTCTTTCGCCTCATAATTTTCAGTGTCTAGATCTTCCGCTTCATAGTTTTCGGTGTTCAGGTCTTCCGCTCCATAATCTTTGGTGTCCAGGTCTTCCGCTCCACCTGGACACCGGAAAATATAGAGCGAAAGAGCTGGACACCGAAAACTATGTAGTAGAAGACCCGGACATCGAAAACTATGGGGCGGATGACCGGGATATCGAAAACTATGGAGCGGATAACCTGGATATCGAAAACTATGGAGCGGAAAACCTAGACACCGGAAACTATGGAGCGGAATACCTGGAAACTAAAAACTATGTAGCGGAAGGCCTAGACACCCAACACTATAGAGTGCAGATCAAGAACGATGGAGATCTTAGGACGGAAGATGATGGGGTTAACACAAATCCGCTTTTAAATTCTGGAGAACTTAATTCCAAAATTTTAGACATTGGAACCTGTCATACGAAACTTGATTACCGTGTACATACACAGAATTGGATTTTAATGTCAAATATTTGACACACTAGACGAGAATGTTTTCAGAACATAAAACGCTTGAGTTACTCCTCATTTGTACGTCGGATATACATGCACCAGGCGCAAACGGGCGAAAATTCAACCTTGAATATCTCGGGCTTCCGTTTATGCAAATCGAATTTTCGATGACTTATGTATACGTGTTCATAATTACATTACTTCTGTATTATAATGTTAGGTGTAGTAAAAAAGAATGCATTATTTTTGCATGGAATTGAAGGCTTTCTTTAGCATAGTTAGAATGATCCGATTTAGGTCAAATATGCATCGTTTTGTTCGATAACTTGCTGCCATTTTGAAAGTAATTCCATTATGCTTCTCTTATAGAAACCCTCGTTGCTATTGGCAAAAAACCGGGACTGTCGATTTTCACAAACTTCTCTTGAGGCGATTTTTTTTACCAGCAACATCATTCGTTATAGACAGGACAGGACAGATGGTAATAACTTGATGCCAGGTCCGGACTATAAGGTGGATGCAAAAAAACCTCTCAACCTAGCTCCCGGAGCTTCTGGCGAGTCACTATCGATGTATGTGGTCAGGCGTTGTCCTGATGGAACACAATTCCTCTCCTATTGGCCAAAACTGGCCGCTTCTGGGCGATTGCTTCCTTCAGACGGTCCAATTGTTGACAGTACAAGTTCGAATTAAGAGTTTGGCCGTAGGGGAGCAGCTCATAGTAGATGATTCCCTGCCAATCCCACCAAACACACAGCAAAACCATTCTGACCGTCAATCCTGGCTTGGCTACCATTTGCGCCGGCTCACCCCGATTCGACCACGACCGTTTTCGCTTGACGTTGTTGTAAGTGATCCATTTTTTATCACCAGTCACCATCCGCTTCAGAAATGGGTCGATTTTATTGCGATTCAGCAGCGATTCGCAGATGGAAATTCGGTCCATGAGGTTTTTTTCCGTTAACTAGTGTGGCACCCATACGAGGGGGGGGGGGGGGGGGGCAAAAATAACCGGAATCGTAATGCTGCGCATCGTGTACTTCTAGTACAAAGTTGTGCTGCCAGGGAATTGTTGTAGGATTTCTCCTGATTCAGTCTGCCAAGTGGCGTCACCCGATAACGACGCGCGCGGTTTCTCTGGCAATTATACGTGTTTGCTGTTAGTGCATGCGTGACGCGAAAAACTGGCTGGTTCTCACGAGTAACGTGCGGCTGTGAAAATTTGTTTTTTACTCGGCAAGAATGCAGCAGAAACTGTAGTGAGAATGCAAACGGCTTACGAAGAACATGCTCTTAGTAAAACTCAAGTGTACGAATGGTTTTCTCGGTTTAAAATGGGAGAAATAGCCATTGAAGATCAGCCCCGTTCCAGTCGTCCTTCAACTCCTCGAACTGAAGATAACATTGCCAAAATCCGTAATCTCTCATCAATGAAAATCGATGCAGGACAATCGACCAACTCGAATACTTATCCGGTTTGTCCTGGAGCTCAATTCAGCGTATTTTGAGCGTTGATTTAGGAATGCGAAGAGTAACGACAAAATTTGTGCCCAAACTTCTCACCGTGGATCAAAAAGATCGTCGTGTTCAAGCCTGTCGTGAAATGAAGGATGCATTCAAAGACGATCCAAATAATTTTTTCAACAAAATCATTACAGGTGATGAGTCATGGTGCTATGGGTACGATCCAGAAAGTAAACAGCAGTCAAGTTAATGGAAGTCAATGAAGTAAAAGTAAATATCACGACGGCGCGCTAGCACCTGCTACCTATCAAAGAGGATGATTTTAAAAGATGTTTCCAACAATGGAATGAACGTTTAGAAAAGTGCATTAGCGCTAATGGAGAGTACTTTAAAGATTAAAATTGTATTAAAAAAAAAATAAAGTACATATTCTTTATAAAGAAATTTCTGTTATTTTTGGGCCCCTCCTCGCTTCTTTTTGTATCCAGCCTTATTCAAGTGGTTCCAAACGGTTTTTTGTGCAATGTTTAGCTCCTCGTCAATGGAAACAGTGTTTACATGTCGGTCGGACTCGACGATTTCCATTATTTTATCGACATTTTTGACAATTGGCCTTCCAGGCATGGTGCATTTTTGACACCAAAATTACCGGAACGGAATCGACAGAACCAAAAAATTGCGCGTGATTAGCTATTACAGTATCAGGACCATAAGCACTATTCACATTTTCAGCCGCCTGGTTTGCGTTTTCGCCTTTATCGAAGAAAAACTGTAAAAAATATTGCGTATTTTCTCCTTGCTGGTGTCCATCTTTAACGCGCGCTCAAACAATACTGCGTCAAGCAATCACAAAACTCTGTGAGGTTTTTTAGTACGAAACCTTTTCTTTCTAACGCCACCTTCAAGCCATTTTTTAAAGTGCTCCGTCGTTAGTTTTCCAGATTTGGAAGGGGTAATACATAAATATTTTCAGATGCAAACATGTTTTGTTCTACAGCCGGCCCAGCGTACGACATACGTGAATTTCCACATTAAAACTGTTCTGGTCCGAGTTGTACGCGCTTCCCTCTCTCCCCCCTCCCCTCCCTCCGTCCCTCCCCCTCCCCCCTCTCTCTCTCTCTTTCTCTCTCTCCGTGAGTAAGACTGGTTGTACTGTTTTTCTCTCTGCTCCAATACGGAAATTACCGCTATCTTTGCCCACGGGCATTACTGCTCCTGATTCATTTGCATGCCTTAAGTTGCAAACTGTTGGCTAATTAATCTGAATACTGGACTAACCGCTTGAATTCTCTTAAAACGGCTTATATTATTGCTTGTCGCTGGAAGTGAGGTTAGATTGCTTGTGCTATATTCGGTAACGGTTCGCTGAGTCGGTAACGGAGTGCTCGACGTTTTCACCGCGGATCAACGCCATCTTGTGGACTAAGCAAGCATTCATTCAGCAGTCTCACCGACCTCTGCTGGTAAAGCCATTGCCCCCATATATATCATGGATGATCGTTCGCAATGCGCAACTAGATCATCTGGGTCTAATAAATCCACCAGATCAACTCGATCAACAAGTACAAATAACACAGGTTTACAAAAAAAAAAAGTCCGGACTATTTGACCGGACCATGGTATTCCGAGGTATTTTTGCGTCCTGAATCCGATCCCGAGGTCATCTGAGCCCCATCACGTCAGAAAAACGAGATTTCGAAATAAATAAATAAGGAAATGGGACTGCCCTGAGCAGCACCCAGAGCATGACTCCAAGGTTCTAAGGCCATTAGGGTCAGTGCTGGGTCCACTGTCACAGTGAACGGATCGCCGGAATTGGATGCCTTGACAGGGAGATCGTAATCCGCGAGATACAACGATCATGGCAACATTTTATCCACTGGGGTGGTTCTGTGATAGTCCCGGTCGAGATTCAGGATTCCATTCCAATGTTTGGAAGGTATTCAAGACCTAAACAGCTACCCTCCAACTCAACAGGTCGCTTGAGAAATTGTCCCGGATCCAGTTCCAAAAAATGGTCATTTTAACCTCTAAATGACCTTGAAATCTCATTTTTCTGACGTGATGGGGCTCAGATGACCTCGTAATCGAATTCAGGACGCAAAAATACCTCGGAATACCATGGTCCGGTCAAATAGTCCGGACTTTTTTTTTTGTAAACCTGTGTAATCTCAAGAGCCCTACTACGAGTGACGCTGATAACTGCCCATCTAAACCTGGACGTGACATAGATTTAGAGCTAATGGCAAGCTTGCGACGGATCGAAAATAAGCTCAATACTGATTTGCCATCCATGGACTCCAAGTTGGATATGGTCTGCTGTGAAATAGGCGCTCTCAAGGCAACAACGGCCAGACTCTCGCAGGAGAATGTCGACCTTAAGCAGGCTTTGAGCAAGCTAGAAGCCAGAATGGATACTCTCGCGTCTGCCAGCACTCCTGAGGCTAACCCGACTGACGTCAACTGCTCGATCGAGCGGATTACTGCTGCTACCAACATTGGCACCCTCCTATCGCAACGTATTCTGGCTAGACAAGCTAATAACACTGAACTTGTTATTTCTGGCATTCCTGCAAACGGGCTGACACCCGAGATTGCTTTCCGATTCTTTCTCGGTATAATTAGTCTACTGAAAGTGGAGCTGGTGGCTGATGATTTTACCGGCACTAGACTGCTGTGTAAAGCTTCAATTGCCACAGATACTACTTCAGGTACACCCGCTACAGCTGCTGCTCCTGGTGGAGTTAAAAGCCCAGCCAAAATCTCGTTTGCCGTGGTATTCAAAGACCCTAGTGCGCAGTAAGAAAGATTATCTCTGCCAAACGGAAATTTGGCGCACTAAAATATGCCAAAGTCATTGACTCTATGACCGGGCAAAGCTGCTTCACCTCTCCCGTGGACGCCGGAGACCCCACTATCTATGTCAATGAGATGTTACCCGGACACGTCTTTCGTCTTTTTACTGAGGCTAAATCGGCACTGAGATCAGCTGGCTTTAAGTATGTATGGTCCTCGTCAGGTATGGTTATGACCAAGTACGCGGACGGTGGGCTCTTTCATACCATCACAAATAAAGACAACATACCGAAGGTCATCAACTTGTATACTTCGCGCTCCAATTGACTCTCCGACTCCAACCTAATCACTCGTCAACCTGCTAATACAGTTCAATCAAGTAACTTCAAGGCCTGTTGCCTAAATACAAATTCTCTTCGTGCCCATCTTGACGTGTTGAAGTTTTACATTGACTCCAACCCTGATTGTCTGATTACTGACGTCACGGAAACCTGGCTGAGTGACGCAATTCCCTCCGCGGTCGTTGCTCTCCCTGGCTATAACTTCGTACGGAATGACAGAAATGTCAACGGCTGTGGTGACGGGCTCTACATTCATGAATCACTGACCTTTAAAGTCATCTCTAAGTCCGATACGTTCTGGTCTGGCAAACCTGGTACTCCGGAATTTATTTGCTGCGATGTTGGAGGGCCGAAGACTGAACTCATATTTGTAGCTGTTGTATACCGTCCTCCGCATGCTCTGTTTACCGGACCTCGAGACCTAGGGCTCGAAATTGCCGATGCCATGGATGGGCGCAGTCATAAAATCATCATGGGAGACTTCAACGCGGATCAACTATCCAACAACGGAGACGCTCAGTACATCAGAACTCTGACGAAAGATCTTTCACTTAAATTAGTCAACCACGGCTTCACCCATGTGACTGAGTCCTCCCCCACCTGGCTCGATCTCTATCTGGTTGATGAATCAGACGTGATTACGAGTTATGGCAAGTCTGATTTCCCACTGGATGCCGGGCACCACCTTATCTAGGTAGAGATTGAAACACTTCGGATCCGTCCGGTCACTAAGTTTATCACTACTCGTCGAATGGGTAATATTCAAGATGCTGAAAGCGAACTCAACAACATCGACTGGTCTGCTTTAGTTGATGAAGCCGCATCTATAGACGAAGCTCTGGACAGCGTCCATCAGCATTTCTTTGCCGCAGTCGATCGTGCTGCTCCCATCTCTAAGATCCGGGTCACCTCCATCAGCCGTGCACCATGGCTGACACCCGCGTTGAAGTCCTCGGAGAGAGTAGTTCGGACCATCTATCGGCGTTGGAGGCGCAATCGTCGTGAGAGTGACCTAGCTTCATATCGGCATGAACGTAGAAAGTGGTTCGAGGAACTCACTGAGGTTCGTATCGGCTACTTCAAGTCACGTTTGCAGGGCCTATCCCATACACAAACTTGGCAGGAATTGAGAAACCTTGGACTTATCAAACCGCGTATCACCCATCCGCTTGCCGTTGACGCCGAAACACTTAACTCCCGCTTTGCTTTCATTTCCACTTCTTCGACTTCTCATGTGAGTGCTGTGGAACTGGCCGATGCTCCGAACGCGCTGATGCAGCGTCCACCACTGGTGATTGTCAACGTCATCAATGGCGAAATAACTAAAGCTATTAACAATCTGCACTCAAATGCACAAGGTGTTGACGGAATCAATCTTAAACTCATCCGCAGCTTTGGCAACATTACAACTGCCTTCTGCCTGGCCATCCTCAACCGTTCGATCAGTGAGAATTGTGTTCCCAGTGCCTGGAAGAAATCTATTATCCTACCGATCAACAAAGTCCCAGCCCCATCGACAACTAATGACTATCGACCCATCTTGCTGTTGTCCATACTGAGTAAGGTCTTTGAAAGACTAATCTACAACCAAGTGATCGCATATATCAATCTACACGACCTCTTAGATCCGTTCCAGTGTGGTTTCCGCGCTGGTCGTAGCACCCAAACGGCCTTGGTTAAACTTGTCAACGACGTCAGACACAGTATGGACAAGAGGCAAGTCATGGTGCTGGTACTGTTCGACTTTTCCAAGGCCTTCGACACAGTCTCGCATGGTGCTATTACTCAAACTTAAGCGTCTGGGCTTTGCTGATGACACTGTCCGATGGTTCGCGTCGTATCTGCAGGAACGATGGCAGGCAATTAAAAAATCTGATGGCACTCTCACTGGCTGGCAGGCCACCAACACTGAAGTTCCGCAGGGCTCAGTTCTAGGTCCGTTGCTTTTTTCTATCTTCATTAATGACATTGGGTCAGTCATCAAAAATGCAAAGAGGCTAATTTACGCGGATGATCTACAAATCTATCGGAGCTGTCCCCCTAAAGAGATTGACAGTTGTATCATGAGTCTCAACGAGGATATCGACAGAATTAAACGATGGGCTAGTGTCAACTCGCTGAACCTCAACATCAACAAAACCAAAGCGATTATTCTTGGAAATAAGCGATTCATTAACTCGCTTAAATCCTCGGATCTTCCACCATTAGGTTGCAACTCTGAGCGTATACCCTTTGTTGACTCTGTCAAAAACCTCGGTATTATTATCGACTCCAAACTCACTTTCAAAGAGCACGTTCAACATGTCACCTCCAAAGTCAACCGAGCCTTCTACCAACTGCAACAAATGAGGCCATATACCAATACTGACCTACGGAAAACTTTGATTAACTCTCTGATTTTACCTCATTTAGAATACTGCTCAATTGTTCTTAATGGCTGTGGAGCCATCCTTGACCTCAAGCTACAACGACTCGTAAACCGTGGTATTCGCTACATCTTGGGACTGCCACGCGATACCTCAATCAGCTCCTACAGAATTACCAGGTATGTCGGTAATTCCTTTCCGGTTTTTTCGTTAAAGAAAACACGTTACTTACAATGGATAGTTCAAATTTATTTATTCAAAGTATTGGCCATTTTTTAATTTCTTCGAAATCGGCGAAATGCTGCTCTGCAAGCGCTCGCCCCGTCGATGCGAAAAGGTGGTAGTCGGATGGAGCCAGATCTGGAGAGTACGGCGGGTGCGATAAAACTTCCCATCCAAGTGATTTCAACATTTCTTTGACTCGTTTTGCTGTATGAGACGGCGCGTTGTCATGCTGCAAAATCATGTGGCACCCATCTTCCCATCTTTTGGATCTTTCTCATCGCTCGTAATCGTTCACAAATTGCTACTCGGCTCACATTCAACTTTTCTGCCAATTGTTTTTGAGTTTGTGTTGGGTTTTCAACCAATAACTCCTGCTATTCCGCATCTTCAAACGTTTTCGGCCTACCAGGACGTTCTTTATCTTGAACGTTGAAATCACCACATTTGAATTGTCGAAACCACGTTTCACATGTTCTTATGGTTGGAGCATGTTCATCGTAAGTCTCTACCAGCAAACGATGACTTTCAGCGGCTTTTTTCTTTTGATGAAACAAGAAAAGTAATGCGTGCCGCAAATGCACGTTTTCAGGCACAAAACTCGACATTTTCAAAAAATTATAAATCTATAACGCTGTTATTTTGGCGGAACGTAACTTGTGTAATATTGAGGTTAATGTCAGTAGAATAAAATCACATATGTATCAAATCATAACATTTCATACTTATAGCTAATGACATCTGTTACGAAAACCGGAAAGGAATTACCGACACACCTGGTAAGCTTGGCTAGTTGACAGTTGAAAATCGGTGCAAACTACACCTGGCAATCCTCACTTACAAGGTTCTAAACACGAGGCAACCTGAATTTCTAGCCGATTTGCTCTTCTACTACACCATACGAGCTACCAGTCGTTGTACACATGCCCTTACACTAACTACTCCTCCTCATCGGACCGACTCTTATAAAGCTTCCTTTGCCGTTGCTGCCCCCTACGTGTGGAATGCCTTCCCTAGGGAAGTTCTCGAGGCTCTCTCACTCGGCTCCTTTAAGAGTAAAGCTCAACAGTGGCTACTGGATGCTGATAGAAATCGTAGTTAATTATCAATAGACAATATTTAAGTTAATTGTCAATATTCTATGTCTTCACCTTGAGATACTGCTTGTTGATTTGACTTCTTCCTACTTATTTTGTTTAATTGATTTTACTTAAATGTTTTGTTTCCCAGCGTGTTTATATCATTATATTATGTACACTATTACTTGTTATTATACTCACCCTATCACTTGTTATCATACTTACACTTTTATTTTGTTACTATGCTTACACTACGCCCACGCTATTTTTTACATACTCGCTTATATTATTATTACTCATCTTGCTTTATACTTTTGCGCTGCTGCTGTTTGATTTTGGTATTGTTTAATTGTTTTTACTTAACTGTTTTGTTTATCTGCGTGTTTACGATTGTTAACTTTTAAATGAGAGAGAACGCTTATTCATTATGCTTACACTATTACTATTTTATTGCGCTTATACTTTCTATGTACCCGCTTAAAGTGAAAAGGTGAAACTATGCTTACACTACGCACAAGCTATTTTTTACATACTCGCTTATATTATTAATACTCGTTATGCTTTACACCCCTGCGCTGCTGCTGTTTGATTTTGGTAATGTTTAATTGATATTACTTAACTGTTTTGTTTATCTGCGTGTTTACGATTGTTAACTTTTAAATGAGAGAGAACGCTTTTCATTATGCTTACACTATTACTATTTTATTGCGCTGATGCTTTCTATGTACCCGCTTAAAGTCTATTATATTTGTTTACGCTATTTTAAAATTGTATACTGTATGCTTGCCCTCTGATTTCAGGGCATTATGATTTGTTCTATTTGAACAATAAACATTTCATCAATCAATCAATCAATCAATCTAACCTTCCTCCCTCCACCCTTCTCATTACCTTTCTTTAACTATTCGTCTATCATTATTACCGCTAGTATTGTCATCTTCTCATCATTATCACTCATCATCTCCCCGTCTACCGCTATACCTATTATTCCTTAATTATATGCATCAGCTCTGTCACCATATTATTATGTTATTTACCTTCTTTTGTATTTCTCTGTGCAGGCGCTTAGAGGGCTCAGCCCTAGTGCTAAAATAAAAGCATCTATCTGTCTCTCTCTCTCTCTCTCTCTCTCTCTCTTTTATTTTTGAAACACAATTTTTGTCTCAGCCTTTTCATGCCCCTTGCACTCTATGTCTCGTACGATTTGACACTTCTCGGCATTATTTACAACTGTATATGAATAGCATTTCTCTTGTACGAAATGTAAATTTCCTTGTCACCAATTATAGCTTTTGTTGCTTCACAACTCCAATGATCGATGAGATACGGTACTAATGATTCTTTAAATGAAATATTCTTCAGTTCTTTTTTGAAATCAACTGGTCGATTTTTATCTGGACCTGATTAGTTAATAAATAAATTGTTAGTATATAATGTACGTAACGACATAAAATGTATATAGAAGTAGTACATACCAGTTATGCAGAAGTCTCGAACGAAGTCATCGCGAAAAACATGTTCATTGTCTTTAATTGATGGAGTATTGTACTTGTCAAAAACGATGAAGACCTTATTTGCCTCAGACTTTGTCAACAATTGTAACATTTTCAACGAAACGTCGCCAAACTCTCTCTCTCTCTCTCTCTCTCTCTCTCTCTCTCTCTCTCTCTCTCTCTCTCTCTCTCTCTCTCTCTCTCTCTCTCTCTCTCTCTCTCTCTCTCTCTCTCTCTCTCTCTCTCTCTCTCTCTCTCTCTCTCTCTCTCTCTCTCTCTCTCTCTCTCTCTCTCTCTCTCTCTCTCTCTCTCTCTCTCTCTCTCTCTCTCTCTCTCTCTCTCTCTCTCTCTCTCTCTCTCTCTCTCTCTCTCTCTCTCTCTCTCTCTCTCTCTCTCTCTCTCTCTCTCTCTCTCTCTCTCTCTCTCTCTCTCTCTCTCTCTCTCTCTCTCTCTCTCTCTCCTCTCTCTCTCTCTCTCTCTCTCTCTCTCTCTCTCTCTCTCTCTCTCTCTCTCTCTCTCTCTCTCTCTCTCTCTCTCTCTCTCTCTCTCTCTCTCTCCCTCTCTCCCTCTCTCCCTCTCTCCCTCCCTCCCTCCCTCCCTCCCTCCCTCCCTCCCTCCCTCCCTCCCTCCCTCCCTCCCTCCCACGCACCAACCCAATATTAGTCTGCGTGACTAATATATTAATATTGAATGATAATTCTAAAGGCGCGTCCTCACTGAGTCGACATTGTCGATCGACTCTGTCGACTCATGAGGACGCGCCTTTAGAATTATCATTCAATATTAATGTATTAGTCACGCAGACTAATAGTTTTACTTATATTATACGTCCAATGATGTACATAGGCAGCGTAGTCACGCATACAATTCACAAATTATGGAGAATACAACTTTAGAATGGCTTTTTCTCAGAAATGGTGATGGAGAATTGACGTGGCCTGCGTCTCTCCGTTGAGAGCCCCGGGGTAAGGAACAGTGCAGGTGTCGGGAAAAGAAAGGGCAGTGCGCGAAAGAGTATTTCAGTGGTAACTTCGTCTTTAATTTGAGCAGCACTTAACGAGCATAATAGTCCTGGAGCCCGTGTACAAAAATTGCAACGATTTCGGGTAGTTTCTTTATATTTTTATTCGATTGTACCCACATTGTGCAGATACGTTTGAGGTGTCAGCTGGCTAGGTGACGGTGGGGGTAGTTGCTAAGGGGTTGCAAACACATGAAAAAAAAATCGTGATGGGAATCAATCCCGGGCAGCACGAAACTTTTATGAATGGAAAATTATGTTCAATAATGAACATTGAACATTGTCAGCTAGCCGGGGGGTGGTGGGGTACTTGTCAGCTAGGGGTGCGAATGAGTCCGAAAATGCGAATTTTGAAAACGATGTCGGGCAACTAGAAATTTTGGTAGATACTAATATTTTATATAAAAATCACGAAAAAAGTGTCAGCTGCTTATATGTCGGTGGAGAAGTTGTCAGCTGGGGTCACAAAAGGTTCCGGGCGTAGACGCGCTGTTAGCTGGCACGCACGACCTTTAATGCATCGGCTGACAATTTTTCCACCAACATACGAGCAGCTGATACTTTTTCCCGTAAATATTACATTAAATATTAGTATCCAATTAAATAACAAGTTTCCCGAAATCATTATTGATGATTTAATCATGAAAAACATGCACGGGGCAATTTCGACTTAACAACTTCAGTCCTAATAAGTCAAACATAATACGTCAATAAATATATCGCGAATGGGTTGGCTAATGAAATATGCTCAAGACTACCCTTAAAACTGTATAAACAGGTGAGCTGATATGAGCAATTTGCACCGATCTGCTTATCCATTAAAGTATATATAAAAATGAAGATTGTAACATAAATGTAATAAACATACATGTAATAATGGAGCATGTATTTTTCCGCAAACTGAGGGATGTAAAAAGCGAGTCGCTCGTAGTCGCTTTTTCTCGGCATTTTAGTAGTGTTATCTTTTTCAATCCTTACCTATTTTTTCCAATCAATTACTGTAGGATTCCTGGTAAAATTATTTTCGTTCAAAATTCAACTACCTTTGCATTTCTATTTTTGTCTGTCCGGAAGGGACAATTTATTACTTTATGGCTCTTTCTCGAAAGTACAGAAAAAGGGGGAAAACGTTCTTACTGAGTCTTCGAGTGAAAGTTTTTTCCGAACATGTGATAACCAGACAGTCGAGGCGATGGCTTATGGGGTGGCCGCCACGGTCATTCCCAGGTATACATGTAGTCGCCAATCGTCTATTTTTTAATACTAGTCTTCGACCGATCTCCGTGTTGAAAACACCTAAGTGTTTATTATTATGTTTATGTTTATGTTATTATGTTTATGATATTAAGCACTAAATAATTATCCATTGCTAGTTAAATGAATTTCTGATTATGTAGGACTGAAGTTGTTAAGTCGAAATTGCCCCGTGCATGCTTTTGATGATTAAATCATCAATAATGATTTCGGGAAACTTGTTATTTAATTGGATACTAATATTTAATGTAATATTTACGGAAAAAAGTAACAGCTGCTCGTATGTTGGTGAAAAAATTGTCAGCCGATGCATTAAAGGTCGTGCGTGCCAGCTAACAGCGCGTCAACGCCCGGAACCTTTTGTGACCCCAGCTGACAACTTTTCCACCGACATATGAGCAACTGACACTTTTTTTCGTGATTCTTATATAAAATATTAGTATCTACCAAAATTTCTAGTTGCCCGACATCGTTTTCAAAATTCGCATTTTCGGACTCATTCGCACCCCTAGCTTACAAGTACCCCACCACCCCCCGGCCAGCTGACAATGTTCAATGTTCATTATTGAACATAATTTTCCATTCATAAAAGTTTCGTGCTGCCCGGGATTGATTCCCGTCACGATTTTTTTCATGTGTTTGCAACCCTTTAGCAACTACCCCCACCGTCACCTAGCCAGCTGACACCTTAAACGTATCTGCACAATGTGGGTACAATCGAATAAAAATATAAAGAAACTACCCGATAATCGTTGTACTTCTGTACACGGGCTCCAGGACTATAACCGAAGTTAAAACAGAGCAGTTCGCACTTTACAGTGATGAGCTGCACAAAGCGTATAATGAACAGTTACGCACGATATTATTGATCGGCTGCCGATGAGATGAAGTCGAGTGAGCAATGGCTGACCGCGAGGTCAGCCCGTGAGAATGTTAGAGAACCCGAGCTCGGCTCGTACAAGATACCGAGCTCCCTTGAGCCTTGAACAACGAGCGGACCTAATGGTAAAGTGCGAGCGCCGATGAGAATCTACTTGATGATGAGCACTAAAACCGAGAGTAGACCGTGAGATAATAACCGCGAAATCCTAGAGCTACACAGATGAGACGCCCGGGAGCAAGCACCGTTGAGACCAGACCGAGACGAAGATGGACACGGAATAGACAAAGGCACACGTGACCGTGCGACGTGGCATCGATCGACGATCGACGAGCAGTACCGCGAGGTGCTGCCGCGTGACGGTCGAAACCCGAACCGGTCGAGCTGAACGGTCGCGCCATTATTCAACAAATGGTGAATCTTAGGAAAAAAGAGTAAGGACAATTTTTGTAGAGAATTGCATGATCTACAATTTTTGTCGGAACTATTTTTATCATGAAATATTAATCGTTTCGCTAATAAATCTAAAAAACCCATTTTTGCGAACTTCGACCTCGCATAACATTTTTTGCACACACGGGATCGATGGGCTTTTCACAATTTCATTATAATGGTATCCCTAACGTTCATGTAAATTTTCAGCTTCTTGGGAATTTATGTAAGGGTACCCCTATTTTTTAGGCTAACTTGACCGGACTAGAAACCGTATCATTAATGTTGGATGAAGACGAATATGTGCGGTCAGACGAGGATAGTGATTTTGAAGCGGATGTAGATAAACCCCAACGTTTCAATCAACAAGAACTGAATGATCTCAGTAGAGATCTGAACCTTTCTAAGGAATCTTCAGAATTACTTGCCTCCAGATTAAAAGAAAAAACCTGCTTACTCTAGGTACTTAATATAGCACTCTATCGTACAATTGAAAAGGACCTGGTGCCTTTTTTCTCTTAGGAAAATAACCTGGCATTCTGTAATGATATAAGAAGACTCTCAGAAAAAATGGGTTTATCAAAATACACACCAGACAAATGGCGTCTTTTTATTAATAGCTCTAAACGTAGTTTGAAATGTGTTCTTTTGCACAATGGTAATAAATATGGCGCAATACCCATTGGTCATTCTACCACTTTGAAAGATAAATACGAGACAATATCACTAGTCCTGAAAAAACTTAAGTATGAAGAACATCAGTGGGTGATTTGTGTCGATTGAAAAATGATAAACTTGCTCCTTGGACAGCAAAGTGGATACACGAAATATCCTTGTTTTTATGTCTTTGGGAAAGCAGAGATAAAGAGCAGCACTGGGTTAACAAAAATTGGCCCCTAAGAAATGTCATGATTCAAAGAAAATAAAATGTAATTAACGAACCTTTGGTTGCGAGAGATAAAATCATATACTTTGCATATGAAGTTGAGACTTATGAAACAATTTGTGAAGGCATTAAATCGAAATGGACCTTATTTTCGATTCTTAACAGGTAAATTTCCTGGACTCAGCATAGAAAAATTGAAAGGAGGTATATTTGATGGTCCTCAGATAAGAAAATTTATAAACGAGCCTCAATTTATCGAATCAATGAACGAGATTGAATCTAATGCTTGGTGCTCATTTGTTAAAGTCGTACAAAATTTTCTTGGCAACCGTAAAGCAGAAAATTACATTGAATTAGTGGAAAATATGCTGTTTAACTTTCATATGCTCGGTTGTAACATGAGCATAAAAGTTCACTATCTCCACAACCACTTAGATCAATTCCCACACAACCTAGGTGATTATAGTGAAAAACTTGGAGAAAGATTTCATCAGAACATTAAGACGATGGAAGAACGGTATCAGAGAAGATGGGATACCCAGCTAGCAAAATAGACCTCTAAAAGAACGATATGATTTCATAACTATCGTATAGCACCGCTTGAAGAACAACTTTATTTTTTAAAGCGTCTCAATACGACAATTTTGTCGTAAAATAGAGGGGTCTCTGTAATGCTGTTGTATAGACGTTCTTACAACTCATATTATAGGACAAAGAAATACTGGAAGTCTACAAATTTTGTAACAATTGCATAACGTCTTATATAATCCTTATAAAATTATTTGAAAAGAATCTTATACAAATTGTAATACAGCTGCATAGCTATTGTATTAGCGACATTAAAAGTTAGTTGTAATGGAAGTTGTATAAACAGTTGTATTGAGGTTCCTCAAGAAAAGTAATAAGATTGTTACTTCACGCAGAATGACACAATAAGTATGAAAGGATTTTATAATCATTCTATAACTACAACAGTGTACTCTCTTATAAAGAGCTTATAGAATAAAAATGTAGTTCGCGCAGGAATAAAGTTATCTCAAGTTCTGCATTATAAAATCTGTTTACACACACATAACCTAATAATACTAGAATAGATTAAGTCGTATACGCCCCACACGGCCTGAACGGAAAGTCCTCAAAAATCGGCCCGGCACGGAACGTGTTAACGACGTGCAAATACTTCGTAAATTTATCGTGAATGCACTGTCTTCATACAATTTTTAAATTAAAAAATAACAAAATTGATATACCTAATAATGGTGTTTCAAACAGTGCAAATTGTACCGAATTATTCAATAAATAATGAATGATTAATTATCATAATCGCTGTTTTGAAAAAAAGTATCAAATTATTTTATAAAATTTAATGAGAAGAACCTTTGAGAGCAGTTATTGTCATGTCCGGTTTCTATATATAACTGGAATCGACCGATACCACTTGACGAGTCGGTGGCTCAATTGGTAGAGTTCGAAAGCATTTCCAGTTTCGAAGCAGCTCATTCTAAAGACCGCAGGTTCGAGTCCCGGTAGGGCATGAAAAAAAAACCGACACCACTAACTAGGGCGGGTTGGCAGGGCGGGTTGGCAGGCCTGTGGACGTATACCGACGGATGGCGACATCACTTTTTTTTCACCACAGCTCGAAGCGATAAAAAGTAAAATACACTTAAACCGCAGAATAATAGCACTACTATACAATAGTTTTATAGCAGTTCTCAAACAGTTTTGTAAATGTATAGTATAAGTAATCTCTCTCTCCTGAAGACATACTTATAGGGCAGTTTTATAATCATCACATTGATTATTATCTTATAACGGTTGTGTAGTTTACTAAAGGATCTTCTCAAAGAACTGAACTGTTGTATAAACCGGGGCCCTTTTTGGTTGTAAAGACATTTATGTAGTGGGTTATAGCCACATTATAAGATTTTCACGTTTATATAAGATATGTTGTATAGCAGTTCTAACAGCCTTTATAAAATTAGTTTTGCTACTTGGGTACCCACATGATGGCCGACTACTGTTGGAGTCTGCAGCGAGAATGTCCTACTAAACACTATGTTTGAAAGTCTTACAAACGAACATTTTTAAGTGATACACCTTAAATGTATATTTATCTACTTTATAATTAAATACTTTACTTTGTATTCTTTGGTTTTTAATGAGCCATTATATCAAAGTCATAAAAGTAGTTTCTGCAATATTTGAATTCAATTAAATAAAAAACTACAATGGCAGACATTAAAACCTTAGAACGTCAATATCTCAAAATAAGAATTTTTTGCACATAGGACCTTCTTTCTTAGGAGAGCAGCGTATTCAGTAGCGTTTCCGAATGCTTGGCGCCCAACATGCTTGAGTGTATCATTTGAGTTCAGGTTCTGTTAGCGTGAGAGGCATGCCGAAGGAACAATAACCGGCGTTGCATAGAGCTCCAAGTGTGAGCGTCGCGGTATACAATATTACTACCATGCATAACGATAATAGAGCCGTGTAAATAAATATTCTAATAGTGAACAGTATTACTACTCTTACCTCCCGGATGATAGCCATGACCACCTAGAATTGCCAGCTGATCGAGAAGGCTACGTGCCTTCCAGCTACGTACGCACCCATCGACCAACTCAGTGGAGGAGGTAGTGGTAGTTAAAGGGTAGTGGGCAGCAGGGGTGTGGGTGTGGGTGTGGGGGGCAGTATAAATAGGGAGCACCCAATATAGGACGTCTCAGTATCAGAAGGTCATCAGCCCTGATGAAGCAAGCTGCAATGCTTGCGAAACGTCGGCAAATTAGTAATTTTGCACGTGGTTACCACCCGGAAGCCAATCGTAGTAATACTCATAACTCACGCGTTCCTTAAGTACTCCATCCTCGTACTGTTTCTATATAAATAATCACTGAATCATTGACCTAGTACAGGTTATGATTTTTGGTTTTGTCAAGATTTACTGATCCGCTTTATTGACAGGTTACATTGCTCGATTAGTCGTTGATAACACAGCCACACACAAAAATGTTATATACTTTCTATGTGATATAATATATTATGTTATCCGTAGTAATTTTGCCTCCTGATCACGAATCCGGTGTCAAAATTTGGCCATCACGTCACCATTTTTTACTAACCTTAAAAAACATATGCAGAATAGTGAAAGTGACTGAAAATGCACAAGGAAAGATAAGGAAAAAATTTTTCTTATCAAACTATATATCTATATATAGAAGGTCCCGCTGAATTTATATCCACGGCCAGAATTAAGATAGAACGTCTCATTTTTTTCTAACCTCAAAAAACCAGCCAGAGATATTGATTTTCAAAAAATTAATGGATTTAAACCAAATTTGGTATAGTAGAGTTTTTTGGGTCGTTGATTACGAGTCTGAAGTTAGATTTGCAAAAATTCAAGATGGCCGATCCAACATGGTGGACGAGATTTTTGAAAATCGACGAATCATGTCAAATTTGGTATGCGGGGTTTTTATGGGTCGCTAGTTACGAATATGAAGTTAGATTTGCAAAATTTCAAGATGGCCGATCCAACATGGCGGACGAGATTTTCTGAAATCGACGGATTCATGCCAAATTTGGTATACGGGGGTTTTATGGATCGCTGATTACACAGGTTTACAAAAAAAAAAAGTCCGCACTATTTGACTGGACCATGGTATTCCGAGGTATTTTTGCATCCTGAATCCGATCCCGAGGTCATCTGAGCCCCATCACGTCAGAAAAACGAGATTTCGAAATAAATAAATAAATAAGGAAATGGGACTGCCCTGAGCAGCACCCAGAGCATGACTCCAAGGTTTTAAGGCCATTAGGGTCAGTGCTGGGTCCACTGTCGCAGTGAACGGATCGCCGGAATTGGATGCCTTGACAGGGAGATCGTAATCCGCGAGATACAACGATCATGGCAACATTTTATCCACTGGGGTGGTTCTGTGATAGTCCCGGTCGAGATTTAGGACTCCATTCCAATGTTTGGAAGGTATTCAAGACCTAAACAGCTATCCTCCAACTCAACAGGTCGCTTGAGAAATTGTCCCGGATCCAGTTCCAAAAAATGTTCATTTTAACCTCTAAATGACCTTGGAATCTCATTATTCTGACGTGATGGGGCTCAGATGACCTCGGGATCGGATTCAGGACGCAAAAATACCTCGGAATACCATGGTCCGGTCAAATAGTCCGGACTTTTTTTTTTTTGTAAACCTGTGTTATGAATATGAAGTTAGATTTGCCTAAATTCAATACGGCCGATCGACCATGGCGGACGAGATTTTCAAAAATCAACGGATTCTGACCAAATTTGCTGTAAAGCGACAACAAATGTTTAATTAATCAATCAATCAATCCATCTATTAATTTGGTCCTTAGTTCATTAAGTAGCCTAATTACTAACTTCGTATTGTACTATCCTACAATATCACTTAATTTTTATCTCAGTATCTCACCTGTCTGTTTTGAGACAAAGGTTGCAAATCAGTTGAGCTTGTAACTGTTTTCTAACCTCAGCAGCGTAGGGTAAGTGTACATAATCCCGACACTGTAAGAAAGAAAACTAAAGAAAACACCATGATAAAACAAAAATCGTGTATAAAATGTAAAGGGTTTTTCAATAAGGACGGGTCGATTTTGAAATGGAATAAAACAAGCTGTGTGTGAGGTATTAACGAAATTCTTTTTTTTTATTTGAAAGGCCCATGTATGCCATTATGTGTGGAATATAACATCGTTCAAATGTCCACCGCAGTTTCTCACGGTGGCACGGATCCGAGAGAGTGGTCCAATTTTCAATGACTCTACCGCATAGATCCGGCTGAATTTGAGTGATGGCCTATATTATGTTGACTTTAAGGGGGTATTCTTGTGTAATCGGACAAAAAAAATCGAAAAAATTGTTCTCGCTTAATCGCTTCTATAACATCTCTAAAAGACGTGTGTGAGAGGATTTTTCAAAACTCAAAGTCGTTGAAAAGTTACAGATGTTTATAGTGGCAGACGCGCCACTTGTGTTACGTATAGTCTAACTTTCAAACACGTTTTTCTCGAAACTACATTTTGTAAATTGGTTGCCACGATATCTCAAAAACTATTGAACCGATTACGCTGAAATTTTTAAGATATCTTCGGTACATTCACAGTTGTAGCCCGAACTAGAATCATTGTTATATCTGTCATAGTTTTTTTGTTTTTAACTCAAATAGTCGAAAAAAATGACAAAAATCGGATTTCAATATTCAAAACTCCACCAGAAGTGCAATTTGTTATATTTTGACTTCATTTTAGTTCAGGCTGTAGCCAAAGGTCTACAGATTAGAATGACGTTAATTTTTCAGTTTTAGATAAGGAGAACATCAATTAACTTTCTTTTTACTTGTGTATAGTTACAGTACTTTATATAATAGGTAAGTTTGTTCATTTCTGAAGTTGTTTCTAGAAAAGAAAAATAATTCTACCATCCCATCAACAAAAAAATATGTTTTTGATTGGCCTGCAAATGGACATAATTCCGACACTTGAAATTTATCTCTTTCCAAAATTCCAACAGTGAGTTGAGCATAGATTCGACAGTGTTTTTAAATCCGACACATTAAGTACATAAATCGAACAAGATTTTCAGTTTACAAAACTTGTTTAATAACAAAATTAAATGAGTACAAAGCACTTAAAATTAACTTAAATAGAAAGCCTAGATAAATTAACCATATTTATGTAGGATTAGAAGAGTGGTTGAGCAAGAGTCCCAAGTAACGGTCGGCGAGACCGTTGAAGGAAAGCGGGCAGTAACGGTCAGCGGGACTTTCCGGGGGGAGACCGAACGGTAAAACGGTAAGGCCAAGCGAACGTTGAGACGCAGTGTGACGTGCGGTGACTCAGAGTGAGGTGGTGCGAAAGAAGACTGCGCCGGTCGCTTATACAGGCAAACCTGAGTGTACATGTGACCACATGTACACTCAGGTTTGTCTGTATAAGTAACCTGCGCAGGCAGACCTCTCCGGTGCAATGCTTCAAAGCCCATCGGAACCGAGGAAACTCAAGTGGTCGGTCCTGGTCCCGGCCAGGAATCTCGAACTTTTTCGAATCTAATTTATGGCTCAAAGGGTCCCGAGGAGTGTCGCATTTCTCCAACACACTGGTCTACGGCCCAAATGCGAGGAGGGTTTATCCGCTCATTGTTTTTCAATAGAATAGCAGTCTTAAATTAGTTTGGATATTCGATTTTTACCGCTATAAAATGTAGTAACCCTTGAAGGTTAAGCAGGCTTTAGATCAAATCTAGTTGCATACACTGTAAAAAATCGGGAGAGAATCCGGGGTGAATTTTCACTCCCATCACTCGAAATTTCGGAGTGACAAAAAGAAGAACTCCGCGGACGGATTGAACATGGAGTTTTTTTCAGCGGATTGATTGCGGAGTGATTTCGCATCAATTTCGGAGTGAATATAGATTTAATTCACAAAAATTCACATTATCAATTAAATACAATAAAATTCACAAAAACATTTAAATACAATGCTTAACCTTGAAATAAATTTGTATTTGACAAAAAAATTCTTTTCTGGAAAATTGCAAATAATAACAGTGTAATAAATTAAAATTCACTATGTTACATAGTTGAAAAATTAAAGTATCATATACACATGGTATCAATACCTAATTGATCATTTAACGTACCTATAGACACTAATCTCGAGTTAGTAACGATAAATTATTAGGCTTATCAAATTCCAAACAAAAACTCTTTATTTTCAATGACAAGAAATTCATTGAACTCAAAACTGTCGTATGATTCACATTAATCTTGACAACGGTCATGCAAATAATATTTTTACGAGTAATATTTTTATGAAATAATAATAATAATAATAATAGTAATAATAATACTGTAATATTTTTAAAATATTATTAGTAGTATTATTATTAGTATTAAAGTAATAATGAAAATAATAATTATTAAATTGTATTACTTGTATTATAATTTAATATTTTGTGAACGATTCCTATCTGAATTTCATCCGCGGAGTTAATTTTATAAATAATTGAAATAAAATCTTTTTCGGAGTGAATTTCACTCCGGACGGGATTAAAGTAATTAAAAATCATCCACTCCGCATTCACTCCGCAAATCACTCCGCATTTAACTACCGATTTTTGATAGTGTAGTGTTGCGTACACTGTAAAAAATCGGGAGTTAAATGCGGAATGATTTGCGGAGTGAATGCGGAGTGGATGATTTTTAATTAATTTAATCCCGTCCGGAGTGAAATTCACTCCGAAAAGGGTTTTATTTAAATTATTTATAACAAATCTGGAGTTAAATGCGGAATTATTTGCAGAGTGAATGCGGAGTGGATGATTTTTAATTAATTTAATCCCGTCCGGAGTGAAATTCACTCCGAAAAGGATTTTATTTAAATTATTTATAACAAATCTGGAGTTAAATGCGGAATGATTTGCAGAGTGAATGCGGAGTGGATGATTTTTAATTAATTTAATCCCGTCCGGAGTGAAATTCACTCCGAAAAGGATTTTATTTAAATTATTTATAACAAATCTGGAGTTAAATGCGGAATGATTTGCGGAGTGAATGCGGAGTGGATGATTTTTAATTAATTTAATCCCGTCCGGAGTGAAATTCACTCCGAAAAGGATTTTATTTAAATTATTTATAACAAATCTGGAGTTAAATGCGGAATGATTTGCGGAGTGAATGCGGAGTGGATGATTTTTAATTAATTTAATCCCGTCCGGAGTGAAATTCACTCCGAAAAGGATTTTATTTAAATTATTTATAACAAATCTGGAGTTAAATGCGGAATGATTTGCGGAATGAATGCGGAGTGGATGATTTTTAATTAATTTAATCCCGTCCGGAGTGAAATTCACTCCGAAAAGGATTTTATTTAAATTATTTATAACAAATCTGGAGTTAAATGCGGAATGATTTGCGGAATGAATGCGGAGTGGATGATTTTTAATTAATTTAATCCCGTCCGGAGTGAAATTCACTCCGAAAAGGATTTTATTTAAATTATTTATAAAATTAACTCCGCGGATGAAATTCAGATAGGAATCGTTCACAAAATATTAAATTGTAATACAAATAATACAATAATAGATTTTTTTATTATTTAGTACTAATAATAATAATATTTTAAGTCTGCACAAACTTTTGGCAAGTGTGTAAACCCGGCATTATGCCATCTTAAACTAACAAACTAAAGTTCACGAACGAAAAATCACGTCCGGTTTTGTGTTTCGACCGCAGACCTTCGCAGGCTCTCGCAGATTCACGGCGTGTGAAAAGTGCGCCACCTCACACTGCGTCCGAACGTTCGCTGTTGTATAGATGTCTACTGGTTACAAAAATCTGCGGTGAGTCGCCCTGCGTCCCCTCACTGAACTGCGTCTCAACGTTCGCTCGGCCGGCTAGCGACGCGTGAAAACTACGCCACCTCACACTGCGTCCGAACATTCGCTCTTATATAGATTTCTATGGGTTACAAAATCTGCGGTGAGTCGCCCTGCGTCCCCTTACTGAACTGCGTCTCAACGTTCGCTTGGCTTAAGCGAGGCGAGGCCGCTCCTCAGGAATAAGGGATGGACGGAGAAGGGTAGACGGAAGTAGAGAAGGGGTAGGACGATATAAGCGGAGGATAGAGAGTTCGTAGATTCAGTTCAGAGATCGTAGATTGTCAGAGTGCAGACGTACAGATTCCGTAATGTGCAGAGTGTGAAGTAAGCGAAGTCGGTGAGTGATTTGAACGGTTACGGGCAACCTAACTCGATGGATAGTTGTATCCATTTTCTGTATATATTCTTGTAGTCATTTCTTATATTAGTTAAAATACACGTTCATACCGCTTGACATATCCTGTTCTCCATGATTTTGTTCCTACATTTAGTTATTTCCTCAACTTGAAAGCAGCCCATAAAGTATGGCGGGCAACGCGTATTATACAAAGATGTATCTGCTAGGTGCTTAGGCCCTAGGGAACTTCACTCTCAACGATTGACGTTTAGCAGCAATCGATAGAGCCACTCGTACGGTGTCCTTGGGCCTCAGGATGTATGACCTATATAGTCTGAGCCAGAAGTTTGTTGAATCAGAATATGTCAATTTCGATTTGATTTGCGTGAAAACATGACAAAGGCGTCTTAAATGATATAATGAATGTCATTATACCTGTCGAGTGCTTTTTTTTTACTATTTTTAAAATGTATTTAGGCTAATTTGACAATATTCCATTTCTTGAGAAAAACTTTTATATCTAACTGTACAAATAGATGCAACTATAAAAAATAAAAATTTAGAAATAGTATATTCATACTAGGCTCTTCGCATTATAGAGTAAGAATGAAGCACTATGTATTTAACAATTATTTATATCATTAAAAAGAGAAAGTGATAAGCAATAACTTTTCAATCAAATTGATAAGCTGCGCCCAATGAATGTGCGAAATGTGGCAACAACGCTAAGTTTGTATTTACGTGCCTCACAGTTGCCAGCCCTGGCCCCCTTCCTCGAGTCACTCGCAAAGTTATGTATACGCATCTTAGCGAATAGACCAATCAGGACCCCCACCACAACGGAATACTTGATCCTGATTGGTCTATTCGCTAAGATGCGTATAAGGCCCCCCTGCAGCGTCCATATTTAAACCAAAATGTCTTTAAAAATGTCGAGATATTGATGGGAAGGAAAACTCGTGACAAGAAAAGTGTACGAAAGCCGGATTGCGCTGTCACAAAGATCGAAGAAGAAAACCAAACTGAAAGACCCGCCAATGGTGCACAATGAAAGAGAAGAAAACATCGAAAATGATGCATACGACGTAACCTGCGACTCCGATGCGCCCATAACCTTAAATTCACCCTCGGCTAGGTATTCTTACGCCCCTGTTATAAGAATTTTTTCTCGGGGTTTCTTGAATAGTACCTCCTGCACTGCACTACTTGCAAGCGTTGTTGCCACGTTTAACGTGCCTTTCGATCAAAATTAAAGTTTTTATGGAATAACTCAAAAATGGGATAGACGAAGTTCATGAAATTTGGCATGAACATTAACCCCTAACCTCTTAGTAAACCAGACAAATTTAAAGAATTTTTCTGAATTATTTCGTGTTAATTCACAGTTTAATATCCGTCGATTTAATGTTTCTCCATATGAACCCGTTTAAAATTAGTGAAATTTCATTGCTGCATAACTTTTTAACTAGACAGACAATCGACTTCAAATTTTTCAGGTTAACTTGTTTTAATCATATACACGGCCTGTGCAAATTTCATAAAGTTCTGTTAGAATTATAGGTGATACATCCTTAAAGGTGCATATCGACTTTGCGAGGCTGGCTCGCGAGGCCGCCGCGCGCGGCAGCCTCGAGACACCTTTGCCTCGGAATATGTAGACAAACGAACCGCGGCAGCTTCACGAGGTAGGGCGATCCAACGCGAGGCGCTTGCCTTTGCGAACTTAATAGGTTAATGGATGATATGCAATGTGAATGTGTAGACGAGACGATCCATAATTTCTCTCGCATGAGTTTAAATGATTTTGAGCAAGTATTATCACTTATTGCTCCAAAAATATGTAGAACAGATACATACATGCGAGAAGCAATTACCACAAAAGAGAGAGTAGCTATAACCCTAATAGTAAGGGATCCCTCATAAGAAAAAAAAATGATTACCACTCCTCTGAAACTTTATGAGTAGCTTCATTTTGCCGAGTCTGCCAGCTTTTTTATTTGCGAAAAGTTTGGTTTCCGCCGGGGTTTCGAGATATTAATTAACAAACATGTCAAAATTATGAATATTGTCGGACTGGACATACCCGGCAGAAAACTTATCGGACAATGTTACCATCAAATTTTATAAATAATTATCTATCTTTAGCGAAAAAATGAGCTCGTTGGTAATTAGATAACAAATTTTATCAATTTCACATGTTCAGAGTGTCGGACTGGACATACCTGGCAGAAAACTTGTTGGACAATGTTACCATTTGATTTCATAAATATTTATCTTACTTCGAGTATAGAATCAACTTGTCGGTCATCAATAAACAAAATTCATAAATTTTACATAATTATTTATTAATATCTCGAAACCCCGGCAGCAACCAGATTTTTCGCAGATAAAAAAGTTGGCAGACTCGAAAAAATGAAGCTACTCACAAAGTTTCAGAGGAGTGGTAATCATTTTTTTTTTCTTATGAGGGATCCCTTACTATAAGGTTTTTAGCAACTGGAGATTCCTACACAAGTTTACGGTATCTCTTTAGAGTTTCCAAGCAATCAATATCGAGGATCGTTCCTGAAGTTTGCGATGCACTTATTGATGCTGCAAGCGCATTTGCCGCTTTCGCCGAAATATACCGTTTGCCGAGCATGAGTCAAGTAATTTAGCGTCTGCACGAAGCGAGCAGTTTGGGATGAGGCGCCTTTGAGCATCGCCAAAAACCGACAGCACGCCGGATCGCACCGAGGCTGCTCAGGTTGAGACAGCCTCGGCCTCGCCTCGTAGCGATCGCGGGTATCTCTCGAGCCAGCCTCGCAAAGTCGATACGTACCTTTAAGGTTACCGCACACTTGGGCGTCGCGTCGCGTCGGGTCGCATCGGGTCGCGTTGGGGTGCGTCGAAGCCCGGCGATTATTACCTGAATGTCCATAAATTTTACGACATGCCCAGCGATTCTTACCTGAATATCAGTCAATTTTACGTCACGGCTCGGTGACGCTCCGCGATGGATGGTGGCATCGCCCACTTTTCCGGCGGCAACCGACAGATTCGGACTTGAAAATGTCCGTAAATTTTATAAAATATATTATAATCAGACGGTATCTAGCAGTGCAACAAGATGTACGACGGCAGCAGTAGTTCTAATGAGGAAATTGCTTTTATGGTAGCATTGATGTCTGAAAGAAATAGAAAGAAGAGAATGTAGATCCATCCTATCAATAAAAAACGCGCCAATCTAGAAGAATTCGCCCGTCTAGTCGCGATATTAACCACGAGGTATTTCGATCGCGATGATAGTGAGTGGTAAGAACCGATATTCCGAATTTCGTCTATTGTGCGACGGACAAAGACGACCCGTCTTTATGACCGGGGACGGGAGTCGGGACGCGTCGTTTGACGCCAAGGATTCGAAGGGAAGAATCCCCGTCCGCGACGCGACGCGACGCGCCGCGCTGCGCCGCTCTAGTGTGCGGTAGTACATTTATTTGTATGTATTTTATCCAGTCGGTATTTTGACGCGACGCGACGCCAAAGTGTGCGGTAACCTTTACAGTGTACAAACCGCTACGTATCATATCGTCTTATATCAACATCAGACGGTAAGACTTCGTATACCGTATGTCCAATGGCTAGTCGAGCAGGTGCAGCGACCTGAATTTTTCTGAAATTTGACTTCGGCAGTGTTTTAGTTAGAGTTGGCTTTGGAAGATGGCGCTACGTACGAGCGAAATATTTGAAATGGTAAAAGCGGGAGGTAGATAAATGCGGGAGATCGAAGTGTAACCTCAAAATTGTGAATGTTTAAATAATGGTGAGTAATTGTTTGAAACGATAAGACATAATAATTATGGTTTCTTTTCGATGTTCAACCAAATAACACGACTGATACCTAATTGCAGAGAGAAACTGATGCGACTGGCAGTCGTGGAGGAAGGGGCTACTGTCAACGTGGTCCTCGCCAGAGTGGTCGAGCTCTGCCTTGGCGACGAAAGGTGCAATTGAAATGAAATTAAAGTCTGAGCAAGGTGAAAATTGAAAGGCATGGAAAGAAAACGCGGCAGAATCATTGACAGAAGGAGTGTGAGTGAAGTGCGAAAGAAAAGTGCAGTGACGCCGAAAAACCATGTGGAAGACAGCGACGAACAGCAGCAGCAGCTGATCGATACTGCTCAATTCCGCACCAGCTCCTGAATGATCGCGATATAATCATTCAGGAGCTGGTGCGGAATTGAGCAGTGTCGATCAGCTGCTGCTGCTGTTCGTCGCTGTCTTCCACATGGTTTTTCGGCGTCATTGCACTTTTCTTTCGCACTTCACTCACACTCCTTCTGTCAACGATTCTGCCGCGTTTTCTTTCCATGCCTTCCAATTTTCACCTTGCTCAGACTTTAATTTCATTTCAATTGCACCTTTCGTCGCCAAGGCAGAGCTCGACCACTCTGGCGAGGACCACGTTGACGGTAGCCCCTTCCTCCACGACTGCCAGTCGCATCAGTTTCTCTCTGCAATTAGGTATCAGTCGTGTTATTTGGTTGAACATCGAAAAGAAACCATAATTATTATGTCTTATCGTTTCAAACAATTACTCACCATTATTTAAACATTCACAATTTTGAGGTTACACTTCGATCTCCCGCATTTATATACCTCCCGCTTTTACCATTTCAAATATTTCGCTCGTACGTAGCGCCATCTTCCAAAGCCAACTCTAACTAAAACACTGCCGAAGTCAAATTTCAGAAAAATTCAGGACGCTGCACCTGCTCGATTAGCCATTGGACATACGGTATAAATGTGAGAGCTGAATTTTTATAGTAAAAATCGAAATTATGAGTGGATGGAGGACTACCGACTAAATAATTTCGGCCCTCCGCGAGCTCCATAAGTTCGGAAGAATAGATGAAGAAAGCCAAAAGCTAGAAATCAATGCATTCTACAATAGTACGAAAAGCGGAACCGATTTTTTTTATCAACTGTGTAAATTGTACTCGACAGCAAGAAAGACGAATCGCTGGCCAATGAGATCTTTTTTTTGAGTCAATACAATTTATGATTCGTTGCAAAAATCTAAGAATTTCGATAAGCGAAATTTTACACATCGAAGAATCTGCTATTTCCACAAGGACAGATGTAGGTATCGGAAAAAAGGTGTTTCCTTTGTTCAACAAAAGCCGACAAGAAAACCTGGTTTTGTTGCATCAATTGTGGGAAATAAATTTGTGAAGAGTATAGAAATTTGCCATATACACCGATTGTACTATGTAAAAAAAGTGTATTTTGTACTGTTTTTCATGTATTTGCGTTTCTTTTCATAATAAATAAGCTTTTTTATATAGAAAAGCCCAAAACTTGTATAATTCTTCAAGAAGTTCGCTTCTCCTGATTAAAATGTACAAAGTTTTCAGTTACTTAAATAATTCAACTTTTATACGACCTGACACTTATAATACAGGGTGTGGAAAAACCGATTTTAAGCAGTTCTAAAGAGTTATACAAAATTAACCGAGGCATATAGAGAAAAACTGTTTTTATTTTCTGATTCAGCACTAAATACCATTTTACATTCATTATGTTTTGAAAATAATGTCCTTGAGATGACGACCGTCAGCAGTAACACACTGCCGGAGACGTACTCGGAAGTTTTGTACAGCTCGCTCACACATTTCGCGGGGAATGATGCTAACTTCTTGAATAATCTGCTCCCTTAGCTCTGGTAGAGTGTGAGGACGATGTTTGAACTGATATTCCCAAAGCAATAACATGCTTTCGAGCGGAACGTGTTGGTGAATGCTCAATTGCTGCTCTCATTCGCTGCACATTTTCTGCTGTTCTTATGGACCTGCCACGGCCATGTGTGCCTCTTCTGACAAGTGTGCTTCCACATTCTTCTAACCGCCTAACCCACAATCGAATTGTGTTTGCATTAGGTACAGCATTGTTACGTGGAATGTTGAACCGTCGTCGAAAAGCTCTTTGCGTGGCGACCATACACATGTTATTTTCAAAATACACCCGCACGGCAAAGCCTCGATGTTTTCCAGTCCAAACCATGTTAGCTACTGAAATGGGGTTATCGACGGAATACAGTGAGATTATGTACACTTGTTTCCCTCCACCACAGCGCAAACAGCGCCCCCTCTAAACTGCTTAATCGGTTTTTCCGCACCCTGTATTTTCTTTTACAAAGCTTTGTCCCTAAATTATAAAGCCCTAAAACAGTTTTTTCTTACATGCATGCATTGTAAAGTTCCAATGATTTATGTGAAGCCTTTAATTGTCTGCATGTTACAGTAGTTAATAATTAAAATAAATAAGAAAAAATTGGTCTTCTAACTTTTCAATGACCACAGGTGATCTTCTAGGAACTCTGGAGTATATGTATGCATTCTTTATTATTTTTGCACGACTGAAAATATTTTAAAATCGGACAAGGAAAAATATCGTGCGCCGCTTAAAAGTGCCGAAAATAGGTACGTGTACCGTTCCAGGCTAGAGAAATGAGACCAAACTGACGAAGAGAAGGAAACTGAACAGAGAAGAAATTCTGAAATTATCCCCGTTTTTAAAGCCAATACTTGCGCACTTTAGCTTGAGACGAGGAGGGCTACACGCTAACTTGTCTAAGTCAAGGCTACGATTCAGACTACCGCATGGAAAAGAGTTATATAATAAGTCACTTACCTTTTGCTGGAAGAACTCTCATGACAGGCGGGAGTCTGCTTAAACCTTCCGGAGAGGCAAACAGCTGCAATCCAACCTCCGGTGAAACAAAAAGCATTTAAGGTTATCTCCCAAAAAGAATTGCAACAAAAATCTATACAGCACCCCGTAGTGCTCTCAAAGGTCTCTGTACAAAACAGGTCCGGCCAATTTAGGCTGATGACCTACGACGAGACTGCTGGAACAAGACCAGCAAGACTGACTTCCCATCGATATTACCCCGATTTCGTCACCTCGGTTTCGGGCAGGCTGACGACATAAGAGTCGCCTTTTGAGAGAAACTTGCTCTACTTAAAACTATCTCCTTCCTTACCATCTACACCTCCTCTCTCTGGTTACATCTGCTGGATGTATCGTTGCTCCTATTCCTGTATACTTGCATCAGGTTAGTTTGTATAAACAAACGTTAGTAGGTCGCGCGCTCGCAAGTGAGCCGCACGCCCAATACGCATTCCGCTAACGATGCATCGTTCAGTGTTTTAGGTAGGGCGAGAGAGAGAAAGACATGCCTTAGGCAAGGAAAGCGATAGCTCCGGAATTGGAGTAAGATCCCCCAGATGACAACCTTGTGATGCAAGGTTGCCTCGACCGAAGTAATGAAGTGGAGAAAGAGTCAGGATGTAGTTAGAGAGAGTCGCAGAAAGAATCTGAGAAAGAGTCAGAAGAGGGAAAGAGTTGGGACTGTGTTAGTCTTGGTAGTCTCATAGAAAGTCTTGCGTGCCGTTCTGGAGAGCACCTCGGGGTGCAGTTGTTCCCTTTGTAGTTTTTGTTGAGGAAATAACCTCTAGACTTTTTGCTCCTCCGGATAGTGAGCTTTTGTCCTCCTCCGGTAGTTCTTAGGAAAACTCCTTCATTTCGCTGTGGACTTTACGCCCGTGGGCTTTCACTTTTGTCGTAGACTCGGTCGTTGTAGTTTGTTGTTCCATGTGTGTGCGTATGAGTTAGTGTAAGATTTTTGTTGGTGAATAAACGTTCGTTGGTGGATCAGTCTGAGAGGTTTCGTTTGGTCCCTGGCCGTTCCGGAAGTTCCGGCCAAGGTAAGTGCCTTTGGTCTCTTTTAAACGCGCGTTAGTTCGAAATACGGTCTCGATCCGAAGGAGTCGAAGTGTAGCCCCCCTCGTCCCAGGTTATAGTGCGAAAGCACTGACCTAAAAGCGGGGGCAGTCTTCAAAAGGTTGTAAGTAGAGTCTCGCGTTTTGTGGGGATTTTGTCTCCTTCCCCTCGTCAGTTCCATCTCGTTCGCTCGTGACGTAACACTCTTGTTCCCTTTAAATCGCTGGACGGTGCATCAACTTATCGGCGCATCGTCAGCAGATTATGTAAAGAGCGCGCAACACTCGGTGGCACGCGACTTACTCCGCGCTCAACCCTTAAACACCTTTTTTCTTTTCTTTTCTTTTTTCTAAAACGTAACGATTTAATGCGCTTGGGGTTAGGAGTGACCCTAGTGTACCAGTTAAGGGTTAAGGGGGTTATTAAGTCTAGAATACCGAAAATTTCTCATTGTTGGGAGTTTTTTCTCGGCTAAATGAAAAACCCGATTAAAGTGAAATTAACACAACATTTTTATTCATTCTTAAAGAACATTTTTCGATTTTTTCAGAATTTTAGAAAAAAAATACTGCCGTTCCAGTGATTGAAGGTTTGCCTGGTAAAATCGCGCGGTCTCCTTCCGTACATCACTTTGGCCAAACCGGTTGATCTTTAACAATTTGGTAAAGTGCGTTTAGTTATCAATACTATTTTATATGGAATGAACTACTATGGATGAGAAAAATCATTTGGTAGATTTTTATAGGCATTTTAATTTACAGTACAGAAAAAGCTTGAAATTTTAAGTAAACAGAGGCCTGTAATTATTGAAATAATCAACTTGGGGGCATAAGAGCAGTTCATTCCAAAGATATTGATAGTAAAAACGTTCCCTGAAAATTTCACATTAATCGGAGCTACCGTTTTTGAGATACAATTTACGGAAGATTAGAAAAACATGTTTTGAGAAAGACAGGTTTCTATGAAAAGTTCTAGGTTCCAGCTCACATAAATCAAACAAAATGAACTCTAATAGCGGCGGCAATTTTGAAGATAGCACTGTGCGGTCTTCACTAAAACTCTCCGGAAGAGTTCTACTTTCATAAAGTGCAATTAAAAAAAAATCGATTTTTCGAGAATTCTAGACTTTATAACCCCCTTAATCATATAATCTATATCTCATATTACGCAATAATGCGGTCAGCATTGCATCCAGCGGATGTAACAGTAGCATGTTCGATGTATTCAAATGTTATATACTGTTTGCATCACAGTGTGACATATTCAATATGAACGAAATATTATATTTCGTATAGCCCAGTCAAATGATAGTTTGACCAAAACAAAATTGCGGAAGTTTTTTCTCGACGGTCTTATATGTTTTTGGGGTTGCTGAATTCGAATTTATAGTTTGCTGCCTTTTGTAGGAGGTCGGCTTCATAGCCAAAAACACAAAAAATCTGAATTTTTTAGCACTTTATTCAGTTTTTTTATATATAAAAAACTGTACGTTTTTTGAAGATGAGTGTTCCATACAAAATTAAAACAAATAAAATTTCCCACAAAATGCACTGGTCATCTTTGATTTTATAATAAGCGGTCTCCGCGCTAGAGCTCAGTGAAAACCAGTGATTTTTTTATATTTTCACAAAAACGTCAAAAACACCAACTTCCATCCCCTGCAACCCGAGAAATATATGTTAATAAACTCTTATATCACGTGTAAGTACATTATATATCATAAAAAAGATGTCTGCAATATTTAATTTCCTGATAAAGATTTTTGTGAGAAGAAGCTTCTTTTGAATGTTAAATGGCAAGCCATGTTTGATAAAAACATTACGAAATTATATTTAAAACTCTTATTAGGTAGTCGAGTCGATGGTTGCTAAAAGACTCAACGTAAGTTTATTATCGACCAGTAATTTGAATACGCATTTCAACACTGCAAATTGCCCTTCCAACGTTTCTGTTATGACCAGAATATCGTCCATATAAACAACGACGTTACCCGCTCTAATTTCATCTTTTAAAATTGAGTTTATATATCGCTGAAAAGCGGCCGGAGCCGTCTTGATACCGAAGGGCATTTGCAAACATTCATATTGCCCTAACGGTATAAGGAATGATGTGTACTTTACGGAATCATCCGAGACTTTCAAGTGATAATACCCATCCTTTAAATCTAACGACGAAAAGTATTTCTTATTTTACAAAATGCATTAATCTAATCCTCAATTACGGGTAATGGATAATTATCTCTTTCCAACATATCATTTAAATGTCTGAAATCGATACACGTTCTTACTTCTCTATTCTTTTTGTTTACCAGCACTATGGGAGATTCATACTCAGTCACTCAGCCTAATGTACCCTTTTTCTAGCAAACTATCCAAAACAAAACTTAACTTATTTTTTTGATCGTACGATAATCGTCGCGACGCCGAATGAAACAGTTTATCATCTTTCAATCATAATTTCAGCTCTTGTTTAACCGTTGGCTCATCCGGTCTTTCAGGCATCACGTACTCTTCCTTAAACAATTTCCTGAATTTCATCCTAACCTTTTCGTCGCCCTTTTCGCTTATGTTTAGTCTATCACTTGGTTCGTCTGATTCATCGACTTCAATGTGTAATACCTCGGATATTGCGTCGTTCTTCACCGACCTACGTAACCCTAACTTGAATTTCCGTATCAAAATGTCTCTTCCAAGTAAAGCCGAAACTTTAAACGTATTTTCTGGAACAACGAAGATCGGTACATGCTCTTCGACTAAATTATACAAAGTAATTCACGTCTTTACAGTCCCCAGAATTTTAATCGCCGATTTACCCCTCTGTATGGCAATGAATTCAAATCAATTGGAAGCATCGACTCTTTATCAACGAACCTTTCTTTTATCATACTAATAGGACTTCCCGTGTCTAATTGCGTATCTAAATTCAAAATTCTTTGCGTACTCCCAACATTAACTTCAAATATTACTATCTCACGACATTCTTCTTGAGACGCTGGCTCCTCGTAGATGTTGGTCAACTGCGGATGCGGTTTGGTCGATCCCTCAGATTTCTGCTCCTTATTCTTCCAATTCTCTGGACAGTCCTTCGCTTGATGCCCCATTCGGAAATATATGTAACACGCCCCTTTTTCTCTTACTGGTCGCGGACAGTCTTTAGCAATATGATTAGGCTTGCTGCAATTGTAGCACTTCACTTGGTCTTTCTTGACGCTATCATACTTCTCACTTTTTACTTCACTTTCCTGATTCTTACTGTCTTTGTCTTGCTTTTCTGTTTTGATGCGACTCATCGTACTGATTGACGCACTCGTTGCTCTCGCACCACTCTTTATTTCCGCTGTAAGTGTGATCCCCTTGAACGCCAAAAGCAAATCTGCCTTTGCCTTAAGCCGTAACATTAATGCTTGATTTCTCAAGCCTCTTTCTGGAATATCTTCAATAATATACTCGATGATTTCCTCCTCATCTTCCAATGGTACATGATTGGCCAAAATCGTCTTGTCATAAAAATAATCATCGAAAGTTTCATTTGTGTGCCACTTCCTATTCTCGAACTCCTTTTTGCTATTATTCAATCTCGTTGGACGGTGATCGAAGAACTTCCATGGCCTTCAGTAAGTCTGTCAAACTCATCTCTCGATGCTCTGCCTTTGAATGGAACCACGACGCTGCTTTCCCCTTTAATTTCGTAGTCACCAACAATTGCCCCATCTGTTCATCTAGTTTAAATACACGTACCACATACTGCACTTGCTTTTGCCACTCAACAAAATCTGTTCCCTCACTGAAATCTGCCAATGACTCTCCAATTGTCTTTAAACTAGCCTTCAACACGTTACTACTTGCTGTATCAGCTGGTCGACCGTTACCCAGTTGAACTTTCCGTCTCGTCAACTCTATTTCCCTTTCTAATAAAATGTCACCTTTTCACTCAATAATTCGCGTTCTCTCTTCAGTAGTTGCAATTCTCTCTGTAACTGTGTGATCATCGTGCTGATTTCCATTCCGACCATCAACATTTAACTGAGCGAGCATTCCCTCAGTTCGCAGCAGCTCCACTTGTTCACATAAGAATTGCTTTTACGGCAGCTCACTTTTGTAGTCCCCACTTCAAAGTTCGGACGCCGAGTCTTCTTGTCTTTAGTTTTATGTTCGGTGACGCACCTTAGGTCTGCCTGCGAACAGTGGCGGTGTAGTCACGTTTTAGAGAGCAAGTTCTTTAACGCTCTTTTACGTGGAATAAAGTTTTTGTTGATAACTTGTATATTTCTCGGCTTGTAAGAGGTGGGACTGGGTGTTTTTGTAAAAGTACCAAAAAATCATTTTTTAGCGAGCTCTAGCACCGTTACCGCTTGTCAGAAAATCAAAGGTGACCAGTGAATTTTGTAGGAAATTTTATTTACTTTAATTTAGTATGGAATGCTCATCTTCAAAAAAAAAGTGCAGTTTTTGAGATATAAGCAAAAAACTGAAAAAAGTGCTGAAAAATTCAGATTTTTTGCGTTTTTGGCTATGAAATCGACCTCCTACGAGGCAGCAAACTATAAATTCGGATTCAGCAGCCCCAAAAACATAAAAGAACGTCGAGAAAAAAACTTCCGCAATTTGTTACGAAATCGGAGTTTTAACACGCATTGACTGGACTGGAGTATACATAATATAAGAGATGTGTTCGATACCAACGAAAGATTACGTATTATTTATACATATATTTCGTGGGACATAAGAATTGTTACAGCTACTTTATGTATAATACAATATATATTATAATAATATTATATAATTATATTCCCTATATATGCCCTGCAGATTATATAAGAAATATACTGGGTCTTTGCTTTAATACACGCCAGTGGAGCGGGTTGCATATCGGTTGGCGCCTCCGATGCACTGCGGTTTCCTATAATTCGGTGGTAATAACCGACAGCCAAGACTCGAACCTAATAGACGTATCAGTCTTAGAAACATCGGTCATCTCAATAGTGGTGAAAGTGACAGACGTTCCGATATAGTTTGATAATCGTTTGAATTATTTTCGAATAATCAAGGTAGTGAACGGAAGCAGTGCTATTTTTCTCTAGTTGCGTGTGCATATGGAGCAGAAAGGGAGACTTTAGTATTTCAGAAGAATTGCCATCAGATAAATCACTTCCTAACTGACCGTTTTAACCTCATTTTGATCACGTATGAAGGACAAATATCTTTGTGGTCATTCTATTTTTTATTTTCAGTGTTTCATGCGAGAACGGGACGAATCGCTAGATTAACCAATAAATTTGATTTTTCTTCACCATGAACAATCAGTCGTGGCAGAAAAATAGGGGATACAATGGAATTGCATTACAATAATGGAGTAACTACTTTATTATTATTTTTTCTTTATCGATGTATTTCCTCTTTCGTACTATCACAAGTTCCGATTTATACACCGACCTGTCAAACATAAAGTGTACATGTACCTCACTTCTATTTCATCTCTTCTTCGCCTCTTATCTGGTGTAATGACGGTTAATGAGGAATCACTGATGCCGATTAGGTAGATAAATGCCGAATAAGACTTTAAAAGTCTCCATATCAAAATAAATACGGCTTTACATGGCCCTAATCGTACATATTTAAGACGGAAACAATACAATACGTATTCGAGCCGTTTAGAACCGTATTCATTTTCAATACGGAAACTTATCCGACCCTTATCTACCAATCTGGCTAAAGTAAATCAAATTCAAGATGCGTTTTCATTTTTAATAATTCTGTTATTATTATCTAGAAAATTGGTTAACTTAGATTAATTTAGTTTCTTAATTTATACGCGTAGAGTAAGTACAGTATATTTTAAATAGTGAAATGGTGGACATAGTTGTGTTATTTGCAATTTGTTACAGAAATAAACGTGCTGCTGTTCAATTGTATCCAGAAGAACTCCAAATCGTATGCGAACCCGAGAGGGTTCCTTGCTCCTACAAAACCAAAGGTTTCGACAAACCATTGATTCCTGCCATATAAATATATGATTAGCACTATAGTGTCGAAACCCCATTATGATACTTTCCACAATGATAATGACGCTATGATCGAATGATATCCAGATGCATAGATAAGAGATAGTATGCATGTTCAGGTACACTTCATGTTGGTGTGTGAAACGGAACTCGCGGTAATATGAAAGAGGAAATACGAGGTTTGTCCCACTAATATGTATAAAAATGCAAAAAATATTTTATTATACAATTAATCGGATAATTCAATGTTATCCTCTTCAAAGTAATCCCCCTGAGATTAGATACGCTTGCGCCACCGCCGTTTCCACTACTGGAAGCACCCCTGAAAGTCCTCCTGCGAAAGGCCCCTCAATAGCCTCGTCGTTGCTGTCTTGATAGCATCGACGTCCCCCAAATGCCGCCCTCGAATCACCATCTTACACTTTGGAAAGAGAAAAGTCAGATAGAGCTAAGTCGGGCGAATAAGGGGGGTGTTCAGCAAGAGTGATTGAGTTTTGTACCAAAAACTGGCTCACAACTAGCGATGTGTGGGTGGGGGAGTTGTCGTGGTGAACTACGCCCATCTCTATAAAGATCCGGTCGAATGCGGGCCACACGAGCTCGAAGACGCCTGAGAACTTCGAGGTAGAAGTTCCCATTGACTATAGTCAAGGCAGCAACGACGAGGCTCCTGAGGGGCCCTTCGCAGGAAGACTTTAATGGGTGCTTCCAGCAGTGGAAACGACGATGGCGCAAGTGTTTCTTATCTCAGAGAGATTACTCTGAAGGGGATAACATTGAATTATCTGATTAATTGTATAATAAAATATTTTTTGCATTTTTATACGTATTAATGGGACAAACCTCGTATATCGATAAAGAAGTAATAATAATAAAGTAGTTATTCTATTGAAAATGTAGGGGTAGCACCAACAATTCTTGTCCAGGATACTGAAAACAAAAAAATGAAACGATCACAAAGAATTTGTCCTTTATACGTAATCAGAATGCAATTAATAATAAAAACGGTCAATTAAAAGGCAACTTATCTGATGACAATTCTTTTCAAGTCTCGTCATCTTTTTATTTCAAGTTAAGGGGGTAGTCTCCTAAAACGAGGTCTTTAAGAATTTTTTTTTCATGGTAAATATTTTCTTAGAATTTTTATTTTTTTTCGCACATACTATTAGAGGTCTTAAAGTGACAGAACATTTTTTTTCTTGGTTCTTCGATGATTTTTTTTCTTGGTAAAGACGCCTAAACATACTCCTGTTTATATCTGGTTGACATGATATCTCGACAATGAATGTCTGAAAGCAGAAATTCAAGTCGATTCTTGAAGCATAGAGTTCCCGCTATAGCCGGAACTAGGATTTTATACTTTCGATAAAAACAAAACATATGGCTGACTTTTGAAATTGTTGACCTCATATTTGCAACATGAATTGCTTATTAATATATTTAAATATTAATAAATAATTGTATGGCTAGTTCCGGCTATAGGCATTCTTGTGTAGAACAAGCTCTTAAAATTTGATCCTGATCGGTTTGATAGTTTTCCTTTAACACGTTAAGCGCCAAGGAAACGCCGTGGCATCACGAACTCATTTGTCAGCGGTCCCTAGGGACCGCTCTGGCGCTTAACGTGTTAATCATGTCAACGAGGTCTCTTTAGACGTTTGTACGTTATTTCAAGAAAGACGCGTTTGAAGTTTCTTTATGGAATAGATCGTTGTACCTTGGAAAAAAGCCTATTATCTTCAATCAGCGATGCCTGCACCATACATTATTCCTTCAGCTTCTTCGAAGGCTTCATTTTCTTCCGATTTAGCATTCCTGAGAGCTGTCCTGTTTTCTTTGGAACTTTCAGTATTGCGACGATTAGCCCGTGTAATGCGCGTAGCGTCTTATCGTTTCACGAGATCTGCTGCTTCTTTGCCAATTTTTGAGCATGTTCTCGAACCTTCCAGAGCAAATCACAATTTCTGCCATATTTCTACATATTATATTGACTATAAGAATATGACGGTTTTGAAAAATCGAATTTTTAAAAAAATTTTAGGAGACTACCCCCTTAACACAATGTCCTCGCGGCGTCACAAATTCCGTCATCAGCGATAAAATAAGTTAACAAAAAAATAACACTGCCTACATTTATTTTGTCAACTATTTTTAAAAGATATAAACAAGCATTGAAAACACATATATCGGGGTATCATTCATTTCAACCACTAAGAAGATGACCAATGTTTTTCGGATAGATAGTTCCATTTGGTTCGAGTCTTGGCTGTCGGTATTACCACTGAATTACAGGAAACCGCAGCGGGTCGGAGGCGCCAACCGATATGCAACCTCCTCCACTGGCGTGTATTAAAGTAAAGACCTGATATTATGGTTGACTATGTACTCTCCATATGTAATATAAATTGATGTAATCTGTTTCATAATATAATTAATTACACTTATTTTTCTAGGTTGAAAGATATAATATCAGTGGTCTACATAAAAGTCCAGTAACTACAGTTGAGTGGTCTAAAAATGGCATGAAATTGTTCAGTGGAGATCAAGACGGCTTAATAGTGTTAACAGAAATAGATTTTTATATGGTATGTGTATTGCATTAACTACTTTTGTGACGTTCCTAATCAAAGTTATTCAAGGGGCCATTCAAGTATTACGTCAGCAAGTATTTAGAAATGCTCACCCTCCTCGCTCTCCTCTCCACCCTTCCTCTATATTACTACGTCAGCAAGCATTGACAACTTGATCCCCACTTCCCCTCTCAGACATTAAAATGTTACGTTAGCAAGTTTTAATATTTCTTCTCCCTCTTGTATTAAAAAATTATATTAAATACAATGAATGCTGAATATCCTTATTGCATAAATCTATTATTGTTTATATGAACGTCAAAATACCGACGACTTGCGGTTTATTCGCGATTTAATGTCAGCACTCTCTCTCGTAAGATTTGTTCAATTTCCCCTTCTGCCAAGTTTGCTGACGTAAACTGGAATGGTCCTTTAACAAAAAATTCACATTTATTACCCTTCTACTTCTATCTTTTCACAGCATTTATCTAAATCATCCGAACTACTAAATGAGAAATACTCTGTGGTTCAACTGAGTTATCAGCAAGGGTTACTTTTAATTTCAACAGTATTTAGAACAATTTTAGTCAACAGAAATCAAAACGGCAAAGTCTCCCAAGTTGGTCAAAAGGAGCGAAAAACGTTAGTACTCTATCTCCAGGTATGCTAGTGCGTAAGGTATCATAGGGTTTCATATGACAATCTATGAAAATAAAACCTAGTACTATGTAATTCAAGATATATTTTTCTCCTCGTTTATTTTCGTTATTTATCATTTTACCAAAGAATCTTCCAGACAAGAACTGTTTGCTGTCTAGAGAGACATACGATACAAATCTGTATTACACATGGGGCATTCCGAACCAACTCGATGAACATTTGACCCTTAACATTTTTGCTCAGATTAATTTTTGATGTGTAAACATCTATGCTATGGCTCTACGGTGGGACCTTCCTGGGAAATCGAGCGTCAGACGTAAGCCGTGTACATGTGACTGCGTCAGTGTGTGTGTGGCGCTACTGCGCATACTATTCGCGCAAGCTGGATTATCTCAACGAGAAAACATTTTAGAGAAAAATGTTTAATACAAAACTTTAAGGATTTTCCCGTGGCTACCCAGTGGTCGTATTGGATTTGACCTTGACCGTGACCTTTAAGGTAATATCAAATGCCTTCCTAAACCGTTCATCCGATTGCGATGAAACTTTGGAAAATGGTTGGACGCATGCCCGCGAAGGTTTCTGAGTTAGTAAATCTTATAAAAGGTGTTCAAAAAGTACCGGTACGGATGATTATTATGCCTTCCTAAACCGTTCATCGATTGCGATGAAAAGTTGGGAAATGGTTGGACGCATGCCCGCGAAGGTTTCTGAGTTAGTAAATCTTATACAGGGTGTTCAAAAAGTACCGGTACGGATGATTATTATGCTTTCCTAAACCGTTCATCCGATTGCGATGAAACTTTGGGGAATGGTTGGACGCATGCCCGCGAAGGTTTCTGAGTTAGTAAATCTTATAAAAGGTGTTCAAAAAGTACCGGTACTGATGATTGTTTTGCCTTCCTAAACCGTTCATCCGATTGCGATGAAAAGCTGGGGAATGGTTGGACGCATGCCCGCGAAGGTTTCTGAGTTAGTAAATCTTATACAGGGTATTCAAAAAGTACCGGTACGGATGATTATTATGCCTTCCTAAACCGTTCATCCGATTGCGATGAAACTTTGGGGAATGGTTGGACGCATGCCCGCAAGGTTTCTGAGTTAGTAAATCTTATAAAAGTTGTTCAAAAAGTATCGGTACGGATGATTATTATGCCTTCCTAAACCGTTCATCGATTGCGATGAAAAGTTGGGAAATGGTTGGACGCATGCCCGCGAAGGTTTCTGAGTTAGTAAATCTTATACAGGGTGTTCAAAAAGTACCGGTACGGATGATTATTATGCTTTCCTAAACCGTTCATCCGATTGCGATGAAACTTTGGGGAATGGTTGGACGCATGCCCGCAAGGTTTCTGAGTTAGTAAATCTTATAAAAGTTGTTCAAAAAGTATCGGTACGGATGATTATTATGCCTTCCTAAACCGTTCATCGATTGCGATGAAAAGTTGGGAAATGGTTGGACGCATGCCCGCGAAGGTTTCTGAGTTAGTAAATCTTATACAGGGTGTTCAAAAAGTACCGGTACGGATGATTATTATGCTTTCCTAAACCGTTCATCCGATTGCGATGAAACTTTGGGGAATGGTTGGACGCATGCCCGCGAAGGTTTCTGAGTTAGTAAATCTTATAAAAGGTGTTCAAAAAGTACCGGTACTGATGATTGTTTTGCCTTCCTAAACCGTTCATCCGATTGCGATGAAAAGTTGGGAAATGGTTGGACGCATGCCCGAGAAGGGTTTCTGAGTTAGTCAATCTTATACAGGGTGTTCAAAAAGTACCGGTACGGATGATTATTATGCCTTCCTAAACCGTTCATCCGATTGCGATGAAAATTTGGGGAACAGTTGGACGCATATCCGCGAAGGTTTCTGAGTTAGTAAATCTTATAGAGAGTGTTCAAAAAGTCGAACTATACTTTACCTAAATTTGACCTCCGCTGACAATAAAGGTAACATGAAAAAAATGGTCAAAAACACATTTGAACGTGAAAAAAAATTAATTTGACCTTGATATAACCTTGAAGGTCATGGTCAAGGTCAAATCCAATATGACCATTGCGTAGCTCGGGAAAAATACTAAAAGTTTTGTATTAAAAATGTATTTAAACAATGGTGGACGGACAAAATCAATCCACAATCTACCCGTGTGAAGCCGGGACGGGCTGCTAGTAAGTTATAAATCTAATATAATAATAATAAATATTTTATTATAGAAAAAATTAAACTTCTTTATGTCGAACTACGACGTCATATTCCCCAATTAAACTCGGACCGCTGATAATTGTAAGATGTTTACACATCCTCCGTGAGTACAACGGCACTCACACCTTTTTTTTTTCCATCTAGTGTACTCTCAAATAAGTCTAAAGGCAAGTTTTTAATTTTTTTCGTAGACTTGTTCAATCCCAGTTTATACCCTTTATCGAGAAAAACTCCCGAATTTAAAATTTTATCCCACCGTCATTAAAAATTTTTTATGACGATTATGTTAGGACCATTTTCGAAACAGAACCAAAATTGCTTCTACTTCTTACAACGATTTTAAAAGCTTAAACAATTTTTCATGTGGTTTATCCTATAGGAGGTGGTGCAAATGTGGAAACCCAGTTTGTTTTTAATTTGTAGAAAATCAGTGAATCGTTATTTTAACCTGGAAAACTGCCTTAATATGCTTTATAATGTTAGGAATAGGGGACCATAAGTCACAAGTGCAAACACCATGTACTTAAAAAATTAGAACATATTTGGCTAACGTACTACATTTTTCGATGTTTGGAAAAAGTGCGGGTAATGTAGAAACGTCCTAAAATTACAGTAAATCAATCTGCAAACAATCTGTAAGTACATAAAGATGTTGGAATATTGAACTTTAGCATTATATTCTTTTTATAATATGTTTTTATTCATGGAAAACATTATTTGTTGTCAAAAAACAAAAACGTGTACAGGGTACACGCAACAGAAGTGAAACTTCATGCGTAAATCCACGAAATACTAATATTGAAAAACAAAATTAGAAAAATAAAGGTTAGGTGAAAAAAACAGAATAAAATGTAATCATGCAGTCAAGAAGGTGACTAGAAGTTTTGCGTCTCTTTATTTATTGATGATTATACGCGATTTTATTTTATTATTAGTGTTTGTTGTATTTTGAAGTGAAACTTCTATAGGCGCCTTGGGCATGAATCGGTTTTGCCGGAGGCAGGTATGTGACAAAAATCCGACACCATGAGTCATCACTGTGCCTCATGGGTCGAGCGTTTGGAGAGGGAAGGGAGGAATGTAGGATCGGTAAAATCGCGGTTACCATTATCGGCGGACGTTAGCCTAGTAAGTCAGGTGACCTCACTGGCCCCCCGAATAAATTTGGCGCTTGCGTATACCTACAGCTGACTGGGGACCAGTATGGCGTCTTCATTCGTGTGCGTGCTGTGTGATATTCATTTGTTTTGTTTTGTGCTATTTTTGAGTAACATTTAATTGAATTAATTTATATATAATGGCGAATAATTATGGCGAAATCAAATGCGCAGAAATGTAAGGAATATCGTGAGAGACAACGTAAAAAGGATGACAGTAGTGTAAAAAAAGTGAAAAAGTCTGGGGCCCAACGCACGAGGGAGAGTAGGTTACGAAAACAACTGAGAAACATAGTGAATCAAATTTCCGATGATCAGTTATTAACCAGTGAACCTGAAAATCATAATGTGCAAAATGAAGATGACATTTTAGCTCCTAACAATTCATCTTCGGTTCAACCCGCTTTTGTTGACAATGATATCCGCGACGAGCCAGGACCATCCAATTTACGATGCAATGAACCAGGACCACGCGAACATAATTTATGTCAGGACTTGCCATATAGTCATTGTAACCGAAATAAAATCGCTCATAGGGAATTCAATAAAAAGTTTATAAATAATTCTTTCGGTCATACGTGCTCTATTTGTGATAGGTTATGGTTTCAAGGCGCTTTAAAAATTTCCGTTCGTGAACAAGAGGATATTTTGAACATAATTCTCCCTCGGATTGATGGGGAAATCATTCAAATCTGCTACACCTGTCGTCAAGCACTCAAAAAGAATACTATCCCTGCAATGGCCACTTACAACAGTTTCAAATATCCACCGATACCCGACCATTTACCTCCACTAGATTTGGTATCAGAGCGACTTATATTTCCACGAATCCCCTTTATGCAGATTCATCGATTAAGACATGGAACATGGTCAATATGGAATTTACGGATAAGTCATTAACGTACCAGTATCTGTGGGCACAATGGTTCATCAACTACCGCGAGGCGTTTGTGCATCAAAAACTACATAAGATGTCGATAATTGATACTGGAGGGGATTACCGTATGAAATCACATTGTAAAGAGTACATACAACAAATATATATAAAACTTTGTTGGTAACCTCAAATAAAACAAAACAAAAACGTGTACAGGGTACACGCAACAGAAGTGAAACTTCATGCGTAAATCCACGAAATACTAATAATGAAAAATAAAATTAGAAAAAAAATAACATTGGAAAACAAAATTAGAAAAATAAAGGTAAGGTGAAAAAAAAACAGAATAAAATGTAATCATGCAGTCAAGAAGGTGACGAGAAGTTTTGCGTATAATCATCAATAAATAAACAGACGATTGGTATAATCATCAATAAATAAACAGACGCAAAACTTCTCGTCACCTTCTTGACTGCATGATTACATTTTATTCTGTTTTTTTCACCTAACCTTAATTTTTCTAATTTTGTTTTCCATTGTTATTTTTTTTCTAATTTTGTTTTTCAATATTAGTATTTCGTGGATTTACGCATAAAGTTTCACTTCTGTTGCGTGTACCCTGTACACGTTTTTGTTTTTTTCATTTCTGGGTACAAGTCGAAGATTTCACATTAATTTCGGAGGTGGTACGCTTTTTTTCTGACACAGTGCAGAAAAAGTTGTAGGACCTCCGAAATAAATGTAAGATCTTTGATTTGTATCCAGATACAAAAAACAAAAATTCGGAATTAATAGAGTAAGATGAACCACATAAAACATTCGTAGAATCTTTAAATCGTTCTAGAATATCTTTATTAGTCGATTAATCTTCAATGGAATCCGTCAACTTAAATTACATTTTGATTTTTCACATAAATTGCCTTACGAGTTAAATTACATAACCCATCAGATTTATGTACTAAAGTTATTAATAATGTCTCTTAAACTTTTGGATAGTGATATAGCTGGAGTGACAAAACTTTCCCCATATTTGCCTGCCCTCGGTCTTCCCTTTTTGTTCCTCATTTTTAGGCTCGACCTTTATATCGCCCCCTTAATACTACAACTAGGTAACTCAAATTTTCGGTATTTTCAGTTCTTTACTTTGTACCCAACTTTGTACTCAACTTTGTATGCTCTTTTCGGTGTTACAACGAGATAAGGTCTGTCGTATATTTAAGGTTAGAAATCCAGTAGTATGATATAGTCACTAAAGCAATAAGCGCACAATGTGAATATCGAAAATTCGAGTTCCTTAGGTGTAGTGTTAAAGGGACGATATATGACATATCGTCGGGTTACTGCGAGAACCAGATAAGTAACATTTTGGTAGTTTAGTATATAACTGGTTTTCGCTGCCGAAAAATATATAAAAGCGGACTTAACTATTTTGATGCCTTACGTTTTTGACCTTTAGACTTAGAGAACACTTACCTGGTTTTCACAGAACATTTCTTGATAGCTTTTATAATGAAAGCTGCACTTAACCGAAAAATGCTAACAATGGAAGTTATCTTGTTTTTGTAGTAATGCGACGATATATAAAATGAAAGTGCTTTATGTTATCGTCATCGGGGAATCCATTACCACTTCAAAATGAGTTAAAATCGAATAAGTTTTTCGTTTTAAACATTCACTGAACCTTTTTAATGATTTATGAGTCTCTCTCTCTCTCTCTCTCTCTCTCTCTCTCTCTCTCTCTCTCCCTCCCTCCCTCCCTCCCTCCCTCCCTCCCTCCCTCCCTCCCTCCCTCCCTCTCCCTCCCTCCCTCCAACCGCGTGAGTACAACGTGCTATGTCTCTATGTCTCCGTGCTTCTCGAACCTCTCTGCATTATTTCGCACACAAACGCTTTCTGCTACCTACCTCCATACGCTATTTCTCGCGAGCTTCTCACTAGTGTGATTTTCTTTCCTGTGGAAGCCCGTAGCTATAAGCGTTTAGCTGGATTATCACTGGCGTCTCCGGCTTGGAGGTTAGACTATCTGCTATCTCTCTAAGTGACCGCGCATGCCCGCTTCTCCCCCGACTTTCTCCTCGACCCCCCCCCCCCCCCTCTTTCTCCCTTATCCACTTGTGGAATTACCCAGTGCCGCCGCCTGGGTACTCGCTTGGAACTAGTACTCGACTCGACTTTCTCCCTATCTCTCACTCATCTCGACTTCAAAGTTACCATTCCCTATAAACGCTCTTACATTGTCATCTAAACTATGGCGGACCGGCCACGTAGACCTCTTCGTCTCAATTCTCCCACTAACCATGGGTCCTCACTATCTTCATCCGATTCGAGTCGTAATCGTACCAAGCCCAGCTATGAGTCTGAGGAAGCCTCGAAATCGGATATAGCCAACGCAGTCAAGAAAGATACTCACGAAACTCGGACCTCTGCTACTCATAATGCCATGATGGAGCGATTCGACGTACTCAGCGAAGGTCAAGACCGGATATTTAAGGTCCTACAGGATCTCCCCGCCATGCGTACAGCCTTAGAATCGGTTGTAACCGATGTATTTGCCTTGAAGATAACCACTGACCAACTGAAAACCACGACAAATAAGCTAACGCAAGAGGGAGCTGACTTTAGACAAGCCCTGGGAAGCCTTGAAGCGCGTTTGGACGCCATGGCAACTACAATGGCTTTAACCCCTGGACCCTCTACTGTTAGCCCCACTCCTGAGCAACTCACTACTGCCGCCAACTCCAACACGCTGTGAACCCAGCGCACTTTAGCCAGTCATTCAACCAATCAGGAGCTGGTGGTCTCAGGCATCCCTGCTAGCGCACTCACACAAGAGATGGCCCCCCAACTTTTTCAAGCCATTCTGGGTTTACTCAAGACTCAAACCACTGAGGACGACATCACGAGCACCAGACTACTCTGCAAGCCTCAAATGCTTCAGGCAACCAACACACTAGACCAGGTGGAGGCTACTGTGCGGTCACGAATTCAATTCGCTGTTGTTTGCAAAGATAATCTTCTAGTGAAAAGAATTATCACTGCTAAACGGAAATTTGGAGCACTCAAACTTTCCCAACTTAATGAATATATGACCAGTCAAGGTGTCACCCTTAACTCGTCTATGCGCTCCGTGAATTCTATAGTAAACCTCAACGAGATGATGCCTGGACATACTTATCGCTTACTTGCTGAAGCTAAGACCACTAGGGGGGACATACAATTAGACCAAGGAAAAGCGAGGCAATTTTGAGGAATTTTTTTTAACCAAGAAATATTTATTCTACATTCATCGCACTGAAGGTATTGTTTAATAGGGTATTCAAGTATGAAAAAAAAATTTTTTCAATCCATTTGTCGTCAAAATGGCGGAGATATGGTACAGAGTTACAGGTAGGTTGCGGCGCGACTTCCAAAACGGTGTACAACCTAGCTCCTCGTGAAATTCGATCTGCAACAAAATACAAAAATTTTCTTATTTAAAACATGTGTAGTTTCTATGTGACGTTGAGAAAAATAAAAAAAGGCAAATTTGACAAAACGGCACGCAGTCAAAGACAAAAATCGAGTTTTCATGCAAAATTTCTTCAGAATTTGTATTAAAAAAATAGTTTTTTTCGAAATTTTCTGAAATCGGGCTTCGTCATATAGAAGGTAATAATGTTACCAACATGTTTACCAAAGGGGAACTCAAGCGGTTCAATACTTTTTGCGTAATCGTGTACACCAGTTTCAGAAATGTAGTTTCGAGAAAAACGCGTTTAAAGTTTCGACACGTGTAAAACCAATGTTAGAACCACTTACGGGTTAATCTGCGATGCGTGAAAACGATTCCAAGGCACATCATCACTGCTTGCCGTGGAGAGTTTTCGAGTGCTACTACTCGATCCTGCAGACTCGTCCTTTTCTGTTCCCGAACGTCGTACGGGAACTTTTCTCTTTCGCGGTCTCGATGACCGTTGCGCGAACTCTCTATTTCCTTTCGGATACGAAGACATGCTTGGAAAATCGCTCTGAACAGCTCGAATTTCGAAACTTGACTGACTAATGACCCTAGCTAGCCGCAACGGTAAATTCTTTCCAGGCGGAGTCATTCGAGAAAGGGGCGTGTCGCTATGGATGAGAGGTCAACATCAACTTACTTGTCCCTGTGCGCTCTGGCTTCTACCTGCTGCGTGCGCTCCGAATACGAGCGGACATGCACAACGTTTACGGGCTGTAACTTCCGGAGTTTTTCGAATTCCGCTTTCAAACTTTCAGAATATATTCTTCACATACAGGCCTATCGTTTAAAAATATTTTTTTAAATCGATTTTTTCATCGGTGTAATTGTATGTCCCCTCTTAAGGCAGCTGGGTTTAAATATATATGGTGCACTTCTGGAGCAATACTAGCCAAAAAATCTGACGGAGGACTCATACACACGATTTCATCAAAAGACGATTTGCCTAAATTAATCAGCCTCTACTCCTCTCATCCCATCTGATTTACTAAGCCTGTTCACGCATCGCAACATCATCCTAACAACAAAAACCAAAACAGTTTTCGAGCCTGCAAAAATCAATCGATCCTACTATCAACTGCATCGACTCCGACCTTACACCAACTTTAGCCTTCGGAAAATCTTGCTCACATAGATCCTCAAGTCGGACTGGACATCATCGCTCCCTCACCATACCCATGCATAGGACTGAGGCCTTTAAGTCATCCTTTGCGGTATCTGCTCCATACTTATGGAACACCCTACCGCCGGACACTTTTGAAGTCTCCACTTCCGGCGCTTTTAAAGCTAGAACCAAACAGTTGCTGTTCAACTTGGAAAACTCTACTTGACTAAATTCACAGCCCAAGGCAAACATAATCTCGCTAGCATTATTTTATATACGCGCTTAAGCTTACTCCTCTTTACTCATAATCTCAATCTACATTATTATTATTATCTGCTTTACCTCACATGCTCTTGCTTAAATGGAATTTTATCTTATGTCCTATTATTAGTATTTTTTCTTTTTTAGTATTTAGAAATTAGCATAGCTTAGTATTTAGTATTTATAGGACTTACTTATGCTTGTACACTGAGCTCTGCCAAGAGCACATATTTGTTCAACTTTGAATAATAAACATCATCATCATCATCATCTCTCTCTCTCTCTCTCTCTCTCGGTCAGTGGAGTTGTCTTTCCTTTTTCTCGTGCTACGATCTGCTTTTCTGCCTTCATCTGGCTCTCGGGCATTGCTGTTACAGTTACTGCTGCATGCTTTGCTGTTCAGGCTTTCTGCCGGTTATTTTGGTGCTCTGTGTTGGAGGCTGTGTGTGATCATTTATCTGCTTATTCTGTTGACGTGGTGCTGTTTTTGAGGTTAACTCCGATTTTCGCCGTCTCACTTTAACCGCCATCACCAAACTTGTCGGTAGCTCGGGACCCTTCAATTGTGACGTCGAGTAACGCCACCTACTCTTAGTGACACTACCTTGGTACATCAACTAATTCATTACCGGCTAGTTAGCTGTGCGTCTTCATTATGGATGGCTCACAAGATAAAGATGCATCGCGCCCACGCTCTCCAGCACTCGAATCATCACAGAGGGAATCGGACGCTTCAGCGGCTTCGACTGTCTCCGGCAGGTCTCTACGCAATAAGAGGCCAGCCACTAATGATCTCGTGGTCCCACTGCACAAAAAAACACGTGGCAAACCTCCTTACTCCACTCTGGCTGCTAGCATTCTGAGCACCGAGCAAACACTAAACACCAAACTTCCCTCTTTGGATGCCAAGCTCGACATGGTTTGTAACGAGATCAAGGGCTTGAACTCTGCTATCAAGCACCCCTGGCGCAACTTGAAGCTCGTGTTAATGCCTTAACAGTCTCAAATGACGCGAGTGCGGGATCCTCGAAAACTGTGCCCAATCTAGAACTACTTACTGCTGCAGCTAATACAAGCATGCTTCATACACGTCGCGCTCTTGTCAATCAAATGGCTATAAGTGAGCTTGTGGTTACAGGCTTGCCCTCGACTGGCTTATCTGATGAAATGTTACTCAAATTAATCCGAGGGACTTTTGGATTGCTTAAACTAAACCTTGCCTGCGAAGATGTTACCAGTTTCAGGCTCCTGCGCAGGTCTCAACAAACTGAGACGCCCCTTGGATCGGACATTGCTAACAATGCCACTCCTCCCAGAATTTCAGTCGTCGTCTGCTGCAAAAACCCTGGTATTGTAAGCAAAATTATTCTAGCCAAACGTAAGAACGGGATACTAAAATATTCTCAACTCAGAGCATACTGTGCAAATCAAGTCCAGCTCAATCTCCCTGAGATAGCTGGGGACTCGACTATAAACATTAACGGAATGCTGCCCAGCCATGTTTACCGCTTGTTCACCCTTACAAAGCCTTTGCTTAAAAGGGTAGGCTTCAAGTATGTTTGGAATTCTGGTGGGACCGTACTGGCGAAAAAATCTGATGGAGGCTTAATTCATTCGATAATGTCACAAGATGATGTCCAAAAACGTATTGATCTATAGTGTCAGCGCACAAATTGACTTTCAAATTCTGAACGGGGAACTCAGCGGCCGGTCAACAACTTCAATATAACCAACGGTCAAACTAGCCCAAATAGGATGCGTGCATGCTGCCTTAACGTAAATTCCCTTAGGTCGCACCTTGACACCCTAAAATTACACCTTGATACCAGTCCAACTTACTATCTAATTGCTGTCACCGAGACGTGGCTATCCGGCACGATTCCATCATCTATTGTAAATCTACCCGGCTACTTTTTCCATCGAAATGACCGTAATATCAATGGTGGTGGAGTCGGGCTGTATGTGCGTGAGTCGCTGGCCTGCAGGGACATCTCTGCCTCCAACACGCTATGGACGGGTCGACCTGGAGCTCCAGAATATCTCATGTGTGAAGTCCAAAGGTTACATGCACCGCCTGTTTTCGTTGCGGTAGTTTATAGACTGCCACACGCTCCATTTACTGCCCTCTATGATCTTGGACTCGAGCTGGCAGAAGCAATGGGTGGCTTCAGTCATAAAATAATTCTGGGAGATTTTAATGCAGATCTACTCATGAACAACTTTGACCGTCAATATGTAAGATCGCTCATGAGTGATAATTCACTCAAACTTGTGCAGCACGGCTTTACACATGTCACCGAAACCTCTACTACGTAGCTTGATCTATGCATGGTCGATGAGTCGGACGTTATCCTCTGTCACGACAAGTCTGATATCCCTTTAGGCGCTGGACATTACCTTATAGGTACTGAAATTGCTCTGCAAAGTATCAATCTCGAGGAGGAGTTCATCTACGCTCGTAAAACAAGTAAACTTCTTGAAGCAGAGGCTGAGTTAACTATCGACTGGGAAACTCCCGTCAACGACGCTTTTCCACTGACTCAGTGCTAACAGAGTTCCACCGATTATTCTTCAGTGTAATCGACCAGGTTGCACCAATTGCTAAGATCAAGGTAAACTCTGTTAAATATACCCCTTGGCTAACAGATGAACTGAAATGCGCTGAGAAGACAGTGCGTAACATTTATCGTCCCTGGAGGCGAAACCAACATAAACACGACTTGATTGAATTCCGACGCCAGAGAGACTTGCTGCAAGTCCAGCTGGCTAGAGCCAGAACTTATTATTACAAGACACGACTGCAGGGCCTCTCGCAGGCAAAAACCTGGCGAGAGCCGCGTGTGCTGGGACTCTTGAAAGATCGGAGTTCACCACCACTCACTGTCTCAGCTGATTCTTTTAACTGTACGTTTGCTCAGGTATTGTCAAATCAACATACACCTTATGCTGCGGCTATTGCCGCAGAGCTGCAAGCCGTTCACCTTAGAAAACCTACGCTGACTTTAGCCGCCGTTAAATCAGCTGAAGTTGATAAGGCATTCATGTCGATTCGATCCAACGCCCAGGGAGCTGATAGTATTAACCTAAGGATGATTCGTTGCCTCCCCTCCACCTTAACTACGTTCTACACGGCCTTCTTCAACCGCTCGATCCAGGAATGCTACTTTCTGACGGACTGGAAGAAAGCTATTATCATTCCCGTCAACAAGATAGGATCACCACGCACGGCTAGTGACTATCGACCAATATCTCTGTTGCCTTTACCCAGTAAAGTCTTCGAGCGTCTTATCTATGACCAAGTCATCTCTTACATTAAACAACACTCTCTTCTCGACCCCCTCCAATGCGGCTTTAGGACAGGACACAGCACCCAAACAGCCTTGGTCAAATTAATCAACGATATAAGGCTCAATATCGACAGTAGGCAGATCACAGTGCTCGTATTATTCAACTTCTCTAAGGCATTCGATACTGTTTCACACCATTTACTGCTAACCAAACTCCATCGTTTGGGTTTCTCCAAAAGCGCCGTTGAATGGTTTGAATCGTATTTGCGTGGCCGGCAGCACGCTGTAAATGTCCGGACGGGTCTTCAACCAGCTGGCAAGGTACCAATGCTGGCGTACCACAGAGCTCCGTACTTGGACCGTTGCTATTTTCGCTCTTCATAAATGACATTGGCTCTGTGATCCTCAATGCCAAACGCCTACTATACGCTAACGATCTACAGATTTACCGGAGCTGTCCACCTCAGGAAATTGACTCCTGCATCGCTATGCTTAATACTGATATTGCCAGAATTAGTACTTGGGCGCATGACAACTCTCTTCGCCTCAACCTAGGCAAAACCAAAGCAATAGTCCTGGGAAACAGCCGCTTCATCAACATGATAGACCTTGATAGACTATCACCATTGGACCTTGACGGCATCTTCATCCCATTCGAGACATCGGTTAGAAACGTTGGATTCATCCTAGACTCAAAGCTGTCTTTTAAAGATCATGTCCGGCACGTAACATCAAAGGTCAATAAGGTATTCTACCAACTCCAACAATTGCGGCCTTACACCGACATGGAACTTCGCACAACTCCTCATCTTGTCTATGATCTTACCCGATACTGACTACTGTGCTGCCGTCCTTGATCGTGCAGGAACCGTACTAGATAAATAAGGGGATTAGATACATTTACGGCCTACCTCAAGACGCCTCAATCAGTCCTTATAGACGCGACCTTGGATGTTTAAACATTCAAGGACGTAGGAAACTTCCCCTTGCTGCCCTGGTACATAATGCCGTCTACAGTAGCCAACCCGAATACCTGGCCGAGCTAATCTCATTTAATTACTTGCGGTCTGGCAGTCGTGTCGCACACAGCCTCTCGCTATCCGTTCCTAAACATCGCACCGAAGCTTATAAATCAGCTTTCGCTGTTACTGCGCCATATGTGTGGAATACTCTTCCTCGAGAAAGGTCAAGGTCAAAAAATGGCTACTCGCGAGAATGAATCTCCTACAAATGAAGCCGACCAAAGAACGCACTGCCTGGTCTAAGAACTTCAGCACTGTGGAGAGTGGGAGCCCATCTTGCTTTTACTTTCGCTTATATTCCTTACCCGCATAACTGTATTCATTGTATCTTATTTTCTATTGTTTTCTATTTGATTTTGGTTATCTTGGGTTGCGCATGCAGCTCAATTGGCTTATATCTTATTTATCAATCGCTCAATTGGTATTTCATAACACGGCTTTATTTTCATGGCTGTTATCTACTTTATCATATTACATATCATTTATGCTTAATTCATACATTGTTCGCACGCTGTACCCTGTTCATTCAGGGTGCCATGTTTTGTTCAACCATGGAGAATAAACCAGACATCAATCAATCAATCAATCTCTCTCTCTCTCTCTCTCTCTCTTTCCCCTCTCCGTCTGTCTATCTGTCTGTCTGGCTGCATGCATACGTGCGTGCGTGCAAGGTCCGTAGTTTCATGAACGATACATCTTAAGGCAGGTTCTCACTAGTCAACTTCATTGATCAATGTCATTGAATCTATGCGACTGAACATAGAATATCGGTAGGTTGAGGCACCTTGCTTGCCGAAGAATACCGCCCGCCTTGCCGTCGCAAGCGGTGTCCTCCCGTGAGGCTCCTGAAATTGGAGAACAAGGGCGAGGCGCCGTTGCGCTTGCCGATCAACGCGACTGAACGCTTGTTTTCACGAGCAATCACTGTTCAATGTCATTGAATCAATTTCGTTCAACCAAAAGTAGAAATGCTTTTCACTTTCATTGAAAGGCATTTTCATTGAACAATATCGTCAAACGGATGTTTATATTAATCTATTTTCTTTCAATGGCCTAGATTCATCGAAATTGATCAATGAAGTCGACTAGTGAGAACCCGGCTAAAGGCATTTTCATTGAACAATATCGTTGAACGGATGTTCATATTAATCTATTTTCTTTCAATGGCCTAGATTCAATGAAGTTGACTAATGAGAACCCGGCTTTAACCTTTCAAGTCCGGGGAAACTTCAGTTAAAATCGACTTTTTGATGTGAAACATCTTATGCCGCGCTTCGGGGGTGAGACCGGCTGCTCGTGAAACGTCGCTGGAGTGGCTAAATACGCTTAGGCCAGGCGAATGTTGAACATTGCCTCTATATCTATATCTATTCTATATATAGATATAGAGGCAACGGTCACCCTGCGTCTCCTCACTGAACTGCGTCCCAACGTTCGCCTGGCCTAACTCGGGACGCATCGGCTCTCTCCGCCACGAGTCGATGGTCCCCTTTCACCGAGCCCTAGCTTAACCACTTACTACTACACGCTCACTGTATCGGTGTACGAAGCAGTATTTACCCTCATTAATGAAAGCATGAGGATTGATTGATCATTGGTTAGCACGTTTAAAAATAACATTTAAATACCGTTTGTATAGGAAAATTGTTAGATGTGAAACATCGAAATTCTTCTTTGTAGAAAGTATGCGATAGGAAGGATGGACCACGCATCCGTTGAAAGAATACGTGCGCCAGTGCGCATTTGTATTTATGACTGTGATACCATTAAACGGTACGAACCGTTGTGTCGAATTCCGTTTATCGCGAGACGGAACAGCGACTGATGGCAGAGTTAAGAGCGAGTAAACTAAATGCGCTTTTTGAATTAGACACAACGGTTTGTACCGTTTAATAGTATCACAATTATAAATACAAATGCGCACTGGCGAATGTGTTCTTTCGTTTTCAGCTAGATTTACTCAAGTGGACACAGCATTGAGAACAATCTAGCGAGAGTTAGTCTAGAATCTCGGTTGAGAAAAATAAATCTAGCTAGATTGTGCCGTGGATACACGATAAAAATTTACTGCCAGAGAAATTTCAGTCTATTTGACCGGATAAATAGATAGTAACTCAGTCTAGCGAGAGTGATAGGCGCCGGGTCACAAGCGAAGGGCCTCGACCGCGTGCTCAGATTTCAGGAGCCTCGCGGGAGGCAACAGAAACCCTCTGCCTTTTATGCTCTCCTCGGACAAAGTGCAGACCCGCAATAAATTCGACTATTGCGGTGCACGTGTACTTCTTCGGGAATAGCATCAAACCAAACGGCGCTGAATCTGCGTACTCTCCCGGCGCCAATTTTCATGCTCCAGCTCGGTGGTTTCGAAGAATTTCCTTCTCCCACCATGCATAGAAAAGTCATATCGATATAGGTCAAAAGTTCATAAATAATGAGATAATAGTAATTGAAACTTCTTCGCTGGCAAGTAAGTTTAACCTCATATGGTACGTATGTGTGTACCAATCTATAATACATCACGATTGTAAATAGATATTTGATAAGTCAAAGAAACATATGAGGCTAAACTTATTTACCGGGAAAGGAAATTTAATCGCCATTATCTTATTATCTATGAACTTTAGGCCCACATCGATGTAAGATACTTGGTTGTAGATAAAAATACGTGTGTGTATAACAACATATAATATAAAACAGTTTTTATAGAAAAATTGTTAGATGTGAAACATCGAAATTCTTCTTTGTAGAAAGTATGCGATAGGAAGGATCGACCACGCGTCCGTCGAAAGAACACGTGCGCCAGTGCGCATTTGTATTTATGACTGTGATACTATTAAACAGTACCGATGGTAGAGTTAAGAGAGAGTAAACTAAATGCGCTTTTTGAATTAGACACAACGGTTCGTACCGTTTAATAGTATCACAGTCATAAATACAAATGCGCACTGGCGCACGTGTTCTTTCGACGGACGCGTGGTCGATCCTTCCTATCGCATACTTTCTACAAAGAAGAATTTCGATGTTTCACATCTAACAATTTTTCTATAAAAACTGTTTTTTCTTCGCCAAGTGAGGTCGTTTATTTTTCATTTCATCCTTCAAACATTGCAATAACTGCGTAGTATTAACCATTGATGGTTTTATCCTTCTCCAGGAAATCAATGCAGATAATTACTTTCGCGTCCCAAAAAACAGTGGCTAAAACTTTATTCGCCGATAAAATTGTTTTTGCTTTCTTTGGGCGTGGTCACCTAGTCCAATCCATTGTTTCGACTGTCGTTTGCTTTCAGGAGTGTAGTGGTGAATCCAAGTTTCATCCACAGTTATAAATCGACGCAAAAATTCGCTGGAGTTTCGCTTGTACGGCGCCAAATTCTCGATAGAAACAGTTTTCCGGGTCAATTGTTGATCGAGTGTTAGCAAACGCGGCACCCACCTAGCATAGAGCTTCTGCATGCTCAAATGTTTATGAAAAATATTGCGTACACGTTCAGTTATCATCCTTGTAGTCTCAGCTATCTCATTCACTTTTAATCTGCGGTCCTCTACCACTATTTTGTGAATTTTTTCAATCATTTCGGAAGTTGTGATCTCAACGGGGTGTCCTGAACGTGATTCATCAAAAGTGTTCGTGCGACCATTTTTAAATTCCGAAACCCACTGTTTAACCGTTCAATATGATGGAGAAGAGTCTTTTAATGTAGTATAGAATCCAGTTCTTCTTTAATTTGAAGTGGTGTTAGGCCATTTAAATAGAAGTATTAGATGACCGCACGCTTTTTTTTAAACGTGAAATTTATAAATAAAATCAATAAATTTCCTATTTGGAGGCCCCGACCTGACTGCTGGTCAATTTATCGACCACCCCCGGACTCTAAAGGTTAAAAAAAAACCATAATCTGAATCCCGAAAAAGAGAGTCATCTTCCCCCTTCCTGGGATAAAGCTATAATATTAGGTTGGCAAGAATTTAATGAAACACTTTAAAATATTTTAACATCTAGTCAATTATTTATATTTATTTAATGTTTAATCAACAATATATTCTCCATTTGACTCAACTATTCTCAACCATCGTTCAGGCATAGATTGAATCCCTTCGGCCCAAAACTGCGGGAGTTGAGTCGAAGAATGATAGGAGTGCAGATTTGAGACTATCGAACTTGGCAAATGATTTTCTACGTAGGAAATTTTGTAGGGTCCGAAAGAGGTGGTAGTCGGAAGGGGCCAAGTCGAGCGAATAGGCAGGGTGTGGCACCGTATCCCAGCCGAGCTCCTCCAGCTGACGGCGAGAAGTCAAAACCACATGCTATCGTGCATTGTCGTGAAGCAAGTGAACCTCAACACATCTCGGTCGCTTTTTCTCAATAGCAGCGGCAAGCTGGCGAAGCCGGTTGGTATAGACTTTGGCAGTGACAGTCTGTCTATTAACGAGTAACCCCCAAAAGAGCATGTCCCGCGAATCCCAGAAGCAGCTGAGAACTTTTCGGCACTGAGGATTTTGCTTCGACTGAACTGGTATTTCTCCGTCGCGCGGGATCCAGAAGGTATGCCTTGTGTCATTCTCGTAGAGAACCCAGCTCTCATCTCCAGTCACCAAATCGTTTAAAAACTCTTTCCGGTATGGGCGCAGGAGAAAAGATTGACAGATGCGCTGCACGGGTGGCTTCTGTTAACACGTGAGGTATCCTCGGACGAGAACTTTCCGGTATCCAAGCAAGTGCAGATGGTTCTCGATTGCTGTATGACTGCACATGAATTTCGTAGCCAACTCACGTGTGGTTGCATTTGGATTTAGTTGCAGCTCATTATGCAGGACGTCGTCGTCGAGCTCGGACGGTCGGCCTTGACCGCTCTTACTGATTAGACTCATATCTCCGGTAGCAAAGCGCTTGTAACAATGACTGACTATTGCATGACTGGTGGTACCCGGACCAAATGCATCGTTGATGTTCTTGGCCGTTTGGCGTGCACTGATGTTCTTTTTGAACTCGTACAAGATGACCACTCGAATTCGTGTTTCGTCCATTTTCACGACTGTTCATTTGTCATCGACTCCCATGAGCTATACATTATTACGCGCTATATATTATTCTGGCTATACCTCCTAGAATGTTTTATAATATTCTAGCATAGAAACTTCCAGAAGCCGTTTAAAAAAAAAGAAACTATACATATGTTAAAAGTGTCTCATTAAATTCTTGCCCACCCAATACAATTTCTACTAAATCTTGTGTCAGATATTAATGGAAAATTTTACGTTTGGACTGACGATGTGGGTAAACTTCACGAAATCGTAAATATTATATCGTAGATATACCAAAACTCTGTAGGAATAAAATTGATACTTTTTTAATGTGGTGATTTTAAAGTATATATCTGAACAGTTTTACTGTTCTATATGTATTCCAAATTCGTACCATTACTTACATGAAAGCGGAAGAGCCTAAATTACATGAATTGTCACGTTGGTTACGTGTTCCCAAGTACAAATTCCATTATGAATGTTGTATTACTTTGCTCGCTTAAGTCATTTTAATTGCCTACTCAGTATTAATATGTTTATTTTAATGCAAGCAATTGAAAAATGGAGCATAGTAAGATTATAATTATGTAGTTTGGATCCAGTGAAGAAATGGTTTAAATCTTATTCCGGGATACAGGCGTCCCGTCGGTAACGTATAATTTTTTTGATTGTATACCGAGTAGATAACGTTTTTGGATGAATAAGAAATAATGATTACGAAGTGTGCTTTGCAACTATTTCAAGACAACTATTAGCATTTTCATGGTATACCGCATGTCCTATGGCCAACCGCGCAGGTGAGCTGCGACCTGAATTCTTGACTTCGGCAGTATTTATGGTACAATTAGAGTGGGTTTCAGACGAGTGCGCTGCATAAGAACGAAAAATGTCGACTGCTCTTCTAATAGCTGTCAATTCGGGAGATCGAAGCGTTTCGTGTAACCTCAAAATCGTAAAGTTTTGAATTAGTAGTGAATAATTTGTAGAAGTGATGAGAAATAATCATAAATAATCTTCCGAATTGACAGCCATCGGGAAATCAGACGACGCTTTTCGCTCTTACGCTGCGTTCTTACGAAAAGTGTGAAACGTCTGATCTCCCGATGGATATCAATTCGGGAGATCGAAGTCTAAGCTCGAAATCATGATTCTTTGAATAAATGGTAAGTAATGTTCAGAAGTGAGAGTTAACAATCATTCGGGTTTTTTCGATGTCCAACCGAATTACACGCCTCATGCCTATTTGTTTCAGAAATTATTTCCGCGCTAGCACCGCGCGTATCTAGGAAGTAGTTTTACGAAGTGGCGTGAGCGATACCTAAGGTGTCAATTCGGAAGATTATTTATGATTATTTCTCATCACTTCTACAAATTATTCACTACTAATTCAAAACTTTACGATTTTGAGGTTACACGAAACGTTTCGATCTCCCGAATTGACAGCTATTAGAAGAGCAGTCGACACTTTTCGTTCTTATGCAGCGCTCTCGTCTGAAGCCCACTCTAACTGTACCACATAAATACTGCCGAAGTCAAGAATTCAGGTCGCAGCTCACCTGCGCGGTTGGCCATAGGACATGCGGTATACTAGAAGACTATATATATATTCGTGTTTTGTTTTGGGCGAAGCTAGCGGATCTGCAGGATCGACGAGTCCAAAGACGGGACTAGTACGGGACCGATCTTTTCCCAATCAAACTCTCAGAAATACATGCGATTACTTCACTTCATCTGTATTGAAATACACACACACTAAACGTTTATCGGTCGGGAAGAGCTGATTACAAAAGTTGAGGCAGGGCGCGATTACCACGCCTCAGACGGTAGCGTGGCTGGATTAGTGGTTCTTGTCCAGGCGAGAGCTCACTCCTAAACATTCCGGGGGGCCGTTGCGTTGAATAGCGTGCAACCTATCCTATTTATATAAAATTAAGTTGCAAAGAAATATGAGTAAACAAAGGTTACAGTAACAAAATATTAGGGTCCTACATTGAAAGCTGCTGTTTTTTTTCGTGTTTTTAAAACATTATGTCGTAATAAAATGTGTGAATACCTCAATCGAAGTATTTGCCTTCGGAAGCTATAACTTTTTCTCACTTTTCTGGCAGAAGTTGAATTCTGCGACGAAAGAATTGACTTGACTTGAATTGACTCAACTTTTTGAGCTAATCCACTCAGCAACCCAATTTTTGACTTCTTAGTAATTATGGAAGTGTGTCTCTTTCAAGTCGTGTTGCATCGATCTAAATAAATGATAACACAGTCACACACAAAAAAAGTGGGGTATACCTACTTTTGATACGATACGATATACAGGGTGTAAAAAAAGTCCCGGGACGGCCGAATATTTTAAAAAATATGCGTCGCATAGAAAAACAAAAAAATACGTATTCAATAGTTTCAAAAGTTCTATCCAGCCATATCAAATTCGACTCCCCTCCCCCACCCCCGCTGGGGGGCGGGGGGTGACTTCAACATTTTTAACGGAAACCACCAATTTTTATTGTAGATTCGGGTTTTACGTTAAAAAATAAGAAACTTTTGTCTGAAATATTTTTTTGTATCTTGAGTAGATGGCGCTCCAATCGGTGGGGGAAACATAAAAATATGAAATCCTAAAAATTCATGGAAAAAAACTTCAAAACGAAAAACAAAAAACACGGGTTCAATATTTTTAAAAGTTCTATTTAGCCATACCAAACTCGACTCCCTCTTCCCACCCCGCCGGGGTAACTTCAACGTTTTAAATGGAAACCCCCAACTTTTATTGCAGATTCGGATTTTCAAAAAATACTTCAGATAAAAGTTTCTTGTTTTTTTTACGTAACATCTGAATCTGCAATAAAAATTGGGGGTTCCCATTTAAAATTTTGAAGTTACCCCCCAGCGGGGGTGGGGGGAGAGAAGTCGAATTTGATATGGTTGGATAGAACTTTTAAAACTATTGAATACGTGTTTTTTTGTTTTTCGTTTTGAAGTTTTTTCCATTACTTTTTAGGGTTTCGTATTTGTATGTTTCCCCCATCGATTGGAGCGCCATCTACCCCTGATACAACAAAATATTTCAGACAAAAGTTTCTTATTTTTTAACGTAAAACCCGAATCTGCAATAAAAATTTGGGGTTTCCGTTTAAAATTTTGAAGCTATCCCCCGTCCCCAGCGGGGATGGGGGGAGGGGAGTCGAATTTGATATGGCTGAATAGAACTTTTGAAACTATTGAATACGTGTTTTTTTGTTCTTCTATGCGACGCATATTTTTCAAAATATTCGGCCGTCCCGGGACTTTTTTATACCCTGTATGTTATCCGTAGTAATTTTGCCTCCTGATCACGAAACAATTGTCAAAATTTGGCCATCACATCAATTTTTTTATTTAATCGCAAAAAACCAGCTAGAGATCATGATTTTCAAAAAGTTAATGGACTTAAGCCAAACCAAATTCGGTATAGGGGATTTTTTGATCGCTGATCACGAATCTGGTCGAAATTCAAAAATTCAAGATGGCGGATCCAAAATGGCGGACGAGATTTTCGAAAATCAACGGATTCATGCCAAATTTGGTATAGGGGGGTTTCTTGGGTCGCTGATCACGAATCTGAAGTCAGATTTCAAAAATTCGAGGTGGCGGATCCAATATGGCGGATGAGATTTTTGAAAATCGGCGGATTCATGCCAAATTTGGTATAGGGGGGTTTTTTGGGTCGCTGATCACGAATCTGATCTTTATTTATTATTACAACATACACTTTGCAGTCGTCTCGAGGCTCAATTGACAAAAAACCGCAAAAAGGTGAACGCTTTCACCAAGACATAAAAGTCATGGAAAATCGATACCAAGGAAAATGGGATGACCGTATGTTGGCGGACTATTGCTGGTTACTTAAAAGAGAGACACGCAAGGACTGGAGAAAGCGATTGGGCAGAAAATCTGTGAGAAGGTCGTTCACAGAAAAAAAAACAAGATATAGCCGAAAGAAGGTAGATTAGAAGCCGTTAGAGGATCTAAAGAAGGTAGGTTAGCGAGACGAAGGAGTTAGTGAGATCGTCAGATAGTGAGATATTGAGATGGGAAGATAGAGGGGTAGGAAGATAGATTGTAGGTGCGATAGTGAGTTTGTAAGTAAGGAGATAGAAAGATATAGTGTTAGAGTGAGATACTGAGATAAAAATTAAGTGACATTGTAGGATACACAACCTCCTACAGGGTGTAGGATTGTAGGATTGTAGGATAGTACAATAAAAAGTGAATAAATAGGCTACTTCATGAACTAAGGATCAGTTAATAGATAGATCGATGGATTGATTGATTAATTAAACATTTGCTGTCGCTGTTCCAACAGGAAGGAGAAAATAAGGATCGGTCCGGTTGGGAAACCCGAGAGAGTCGAATACTCCTTGAGCGCACGTGGTTACAGAAAATCTTATGAAACTAACCTTACAAATACGCGTGGTTTACATTATTCGATAACTATTCGACGCGGACAGAATTAATAACTACACCAAAACGAAGAGAGCACACGTGGGTGCGCAAGTACGCGATACACGACTACTCCGGAACACATGTCGGACGGCAGTAGTGAGTATAACGGAAAGCGCAATTACGCGACGCACGGCTCTTATTCCGAAGTACGTTTCGGTTGGACGTAGCGAATACAAAAGAATCTGTAAGTATGCGTTGCACTGCGATTACGTTCAAACACGTTGGTCGGAAATCGCGAGTACACGGGAAGAAGAATGCGAGCACGCGTTACGCGACGACTGTTCCGATGCACGGTTCGGACGCAAGAGGGGGAAATCTACGTGGCGCAAGACTTGCGAAGTGCCACGTAGGCCGCCGTGAATCTAGTCAATTGGTCGGTCATCGGTCGCGCAGCTTTGGCGTGAACAGTCACTGTATAGCAAAATTGGTAAAAATCCGTCGATTTTCGAAAATCTCATCCGCCATATTGGATCCGCCATCTTGAATTAAAAAAATCTGACTTCAGTTTCGTGATCGGCGACCCAAAAAACTCACCTATACCAAATTTGGCATGAATCCATCGATTTTCAAAAATCTTGTCCGCCATATTGAATTCGCCATCTTGAATTTTTGAAATCTGACTTCAGTTTCGTAATGGGCGACCAAAAAAAACCCCTATACCAAATTTGGCATGAATCCATCGATTTTCGAAAATCTCGTCCGCCATATTGGATCCGCCATCTTGAATTTTTGAATTTCGACTTCAGATTCGTGATCAGCGACCAAAAAACCCCCTATACAGAATTTAGTTTAAGTCCATTAACTTTTTGAAAATCATGATCTCTGGCTGGTTTTTTGCGATTAAATAAAAAAATTGATTTGATGGCCAAATTTTGACAATTGTTTCGTGATTAGGAGGCTAAATTACTACGGATAACGTATATCGCATCAAAAGTATATCCCACTTTTTTGTGTGTGTGACTGTATAATCACTCGGAGCCAGGTTTGTAGAATACGCTGGGTGCAGGAAAACTTTCCATTAAAGCTTCATCAATGTTTCTTTCACGGCTTTAGCAACATGAGGCCGAGCTTTGTCGTGAAGAAGAATCACTTTTCGGCGATTTGATGCAATTGATGGCCACCAAAGTGTGGTGCAAAAGGCGGGTTGAGATGCCAGTTAACTCGTTACTCCTTTAGCAACTCGATTAGATCTTCGCCAAATACGTCAACAAGTTCTCGATATTGATTAGCGAAGCGTGCTTCTACATCAACAAGTTTTTCCCTTGATCCGAGAGTACATGTCTGTATATTTCCCACGGCAAACCACGAACCTCTTAACTCTTAATTTGGCAGATGTTAATAAAAAAATTTTTAGTGGGATAATTATGTTTTTTTATCAATTGGGGCTTACTAAACACATTTATGATAAAAAATTAAAATTTAAACCGATAGGAATACATTTATTAATTGTATGTATAGGAAAAATGTATTAGTGCAAGAAAATTATTGGACAATATATTGTATATTATTGGATAGATTGCTTAATTTGAAGTAAAACTACAAAGTTCATGAATCAATTGTTTAATTCACGCGTTAAATACCCAAAACTTACCTATGGCGTACACCACCAAACTTACCTGTAGCGTGCACCACCCGCTGCAACTAGCGTCCATGTTTCTTCACTGACATGGACTTACATGTGTAGTGGTTGACACTAAATGGAGCAACGAGCTATTTGTGGGTATATCTATTAAGCTATTTAAGTATCCTAGACTAGAAAATGGATGAGGTTAAGGATTTTTAGTATGTTTTGAGTTAAGAAAAAACAATGTATATTATGAGATACACTGCCAAATTAAGGGTTAAATGCGGACTTGAAAGCCGGCGTGGTAACGTTTGTGATGGCCTCCAAATAAATGGCCTTGATGGCCAGGCAAACAAATAGCGCTACATAGGTCTCGCAAGTCCTCTTGCCATTTTTTGAGAAGTGAATCGAGAACGGTCCAAAATAGTCAACCCCTATGTGTTCAAAGGATCTCGATTTCCTTACTCGCGCAGCAGGTGGATCCCCCATGAGCAGCGTCCACGACTTCTTCCGATATCAGATACAAGTGATGCAATTTCTGGTGTGATGTTTGACGAGACCTTAGTGTTGGATAATCCAATAACTTCGTCTCAACATTGATAAGGTGAGTGTCGTTCCTCCATGTAGACACTGCGAGTGAGCCTCTCTTATTAGGAGTTTGACAAAATTTCCCTCTTTTAGAAGGATTATTGGATGTTGCTGTCTGTATATTGGGTCAGAGTTCTTTAATCTCCCTCCGACCCGAATTACCCCATTTTCCAAGAAAGTGTTTAATGTTAAGATGCGACTTTTGGTTAATATGGCTTTTTCTTCCACCACCACGATTTTCTCCTTTCCGAAAACTCGATTTGCACAATCTTGACCTAGATGTACCTCGCTTCCTCTAGTTCTGCTAAGAGCCTTCCGGTGATACCTGCTGGTAGAAATCCCTCTTTTGCTACCCTTGCGAATCGCAAACAGTATGAGGAGATTCGCAATAAGCGGGATATTGAAGAATATCTATCTTCTAATTCGTTGTCCAAATCATCGGTTGTAATTGTAAAAACTTTCATTCTTCGGTCTACTGTGGTTTCCCTGATTGGATTTTTCCTGGGTCACTTTTGCTGTGGTTGACTTAGCTAGCTCGGGTCATTCCACACCATATCGAATGACGAGCGATTTGCTCGGGTTGAATTCCACGTGACAGTACATCCGCGGGATTTTCCTCAGATCTTACGTGGTTCCAGATTTCAAGCAGCGTTCTGTTGTGAATTTTTCCAACTCGGTTTGACGCGAAGGCCTTCCAAGTCCTCAGGTGATTTTGTATCGAAGCCAATACAATTGTAGAATCGGTCCAAGCTCCCGCCAACTGTGCGTTGGGTAAGGACATACTCCAGCATTCTAGTAACCATGCGAGTAGAACTGATCCTAGCAATTCCAGTCTCGGCAGGAAGGTCGCTTTGAGAGGTGCGACCTATATTTTCGCCATCATCAGCTTGACGGCTGAAGGATCCTCTGGAGGGCAACAGCGTACGTAGACCACCGCTCCATACGCCCTTTTCTGATGTGTCACCGAAACCGTAGAGGTATAGTTTCTTTGGAGACGGGCATCCGAACTATCTTGGAATGCGCAATTGCTGTGAAGCCGGAAATGATACCCTAAAACTTTGCCATTTATAAATTATTTCAGGGGGAAGAGGTTGATCCCAGCCCACTTGGGCCAGCCACAGTTTCTGCATTATTATTTTTGGGACAATAATGACTGGCGCGATCCAGCCTAGTGGATTGTATTATAGATTCTAGAAACTTCTGACAGTAAAGACCTTTTGATGATCTCTAGCATGATACGTGAATGCGCCCTCCTCGGTTTTCCACCACAGCCCTAGGATTTTCATCTCGATTAGGCCTATCGATCTGTCCGAAGTCGTTGCGACTTTCACTGATTTTATTAGCTCCGGATCATTCGACGACGTCAAAGACCCCTCGATGCAGTAGTTTCATTAATTGGTCTCGACGTGACAAAGCCTCTCCACGAGTATCACTACTTAACTTGATGTCATCCATGTACGTTTCAGAGATCATCAGACGCTGCCTGTGGGAAGTCCTGTTCATGGTGCTGTCCATCTGCTAGCTATCGTATCGTCCTCATGGCGAGAAATAGGGCTGGAGCAGTTCAGAAAGTAAGCGTTATTAGCGCCAATAAGACGCCAATACTGCAATTCCTCATTGTCTGATTCTCTCTACACTATTCGTTGGAATTCCTGATCCGTCGGACGAGCTTTAATTTGGCCATACATCACCTTCACACCCATGGCCAAGGTCACCTCGTAAACTCGCCAACGGGATATAATATGTGGGATATCCGATTGTAGGTTCGGACTCACCATAAATACATCGTTGAGAGATGCCTCCCTCTCGATCCTCTGAAAAGCATCGAAGACCACTCGAATTTTCAATTGCCCATCCGCGCATTTAGCAACGCCGTGATAAGGAAAATATGAGTGCTGCTTGGTCTGAAACATTTGAAACTTCGGAATCGGATCCAAATGACCCTTAACCACATAATCTTTTAGGCAATCCGAATATTTTCCCTAGAACACCGCGTCTCGGGTAAACCTGCGCTCCAGTTACTGAAGACTTGCTTCTGCGGTGTCCCGTGCCATTCCCAACTGCACTGGTTCAGGCCTCCAAGACAGCATTATCTCGTAGCGGCCGTCCTTCCGTTGCTTGGTAGTCGATGTGTAGTATTGCTCACAATACTCGTCTTCATTGGATGGCTCCATCTGATTGAGTAATTCTTCAATTTCCTAGAACTGTTGAAGCTCTAACACAACAGCGATTTGCGTTAGAACGACCATGAGTGGTGCGTTGGTCGAACCCAATTGAGGGGTCCCTGGAGTCAACTCCTCGTTCATTTTCCCGAGGAGAATCCAGTCAAATGCTATTTCTATTCCGATGGAATCTTGGGATGACCCCTTTCGTATGCCATTCAACGCTACGCGCGTATAGACCTCAGAACCGAGAATGATTTCGACTTTCGACGGTAAACCAAAAATAGGGTCGGTCAGCAGACCCTGGATGTGCTCCCATCCCGATTGATGCACTTTTCGCGAGGGCGAGAGGCCTGTTAAGGTAGGCAGGATCAATACCCTTATTGGATACGTGTAGTCCGTAGATGTTCTAGAAGAGACGACAAACTCCGTCACCCCTCTGACTGATTGAGATTTCAGGGTTCCAATACCTACGATTTCTACATTCGTTCTCATTCTCTTGAGCTTCAGGTGATGTACCATCTTCTCGGTGATAAATGATGACTGGGGCCCTGAGTCGAAAAGTGCTCGTCAAATGCCGATGTTTCCCTGGGGTCCGAGCACTCGAATCTAAGCGGTTGCTAGGAGGACCACTTTCGGTTGTTGAACGTTCGCGTGACAAGTCTGTATTGAGACACTCGTATTTTTATTGATACTTATTTTACTGAGGCTCGGCAGATTTACCGTGGTTAGGTTGACGTGCTGCGACTCCCCTGCCCAATGTAGCACCGTATGGTATCTTTTTTTTGCACACCCAGCATCCAGTTTTGCTGAGGCACGTGTTCGACGCATGTCCGATGCCCACGCAGTTGTAGCACACATGAAGTTCTTCCACCTTCTGCCTTCTTTTAGCCCATGGCATCGCTAGGAATATAGGGCACTTAGATAGTTGATGTGCTTCTTTGCACAAATAGCACCGACTCCGATTAAAGGAATGTATGCAGAGGTGCACCGCTTTTGCTCTTGCTCCCCGGAAGAGATCTCGAGGCTGATGATATATCGACCACAGTTAGCCCCATCGCATTTAACGCTCAGAACCTGTCCTCCAGGAAATTCTTGAGTTGTTTCTAAGTAGGGTACTCCAAGATTAACCCTACCTCCTGCTTCCACAGTCGCCGACTTTCCAGCGGTAGCCTTTCTTTCAGGGAATAAGTATATTAAACATCCACGTCCTGAAGAGATAATCTCAGCTGACGCAGCGTCTATAGGCACTGCGTAAGAGTATCTAGCAGATTTTGTAGCTCCGTGGCGTCTTTGTACAATAAAGGCCAAATCTTTTATCCCAAAGAGAATTTTTAGTTGAGCTTCGATAAGCGACTTTTTATTGTCGTATCTCTTTAGCAGGTACTCCCATGCGATGTGACAGTTAGTGTCCGATAGAGTATATTGGATTATCAGCGACTCGTCTTCTCTGAAGAGGGATGTTTTAAGATACTGGAACCATTAGATATTTGTCGAGCTTTCGTTGTTATGTACCAAACTCACGAATAAGTCTCGGTACACTATTCAATCCTTGAAGTTCCTTGAGATCGTCGGCAGGGTGATTCGTGGTAGCTTGACATCCAGCTTCTTGTCTATCTTGATATCACCGGGGATCGACTTCCCTTTGGTGTCCTCCACAAAATCCAGCACCGATGGGAATTTCAGGCAGATGTCCTCGTACACGAAATACACGCTTGTTTCCGTATATTCCATTATATCTGGGTTCTCGGTGTTCCAACCCAAAATTCGTTTGTGCGCAGTCCTGAAATTCTTTCTGCCAGTTGTCTTCGAGCATTTTCGTCTTTCTTAGCCAATAGGACTGAGTTTGCTTTTCCTCGGAGATCTTTTCGTATCAGGCCCACGCCTTTCGTAAGGCGTTAAGCGCTTGATGCTATAGTTTGATGATTTTGTCCATTTCGAAAACGCGCGAAAATTATCCGTCGATGAGATCGAGTAGCGTGTAAACCGGCGTTAAATCATACGCACGTGTTTGCTTAGTATGGTTGAAACCGGCAGCCCGCGCACATGAGAGAATCGGCGGAATGATAGATATTGAGGGACTGATGTCCTCGCACTGGCATCCTTATTACAGGACCTCGGGAATCGCGCTAACGTGATTGAACTCGCAACAAAGAGGGTTGGTTGAGAATACCACTCAGACGCGACGAGGCCCTTAGACAAGGGCTGCAGAGACCCTGTTCACACGATCGAAACTACGGCAACGACTACCGCAGAAGATCCAAATACGCGAATAATTAATGCGTTGAAAGTACCGCGGGCACACGATCGCCGACTTATCGAATGCGTCGGGACACAAAGCCCACGCGAAGGTTTTCGAACAACATGGCTGCCAGTGGTTACGCTCACGCGTCTGTTAAGACCCGTGTTTTACACTCGCATTAGTCGCGTTTAACGGATCGCGTGCAATCCGACTCAAAAGACCATGTTTTTTGCGAAGCTAGCGAATCTGAAGGATCGGCAAGTCCAAAGATGGGATTGGTACAAGACCGGTCCCTTCCCAATGAAACTCGTGGAAATGCACGCGATTTCTTCACTTCATCTTTATTCAATCACACACAATCAGTCGGAAAGAACCGCTTACAAAAGTTGACGTGGGACGCCATTACCATGCCTCAGACGGTGACATGGCTGGACTAGTCTTGTCTAGGCTCTTGTGTAGACGAGAGCTCACCCCTAAACATATTTAATACTGAGCGTACGTTCTTGATAAGTCACATCGGTAACGCCAATTATGAAGCACAGGTCATTTTTACGAGGTGAGAATTATTCAAACAACTGATACTTCATGTAATACTTCAATATTATCTGATTTTTCCAAGAATTTATGTACATTAGGTATTTAATGACTAAAAAATCGTCAAAACCCTCATATTTATACCGCCACGTCGATAACGTTAAAGTATCTTGTCTATTTTGAGTGCGTACTTTTTTATCGCACTCTATGCAGTTTTTGTGTTATTTTCAGTCTGTATAATACAGAAAAAATATATTTCAAACGTTTTTTAATATTTTATTTCACAAAATTTCTTGTCCGAAAAATGTCGATTTCGTGAAATTCACCCATTAGCAACTCTTTATGATGTTATAAAGAAAGAACAATATTATAAAGAATGACTCACTCTGGTATGAATCTAAGCAACCTGCAAAGATACATAATAACTTACTGCTGAATTATGTTAGAAAATTCACCTTATTTGTTACTATCAAAAATTTTCTACGTAATTCAGGTCTTGTATACTTATATATCATTCATATTTATATATTTCAGATTAGGAAAGTTAGGAGCAACATTTGGATACCGGCAAAGCCAAATACAAGAACCAATAATCTATACTAGCAGACCAGGGTTAAGATTATGGCAGGCTGATAGTGGCGGAACTGTATTAAAAACTCTTATTTTTAAGGTATGTGACAGTTAAATTATATATTTTCTACATTAATTTTGGTTACTCAACTTTAAATTAGATTAAGGGGCTATATACACCTAGAACAAAGAAAATTATGACTATTTGTTTTTGGTGAAAGCTTTTTTTTAATCATTATATACATCTTATATAAACTATATACTTTTATCTAACAGTTCTATAAGTTCCATTCAAAAAGAAGTAAAATTGAGGATGTGACGATCATGTATCATACATAAGGTGGTCTTGCTGATAACAGTTTTCACGATGTCTCGAATACCTTCATTGGAATTGATCTGAAGCAAGAAGCAAGAATGTTGTTCTCACCTAGATAAAAAAAATTAGCCCTATAAAAAACCCTATGACAAGGATTGAATAATTATTATCCACCATCTGTACACAATTTCAGCAAAATCGGTCCATTAGTTCCTAAGATATACAGGGTGTCCCATTTTAATATTTCCAGCAGAATATCTCGAGAAATATACATTCTAGGAAAAAAGTGTCTCATATAAAATTTATTGACTATAAAGGGGGCCATAAGCTGACTGTATCAGTTTCATCACAGATGGCACTGCAATAGGTGAATTTGGAGAAAATTATTTTTTTAAATGGGAACCCCCAGTTTTTATTGCATATTAGGATTCTATGCTAAAAACGAAATAACTTTTGTCTGAAACTTTTTTTAATTACCTTCGTAGATGACGCTGAAATCGGCGAAAACAGGGTAAAACTATTTTTTTAATGAAAACTCGCACTTTTTATTGCACATTATGATTTTATGGCATAAACTAACATAACTTTTGTCCGAAACTAAAAAGAAAGAAAACATTTGAAATCTAGTTGTTTAATAATTGTTCAAAGTTACCACCGTTTCGCTGGTGACAAAGTGCAATTCTCTGTGGAAGTTCGTTAAGGTTTCTTGCAATGTAAATAAAAGACAAAACAAAATAAAACAAGGACTCCCTTTTGTCTTTTGTTTTGTAGGCATCCGAGAAAAATAAACGATTTCTAAAGCCGGGTACTCACCAGCCGCGCAAAACGTTCGCAAACGTTCGCAAACGTTAGCAAACCATTGGTGTGGACAAAAATGCTTGAGTCTTTTACATGTGCACCGTCGGCAAATACTGCCGAAGGTAAATGTCGCTTGTTGCGTTTCGTATGGGACATACGATAAATGAATATGCAGTTATTTAATTTGTATTTAACACATTTAGTGTCATGAACGTCACGAGTCGAAAAGTCATGTTCAAAAATTGTCCGTGGCGAACGAAAAGTAAGTTCGCCATTTCGACCCGGAGTCGGCCTATGGACTGTACAGTAAGGCTAGGCCGACTCCTGCCTTCGACGCTCTGTGGTCCTCTTATATAGTAACTCACCGCCGTTTTACTACCGAGAGCCGAGAGCCGGGGGCCAGGAACCGCGAGCCGAGGGCCGAGAGGGTCGGCGCCATCTGGCGTCAGGCTGCCACAGCGTGACGGGTCGCCACATGTCAAACTTTAATTAATGATCACAAAATATTTAAACAAGATAATTGACCATTTTCTTTTTTATAAATACTGTTAAGGTCTAAAGAGTAATTAAATACCGAAAGTATTAAAAAATCTGACACGTGCAAGTTCCCTATTAATTAATTATTATTTGAACCATTAAACGTATTAAATAACTTAATTTATGAAAATGATAGTAAATTTTAAGTCAAATTTTTGAAGTGAAAGTTCTATAGGCGCCTTGGGCGTGAATCGGTTTTGCCGGAGTCAGGTATATGACTAAAATCCGACACCATGAGTCATCACTGTGCCTCATGGGTCGAGCGTTTGGAGAGGGAAGGGAGGAATTTAGGATCGGTAACATCGCGGTTAATATTACCGGCGGACGTTAGCCTAGTAAGTTAGGTAACCTCACTGGCCCCCCGAATAAATTTGGCGCTTGCGTATACCTACAGCTGACTGGGGACCAGTATGGCGTCTTCATTCGTGTGCGTGCTGTAAGTGATATTCATTTGTTTTGTTTTGTTCTATTTTGAGTGAAATTTAATTGAATTAATTTATAATGGCGAAATCAAATGCGCAGAAATGTAAGGAATATCGTGAGAGATAACGTAAGAAGGAGGACAGTAGTGTAAAAAAAAGTGAAAAAGTCTGGGGCCCAACGCATGAGGAGAGTAGGTTATGAAAGCAACTGAGAAACACAGTGAATCTCAAATTTCCGACGATCAGTTATTAACCAGTGAACCTGAAAATCATAATGTGCAAAATGAAAATGACATTTTAGCTCCTAACAATTCATCTTCGGTTCAACCCGCTTTTGTTGACAATGATATCCGCGACGAGCCAGGACCATCCAATTTATGACGCAATGAATCAGGACCACGTGAACATAATTTATGTCAGGACTTGCCATATGGTCATTATAACCGAAATAAAATCGCTCATAGGGAATTCAATAAAAAGTTTATAAATAATTCTTTCGGTCATTTGTGCTCTATTTGTGATAGGTTATGGTTTCAAGACGCTTTACAAATTTCCGTTCGTGAACAAGAGGATATTTTGAACGTAATTCTCCCTCGGATTGATGGGGAAATCATTCAAATCTGCTACACCTGTCGTCAAGCACTAAAAAAGAATACTATCCCTGCAATGGCCACTTACAACGGTTTCAAATATCCACCGATACCCGACCATTTACCTTCACTAGATTTGGTATCAGAGCGACTTATATTTCCACGAATCCCCTTTATACAGATTCGTCGATTGAGACATGTAACATTGTCAATATGGAATTTACGGACAGGTCATTAACGTACAGTATCTGTGGACACAATGGTTCATCAACTACCGTGAGGCGTTTGTGCATCAAAACTACATAAGATATCGGTAGTTGATACTGGAGGATTACCGTATGAAATCACATTGTAAAGAGTACACACAACAAATATAAAACTTCGTTGGTAACCTCAAAAAAAAAAACAAAAACGTGTACAGGGTACACGCAACAGAAGTGAAACTTCATGCGTAAATCCACGAAATACTAATATTGAAAAACAAAATTAGAAAAATAAAGGTAAGGTGAAAAAAACAGAATAAAATGTAATCATGCAGTCAAGAAGGTGACGAGAAGTTTTGCGTATAATCATCAATAAATAAACAGACGATTGGTATAATCATCAATAAATAAACAGACGCAAAACTTCTCGTCACCTTCTTGACTGCATGATTTTATTATATTCTTTTCGTTGAAAGAGAAATGAGTTGAGAAAATAGGAACATCATATTCCTCACTCCTTCCCCTTCCCGCTATAATAATTCCTCTTTCAATAAAGAAAGATAAAATTTAATTTTACTTATCTATATTTCATTAATTCACAAAAATGTGTATACTTTTATTTATTTATTTATTTATTTTTCAACATTATAGAGAGAGGAATTAATAAAATTGCTAATACATTGCCCTCCCCTTTCCTTTCAATTCAAGACTACCTATAAATAATTTTCCGTTCAGAATGCTTAATTGATTATCTATGAATTTCAAATTATACGAAAAAGAGCTAAACAGCACGTGTTAGGACATCGACTAGCGCGAAAGAATATGGCCGACTTATTAAGGACAGTGAAGGCCATATTTACAACTCAGGTTTTAGAGAAAAATCTCTTTACAGGTCTTCTTAGGCTTCACCAGGTCTACCCAGTTCTATTCAGAATTGAACAGGTCAAAATATTTGACTCGGGACGGCACGCTGTATTTACGACTATTCGTTTGCTTTGATGTGCCACGAAAGACCGACAAACTACGGGAACGGCCAACATTTGGACGAGCAACCTGTATACACATTTGGCAATCGCCGAGCAGTCGCTCGGTGTTCGCCGAATGCCGCATGTCTACTGCCACCTTAATGTACGAATCCTCTTGAATTTTCGGAAACTTCTCGATCCTCGAGGGGTGTACCCATCTGGCGATTTTAGGCTCCTTCTATGGGATTGCCGTTATGGGACGATATCTGGGATGCTACTGATCCTTCTGGAGGTTTCGGTAGCGGGACGGTACATACTTCTCGGTGGTACTTCCGAGTCGAAATTGGTTGGCGAGATGAACCACGTATGAGGTCTGTCTTCAAGCCGGGAAGATCGTCAAGACTCAGGGAGTTCTCGGACCATCCTCCGTACCTCTACTTGTCTAGCCTCTTCTTATCGAACGTTGAGAAGTTGACTTCCCTTTACGTGGATCCATAAACATCGGTATCCCAAATGTGTGAAGTCCGGTTCCAGGTCGAGAAGTCTATCGAGGATTTCTCGAATCCCAGGGGCATCTTCCACTTGTTGAGACGATCCTCTATCGGCGGTCTGTTTGTGTCCATGCTTTAAATTCGTTACGATAGCTACGGTAATTAGTAGGCGGGACGGTAAGGGGTGTTTGCAATTTGTTCTAGCTCTCGTGGTTAGTCCTCTCGTTATCCTATGTAGTGACTCTTGCCGATTACACAGGCCTGCGAAATTAAAGTTTTTGAAAAATACAAGAGAAGTTTTCGCTGATTTTTATGTTATTTGGTGTGCTGATTTCTAAAATGACCTCAAATTTTTCCCATCACGTCAGGATTTTTTGTAAAAACGATATCGCTATTTTTGCTAGAATCCTATTTGAAAATTAATTATCTCGAACAATTTTGCGTACTATCTGGCAACAGTGGTTTTTATCTATTGAAATATATGTAAATAGCCCGGGAGGGTAGGGGCTTTTTCAGGTAGTCATTTCATGCCGGCTAGTTTTAAGAACTTTTGAAGGGGATATAAAGTGAATGCCAAAAGTGACCGTCAGCTGCCCCAATAGTGGTGGGTGTGGGTGTGGCAGGGGGTGGAACTTGATAAAAAATAATTTTTGCACAGTTATTTTATGCCAAGAGATATTTGTTTTACGAATACTTGACGTTAGGTACTGTCGAAAAGAAATAGTCAGCTGTGTCGTAGAGGGGGGATTTCACGTCAGCTGGTCAGGTAAACATGTAAAAAAAATTAATAAAATTAATTTAATTTAGATTAAAAGATTTTTTTTAGGCGACTCCTGACATATGTACAAGTATGAAAATAATAGTCAGCTACATATATAGTGGGGGGAAGACCGTCAGCTGGAGCGAAAACATATGATTACGCCCAATACTCCAAACGACGCGCGGTATTTTTGACGGTCCAGCTGACGCACTTTACTTCAAGAGGCATTCAGCTGACTACAATTTCCAAACTTTATGTGATAAAAACTATAACATTTTCAATTTTCAAGTGGACTTCTGTCAATTTTGCTAAACTATAGGGAAATAAAAACTGTTCAGCAGAGCTCACCACTACAGTTGTCGCGTGTAAATGGAAAAGATTGAAAGTGCCAAAGCCAAAATCGTTGAAAAATCAAATAAATTTGTTTAAAACTGCAACCGCAGAGTTACTTTTCGAACACTCTATAAACTAAAACTGAATCAGGAGACACTTACATCCATTACTAGGTTATTGGCGATGGCATTGACACCTATTTTTATAAAAAATCTTATACAAAATCTTATTTCTGCAAGGTATGGCACTTTCAGCCTTTTCCATTTACATGCCTCAGTTATATAGTATACTCTTCAGCCTTAGGTCTACGTGATTTATACCTACACATCTGCGTAAATCCCCGAAAGGACAGCTGTTTCCCTCGTGATTTTGGTCCCTATTGATATATACAAAATAACTTAATTTAATTTTAACTATTTTTGATGAGACGAAGACTCTATAACAGTTTGTCAGTCTCAGTGTACCTTTCCAGCAGTGCAGCTGACTAGAACTGTAAATAAATAGATATTTTCGTTATAAAGGCGTAAAGTGCCGTTTTTAACGCGAGCGTGAAGTTTTCCGCACGAGCGGAGCGAGTGCGGCAACTACACGAGTTAAAACGACGCGAAACGCCCTTATATGGAATTCTATTTTTTGTAACTAAGTGTCGAATACGAGGTTGACGGGGTTGAGGACGCCCGTGAAACTGCCTTTTACGCACTGAGTGACGAAAAAATATTAAATTCCCACTCAACAGAATATTGTTCATTTATTCATTCCAATAAAAACCAATAGTCCCGATCGGCAGTTTCAGGTCTACAGTGTTAGCGAGCAGACGTGAAACATGGATCAAGTGAAACCGTTTTGTGTGTTTTGTAAGAAGAAAACTGAAAAATTGATAGCTTTCACTGCAGGAACATTGCAGAAATGTACTAAAGTTTTAAAAATTCGGCAAATTAATCAGTTAATAATGAGTGATGCAAAAGTGTCATCTCAGATAAATGATTTCCAACTTTATCACTCAAAGTGTTATCGATCATTTACTGCACTACCATCGAAATATCGAAAACGTGTTGAATCTACGTCAATCCCTACAGCATCAAAGTAAGTTTTTTATATTATTTATTATGACTACATTTAATATGTACAGAATATTTAGTATTTTTGTTTTCCTTGCTCTCTCGCAATGTGCGTAATACGGAATGTAAAGGCAATCGAAGAAAACTCAAGGTTACTGGAACCCTCTCTGATGTCCCTAAAAAACAAACACAGTTTCACACTAGGATAAAGCGAAAGAGAAGGAGAAATAGAAAGAGAAAAAAAGAAATAAGATGAGTAGAAGACAGGCAGTAGAGAAAACAAGATGTTTGTTTTTCTCACGTTTGTTACGTACATTTCTTTGCTTTAAGACACGGAGAGAAAAATATGATTTTTATTAACACGAAAAGAAATTTTTGAAATTCTTACTGCAGCAAGTATTTTTTTTTAGTATTTAGTACAATAAAATGTAATAAATGTAGCTAAGGAAGTAATTGCTACTTTGTTGGTGTAATTAAATTAACTAAATTAATTTGTTCTACATACTTTCTTCTTTATATCTATATTAGTTGAGTGTCGGGTAAAATGGGCCGGGTGGGTAAAGTGGGCCTTAATTGTCATTAATAAAGGAATAAAAGACTTCAATGCAGATAAATATGTACCTACCTACCTATACTTAAATTATGTGCAACTCTCTATCTGTAGTTTGGGTAAGTTGACAGAAGTCCACTTGAAATTTGTAAATGTTATAGTTTTTATCACATAAAGTTTGAAAATTGTAGTCAGCTGAATGCCTCGAGGTAAAGTTCGTCAGCTCTGGACCGTCAAGAATACCGCGCGTCGTTTGGAGTATTGGGCGCAATCATATGTTTTCGCTCCAGCTGACGGTCTTCCCCCCACTATACAGGGTGGACCAGGTTAAACGTCATTTTTTTATATGTGATAGAACAACAACAAAAAGTAGACTCATAAGAAAATTTTTTTCAAAAATGTTTCCTAACAAAGATACAGGGTGTCAAAGTTTCGAAAAAAAATGGTTTTCTCATCATAACTTCTAAACTACTTGATCGATTTCCATGAAATTTCGCACACAGGCTAATGTCGTACAGCTCTAAGTAATAATCAAATAATTTTAAAAAATTCTCCAGTGGCGTAGATACTGGGGGCCGGTACCCCCCTTTCCCCCTTCCAATCTTCGGCGCCACTGGATATTTTGCAAAGAAAATGTAATTATTGGATTTCCCGTTTAATTTAAAGAAAAAATCTCAAAAACGAAGTCACAAATCAAAAATTTGCAAGGGTGATTTTTTTCTTTAAATTAAATGGGGTATCCAATAATTAAATTTTCTTTGCAAAATATCCAGTGGCGCCGAAGATTGGAAGGGGGAAAGGGGGGTACCGGCCCCCAGTATCTACGCCACTGGAGAATTTTTTAAAATTATTTGATTATTACTTAGAGCTGTACGACATTAGCCTGTGTGCGAAATTTCATGGAAATCGATCAAGTAGTTTAGAAGTTATGATGAGAAAACCATTTTTTTTCGAAACTTTGACACCCTGTATCTTTGTTAGGAAACATTTTTGAAAAAAATTTTCTCATGGGAATCTATTTTTTTTTATTGCTCTATCACATATCACAATTAATGGAGTTCAACCTAGCTTTGGCCTGCTCGCAACAATATAAATTAAAATAAATATCTCAAAAACGAAGCCGTAAATCAAACATTTGCAAGGGTGATTTTTTTCTCTAAATTAAACGGGAAATCCAATAATGTAACGCGTGGATCGCAGCCGAGTCGGCAGGCGCCAGTCTCCCGACGATTCAAGGGTGGGAGACAGCCCCGAGCGCGTCATAAGGGACGCGCAGGTAGTTAGGACGCGTCATCCGAGGACCTAACGGTCATCGGTCATCAGCGGGCTTTCGGCAAAGTCCGCAAACGGGGTATATTAGACGGCCGGCGAGCCATCGCCGGCAGACCAACTTGAGTCACGGTAGTGGAAGTTTTCGCTCAGCGAACACCACTACCCCTCAAAGTCTCAGTCGAACGCCCTAGGGAAGTTTTCGCTCAGCGAACACCCTAGTAGTTGACCGTCCTCCACACGAGTGGCGACAGTTTTCGCTCAGCGAACATCGCAACTCTCGTGGTTCACCGGTCGACTCTCGAGCAACCGAGAGGGAAGTTTTCGCCAGCGAACACCCTCTCACGCGCAGATCTCTGACGGCCCTACGCCGTCCCGGCTTGAGGTTCGCTAGCGGCAGTTTTCGCTCCACGAACACCCTAGCGTCCTCGCCGCTCCAGCCGACGTTCTCACGTCGGCGACCCTCTACGCGGACGAGTTACCTTCGCCTCCGGCCTGACGACGATTCCCGGGACGCGAGCAGCCCCCGGCACGCCAGGACCGACGCAGCCGTTCCTGAGGACGACCCGCACCGCCTACGAGCAGCCCGACCGGCAGCCCCCTCCGACGCTTCTCCGAGCTCGATCCCTCCTGGGATCTTCTTTTTCCCCGCTCATACGATACCATATGTATTCCAGATCACGAATAAACCTTAGTTCCTAGTTTATTCGCGCTCTGTTCATATTACCCCTCCTACAATAATTAAATTTTCTTTGCAAAATATTCAGTGGCGCCGAAGATTGGGAGGGGGAAAGGGGGGTACCGGCCCCTGGTATCTACGCCACTGGAGAATTTTTAAAAATTATTTAATTATTGCTTAGAGCTGTTCTACATTAGCCTGTGTGCGAAATTTCATGGAAATCGATCAAGTAATTTAGAAGTTATGATGAGAAAACCATTTTTTTCGAAACTTTGACACCCTGTATCTTTGTTAGGAAACATTTTTGAAAAAAATTTTCTTATGAAAGTACTTTTTTTTAATTGTTCTATCACATATCAAAAAAAAATGACGTTTAACCTGGTCCACCCTGTATATGTAACTGACTATTATTTTCATACTTGTAGATATGTCAGGAGTCACTCACAAAATCTTTTGGTCTAAATTAAATTAATTTTATTAATTTTTTTACATATTTACCTGACCAGCTGACGTGAAATCCCCCCTCTACGACACAGCTGACTATTTCTTTTCGACAGTACCTAACGTCAAGTATTCGTAAAACAAATATCTGTTGGCATAAAATAACTGTGCAACAATTATTTTTTATCAAGTTCCACCCTCTGCCACACCCACACCCACCGCGGGTGCGTCAGCTGATGTTCACTTTAATAGAAGACCAAAGCTAATTAGTAAGTGTAGCTAAATATTTAATGGCATGAAAACACTGTTCAAAATAGACCCCTACCTCCCGGACTAAAAATAATCGATTCTTGGTGAGGCAAATTAAGTTTTCAGCAATCGATTATTTTTATAGCTTTAAATGGATGAAAACCACTGTTCGACCAGATCGCAGGAGCCGCCTCTGGTCGAGAGGAAAACTGAACGTCCCCTTGTGGGTTTAAACTTAAATACATCAACTTATGGTGTAGTTTCTAGAGAAAAATCACCAACATACTATTTTAATTTATTTTTAAACCCTTTGCGGTTGAGGGGCGCCTTAGAGGCGCCCGGGTAGTTTCTAGCTTCCGCGCCCGGCGGTTCGATCCGTCACTCAGCGACGCGAACTCGATATGTTTCGACTCCACGTGCGAGAAAACATTAAATATTCTCGCCCGGATTGTTTGAGAAGTCCACTCGAGCGGCACTGCACCGTATTTTCACACATAAACACGATATGTTTATTTCCGATGCGCGATAAGATTTATCGCTCGGGCGGTACGACGCGTCCACTCGAAGTGTGCCCGTACCTATACTGTGCCCTGGCGCTTTCGAACTCGATAGGTATGTTTATTTCCTAGTGCGATAAGGTATTTCGTAAACGAGGCTCGGCCTGCATTCTTATTCAACGTAGTTAGTCTCAACTTTGCATTGGCTTGGAATAGTCGTGCACTTGGGGATTGTTTTACTAAATACCACAAAAAATTAATTACAGAATGTAAAATTTAATAATTTCTGATGTATTCAATACAAAAATATATAAATTCGTGAAATTGTATTATTTGTAAACTGTTGTTCGTGTCCGACATTGTCTCGAGTCGCTGATTCGTCCGCGCGATATGTTCATAAAAATCCAAGTAAACTTGAATTTGTCAAAAAAACGACGTGATAGAACTTTTTTATTATTTTTTTCTCAATCAACACCAAAAAAGACATAAAGTTCAGTTGTCACTTCCCTTGTATTTTTTTCATCGCAGGCCTGTGTTATCGACAAAATACAATAGAATAATGATTAGCCCTCTGATAAATAAACCTAACTGTGGTTCTCTCTCGAGTCCTTCTATATGTGCGAAGTGAACCGGTATTCGACATTGTTCGCGGTAATGCTTGACATCATCAATTTTTGACGGAGCGCCAAAAATGCAATGTCCGAGAGTATATAATATATGTGGGATATACGACGTTGCCATTGTCATGTTGAATAGAGTTTGCCACTAAAGGACACACACATAATTTATCATTTCCAACAACGTAACATACAGATTACACCAGTAGATTTCCAGCATACACACACACACACAATAAAGTATTTGTTAGTGAAAGGATCAGCGGATGTTGTTAGATTTTTTTCCATCAGTATTTTTCGAGATGCGCTTAAGCAAAAATTGACTTTTCCCTGGATCAACGAATTTTTAAAGCATTAACTCAAAAAATATGGAGGAAAAAGAAAAATGTTAAATATAAAATATAAAATATTGCTACTTCCTTCCAATTTTGAAAAGCAATTTTTAGCAGAATAATATTTTTAATTAAAGATCCTGATTTGATGTAAATGAACAGTTTTCTTTGTGGTTCTGATTGTGAGTATTACTACTCTTCGTTTCCGGGTGGCAACCGCGTCCTTTATATATTGTATTTCAATATCAGAAGGCCGCCCGTCCTGATGAAGCAAACTGTAATATTCATAAAACGTCGGCAAATAAATAAGTTTGGACGCGGTTACCATCCGGAAATCAAGAGTAGTAATACTCATAACTGTACTGAAAATAGCTGCGAAAGCCTAAAAGTTTTTACTTTTTTTTGTTGTTTCTAAACATGTTCGTTACCTTCGATTTCATTCAAATGTTTACACAATATTCTCTGAGAAAGGCAAATATTAGACGAAAATTTGCGTCGTGAAATTCATTCAGGTTGAAAAAATGGACAAATTGCGTGTTAATCAGACAGGACGTATTCAACTGATGGATCGTATCGCATCAAGTGTGCTATTAAAGAAAATATTGTGGAATCAAGGAAAACGGTAGTTTCCCGAGCCAAGAGCGAAGTAGGACTACTAACACTTTTGCTCCGCCGATCATTTATACCTGTTCAAGAGGTACCGATGCTTTCAGAGCTAGGGCTTTTTGACATACAGAGATGCATACTTACATTATATAATATCATTTTTGTTCCCAAGCTTCTATTAAATCTATATCAAAGATGCAAAAAAATACTCCGCAAACTATGGGGGGCCCTTAAAAAATAACCCAAGAAAAATCTTGCCTAGAAAAACCACAACGAAAATTGCATACCGTGTTTTATCTTCCTCTAAAAAAACCGATATTCGAATATATAATAGTGCTAAGTACCTGCACTATGAATTTTTCAGATCGGGTAGTATAAGAGACGCACAAGGGCACGTGAGAACTTCGACTAATCGTTCAGACATCTCCTGTCATCTATCCTGCAAATCATTTAGTATAATCAAACCTAACAAAAGTGATCGAGATCGAAATAACAAATGATTATACCAAAACATACCACCAATGTTCAAAATGGTATTTGGCGGGCCAATGCCTCAACAAATTCGTGAATATTTTGCATCCGATTATTATAATATTACGTATTAGAAAATTACAATGTTAGAAATAGCAAGTATGCCTAGTTCTTTCAATTACAGTGCACGAAAGCGGAGATTTTAATTAATTTACCCTATAACTTATGCTTTCCATTTGATGGGTATTAGTTGTGATACTTATAGTGTCTATGTTATATATAGAGTGTTTTACTTCCTATAAAGTATATTTTTATTCTAATAATATTGTCAATATTTATCTCGTCGGCAAATTGCAAAACGTTACTACATGATGGGATAAGTATTGATGAACTGATCCTCAAGTTTGCCAACAATTATTCCATTGATCATTCTAATCTTACCATTTACTGTAACTATCGACCGCTCCACTCCTCACTCTCGGCCAAGCGTTAATGAGGTGACGTTATAGTGCTGTACGAGTATCTTCCATGACGTTAGAAACGACAACTAGTTTTCTCTTAACAGTTTCTCTGCATAAATAACATACACTGACAAAAATAGGCGAATTTAATTATGTAAATGTTGTGTTAAAAAAATGAGTTGGACCAACTCAAAATGAGTTACAATAACTGAATATTCAATTGAAGTAACTGCGTATCTTTAAACCTTTAACCGATTCACGCGACCTCTTCCCCTTTTTTGGTGGATTCGCGTACTCGTCGCGAGATGGACCGAGTAGCTTCTAGTACGGAATCCCTCATAAGAAAAAAAAATGATTACCATTCCTCTGAAACTTTATGAGCAGTTTCATTTTGCCGAGTCTGCCAGCTTTTTTATCTGCGAAAAGTCTGGTTTCCGCCGGGGTTTCGAGATATTAATAAATAATAATGTAAAATTTATGAATTTTGTTTATTGATGATCGACAAGCTGATTCTATGCCCGAAGTAAGATTCATGAAATCAAACGGTAACATTGTCCGACAAGTTTTCTGCCAGGTATGTCCAGTCCGACACTCTGAACATGTGAACTTGATAAAATTTGTTAACTGATTATCAACGAGTTGATTTTTTCGCCAAAGATAGATAATTATTTATAAAATTTGATGGTAACCTTTTCCGACACGTTTTCTGCCGAGAGACCAAAATGAAAACCAATAAAATTACCTACAATTTGGTGTATATGTATACAATTTGAATAAACCAGTGGCGTAAAAAGTCATTAAATATTATTCGGCCTTCAAAAAAAAACACTTCTCTCAGCGTAAATGCTATCGAATTATTTTCCCATGTAAAATTACTCAAAAATAAAGAACAAATAGTGTTAAATCAATAAAGTTATGTATTTTTTTTATTTCGAAGTGTTTCTGAAATATAAGAAATTTTACAATCGGCCCTTCATTACGTAATAGGTGTAAGCTAGGCGGCTAAGTGCAAGTGAAGACGGATAACATTTGGCATTTCCACAATCAAGAGATACGGTAGTGTCTCGCGGCATGTTCATTCAAGTAGTTCGTCAGAACGACGCCGACAGCGCTGTCGCAGCGAGCGAGCACCCGTGCATCTTTATAGGAAAAATGTCTGCCCCCTTCGCCCCTCAAATTTTACATCGAATTTTCTCAATAAATATACGGTTATAATCAAAACTATGCTTAGTTACGCCATATAAATCGACTATTCTCTATTGATAGAGACCAGAATAAATGTTATATGTTACATATTAACAGAGATTCTTCCTTAGCAACGCGAAGACACGCCCCTCGCGCCTAAAAGTCGAGAATCCGATTTCTCGGGCGATATATATATGTCAAAATCTCACAAAAATTCCGCCTGTCTTCGGTGATATTCGGCCATGATCGGAAATGTGTACGCAGATGCGGCCCCACGCATACGCCATCAAATGTATGTGAGAGTCTGTGAGAGAATATATTCCTTGAATGTTTAGTCATGGTTCTCAAAGTTAATCAATAAAATATTTCCATTCGCGAAACGATTTCGCTCGCGTTTATTTCGATCCTCGGACGCGCTTGGTAATAAAAAGTAAAAATTCAGTGTAATCGGAGTAGTGAATCTCAATAGTGGTGAATGTGATAGCTTGATAATCGTTTGCATTTTTTCATATCGAGATAGTGAATGGATGCAGTGGTATTTTTATCTAGTTGCCTGTGCATCAAGAGCAGGAAAGGAGACGGTCTCAGGAGAATTGCCATTAGATAAGTTTAATTGCCATCTGACAGCTTTAACCTCACTTTCGATGGAAGGACAAATATCTTTGTGTTCCTTCTATTTTTGTTTCCAGGGTTATGCGAGCACGGGAAAAATCGAAGGTTTTTCTTCTCAGTCATCAATACAAGCCGTGGCAGAATAGGAGAAGCAATGGAATTGGATCACAATAATCAAGTAATTACTTTATCACTATTTTTCTCTATCGATATATTTCCTCTTTTGTACTATCACAAGTTCCAATTTACATACCGACCTGTCAAACCTGAAGTGTACACGTACCTCACTTCTATTTCATCTGTTCCTCGTCTCCGAGTTCCAACAAGAACCAGTTGCATTAGTTGCATTCATTGCATTTGACAGGTCGGTATATAAAAATTGGTAGTATTATAATACGAAAGAGGAAATATATCATTTTTCTTAATTCTGTCATTATTAGAATTGGTTAACGCAGTTTATATATTCTTAATTTCTACGTATAGAGAGAGTAAGTCCAGTATATTTTAAATAGAAAAATGTTGCATATGATTGTTTGTGTTATTTACAATTTGTTACAGATCGTATGCGAACCCGAGGGGGTTTCTTTCGAACGAGGGATCATCCACTTGTTGTTCCAAGAACCAGTTGCAGTAGTTCATTCGGCGAGCTGGATCTGCTGTCTCGTGTACATGGACGTACGTCACTTTAAATGGATGAATATCCTTTAATATCCTCCGAACCGTAGACTTGCTGATTCTAACCTCTGTTGCCATAGCCCGAATATTCGTTCGAGGGTTATTCCTTACTCTTTCTAGCACAGCATCGATATTTTGCTGCATATTCTTCTGGGACTTCCTAAAATAATTATAAAAACCCTATATAATTCAGCCCGAACAAGTACAATCTTATCGAGCTATAACCTTATCGAGATTTTTCGACGTAATGATTCCGAAACGTTTTTATCGAGAAGTATATATTTCTAACATACGTTAGTGTTCACGAATATTGTAAAATATCGCAGGAATGTTACAGAAAAGTTACTTGCAAAAACGTGCTTTGTGGGGTGTAAATGATGATGATATTTTGTAATTTCCATCGTTACACTAGAGGCGAAGAAGAGATGAAATAGAAGTGAGGTATATGTACACTTCACGTTTGACAGGTCGGTATATAAATTGGAACTTGTGTGTGATAGTATAATACGAAAAAGGAAATATATCGATGAAGAAAAAATAATAATAAAGTAGTTACTCCATTATTGTAATCCAATTCCATCGCGTATTCCGTATTTTTCTGTCACGACTTTGATTGTTGATAGTGGATGGATCAACCAATAAATTTGATTTTTCTTCACTATCAGCAATTAAAGTCGTGGCAGAAAAATAAGTAATACAATGTTATTGGATTACAATAATGGAGTAACTACTTTATTATTATTTGTTCTTTATCGATACATTTCCTCTTTTGTATTATACTATCACACACAAGTTCCAATTTATATATCGACCTGTCAAACGTGAAGTGTACGTGTACCTCATTTCTATTTCATCTCTTCTTCGCCTCTGGTATAACGATGGAAATTACAAAATATCATCATTTACACTCCACAAAGCACGTTTTTGCAAGTAACTTTTCTGTAACATTTCTGCGATGTTTTACAATATTCGTGAACACTACCGTATGTTAGAAATATATGTATATTTCTCGATAAATTCGTGAATGTTGCAAAACATCATAGAAACGTTTCGGAATCATTACGTCGAAAGATCTCCTCGATAAGGTACAGCTCGATAAGATTGTAATTGTCAGGGCTGAATTATATGTGGTTTTTATAATTATCTTAGGTCCCAGAAGAATACAGGTGCAGCAAAATATCGGTGCTGTGTTAGAAATTTATTTACGAGTAAGGGGGCGAAATTTCAGCGGTGCATGCAAAAGGATTTTTTAACACTATTCCAACGCCTCGAGTTAATATATGTAACAACATATACCGAATGTCCTCTGGCAAAAACTCCTGATTTTGAATTTCCCTGACATTTGGCTGAAAGTAGTTGGCTCGGTGTTTTAAGAGTTGGCTTCGGGAGAGTGCGCTGCGGTCTTACGAGCTGAGCGAAAAGTGTCAAAAGTCTGATCTCCCGGTAGCTGTCAATTCGGGAGATCGAAATCGTTAATTTGTAAATAATGATTACTAATATGTAGAAGTGGTAAGAAATAATAATTCGGGTTTCTTCGATGATATTCCCCAAGTATTTAAAAACCGGGGTCCGATTTTTGCCAATAACTGTTGCTTCAACTTCCAGTGATATTATTAAGTATTACTGCAGAACGAGTAGGTTAGAAGATTTTCATGAAGACTCATGATTTTCTGACATGTCATCTCGTACAGGATCAACTGAAGCGGATCTAGCTCGTGTCCTGTCCGTAAAAAGATGACTCGATGGACATTGGAGAATGTCAGACTTGTCTCAGAGCGCCTATTACCCACGGTATATTAATTGCAATACGCGCTTCTCGTTTCAACTATTCCAGCGTTAAATAACTTTTACTTCTTTCAAGCTAATAACCTTTTATGAACTGTTCGTGGTAGGAGGCAGCGATCAATAATAGCGACTCGTCGTAGACAAGTATGCCGAACTACTACTGCGATAATGTGCCCAAGCTCACGGTCTATTCTGCGATTAACGTTAAAGTAATCGTGATTATGCTTGGGTGATGGGTGTTCCAAAAGAGGTAAAGTTGATACTAAACATCGGACGCTGTAAGATGACTTGCTAGTGTATGCTTCGCAACTGGAACATCATCGCAGGAATAATTTGTCTACGATTAGTCACAATCATTGATCGCTGCCCCCTACGATCAACAATTCGTACAAGAGGTAAATACTTTGAAAGAAGTGAAAGTTATTTAAAGCAGGAATAGTTGAAATGAAAAGCGCATATTGCAATGAAAATACCGTGGGTGAAAGGCGCTCGGTGATAAGTTCGACAATGTGTGATGTCCATCGACTCATTTCTTCAGGATAGGATAGGAGTTACATCCTCTTTGTTTGCACCTTATGAAAGGGGACATGCAAGAAAACCGTCAAAAACTTCATGAAAATCTTGTAACCTACACGTTCTGCAGTAATTACTTACTTAATCACTGGAAGTTGAAGCCACAGTTATGAACACCGATTTTTTAACACTTGGGGAAACTCATCGAAGAAACCCGAATAATTATTTATCACTTCTACACATTATTCATTATTATTTACAAATTAACAATTTCGAGGTTAGATACTTCGATCTCCCGAATTGACAACTACCGGCAGATCAGGGGCCCCTTTCTCGAACTCGCTCGTATCTTTGCGTGCACGCCCGAGTCGAAGATTTTGACCTGGTAAGCCCTGCTAAGAATGAACGTTTGCAGGTCTAAAAGGAATGAACCAGGTCTTCGTGAAATGTAGAAAGTAAACCTTGCTTGCCCTTCCATAGCCTAGTTACGGTGAATATCAGATGCAAACAGGTCTAACACGGACTTTTCACAGTAGACCTGGGAAAGCCGTTATTATCCTATCGCAGGTACTAACCAGGTCTAAGAAGGCCTTCTGAATTTTGTTTCCCCCACCCTTTTCCCCTTCCTCCCACGTATACCGCATGTCCCATAAGAAACGCAAGAAGCGACATTTACCTTTGGCAGTATTTGCCGACGATGCATGAGTCGGTATATGCGCACCGTCGGTAAATACTGCCGAAGGTAAATGTCGCTTATTGCGCTTCTTATGGGACATACGGTAAATAAATATGCAGTTATTTAATTTCCCCGATAGCAAAGTGGCGCCACCGTGACTGCACACTGCTTTCACGCGGTGTATTCGAGTGCATGCACTGGGGTGTCCATCTGTCTGTGCACCGTGAAGCCACGCTGCAGTCACGCAGTGTGAGCACCGAGTGGAAGCACTGTGGCATAACAGGGTGACTCCACAGTGCTTGTACTGTGAGATGATGGTGTAGACCCAGTGGCTTCGCTGTGAAGTTATCATATGGACTACAGGGATGTATTCTAATAAAATATTTATATTAAAAAACAACATTTCTTTTACTATTCCATTTATTAAATGAACATATTGTAGCTGGAGATCCCAATATTAACATATCAAAATGTATTATCCGTCAATTCCCGGGAAAATTTATAATTAATTAAAAACTATCGAAGTTTTGGCCCTAAGCCACTTTATAGTATAGTCTTATTAGATATTCGCGAAACAATTTATTAGTGTCAGGATAAAACCGGTATCAATCGATAGGAAAAAATCTCCTGAATGACATATAGAAATGGGTAATCTTCAAATTGACGAGAAATAATGTAATTAATTAAAAACTACCTGTCAAAATCACATGCCAACAAATCGCGAAGCTATATTTTTTCTGTAACCAATTTCATAAATAAAAATATCCCAATGTACAGGAGAAAATTCTTTACAAATTTCAAGTCGGAACTTATAGTCTACGATGCACCGTTTTTGTGTAATAAATTATTATACATATCGATACCTTACTTTGAAAACCTCGTAAGTGCAATTTTGGACAAAAATGCCATTTATAGCTTACTGCGTTAAGATTTAAAATCTGAACACACAGTAAGCTATAAATGGCATTTTTGTCAAAAATTGCACTTACGAGGTTTTCAAAGTAAGGTATCGATATGTAATTCAAATTGGCTTAAATCGATCAGCTGATCGTTACGCGACGCTCCTTTATTACGCGTGCAACTAACGGAGGAAAGCGCGTTCCGCAATCTATTCAAATTTATACTCTTTTTCCTGGGCATCCTAGATTTACTCGATCAAAAAAATGAAGCTACCAATTTGTAGCGGGGAAAATTTACTATGAAATTGATGCAAGAACCTACTTGACAAAATGCACGGTTAATTTATAATTTTTTGAAAGTCCCGGTGTACGAAAGTACAATAAGCTGCGCATGGCGCGTTTTACGTGGTCGCCATGAGAACAGCTGATTGCTTGGCGAAACATGCTCAGGGGTGCTATTCTCGACGTGTGGGAAATGCTTTTCGTGGTCGAAATATTTTTCGTTAACGGACGTAAAATTTCGTCGATCACTTTCGTTAACGATTCGAATATCCCTTCCAAGATAGATCTCGCCAACGAAATTAATTTTCTCACACGAAAAATGTGTTTACATCCTTTATAGCGACGTCTTCTTTTTAGAATCTCGTTTAATCACTTAGCAACGACCCGTCGCATCGGCCCACCACCTCGTCATGCAACTCACCGGCATACAAATACCAAACAACATTCGTTGACGAAAACAGCGAGAACGACGAATGACAATTTCGTCAACGAAAAAAGTAATTTCGTTAACGAAGGAGTTTCGTATGGGAAAAAATTCCGTGTACAAAATTTCTCAAACGAAATAATAATTCCGTTCACGAAATCGTTTCTGACGTGTCGAGAATTGCCCTCCAGGGGCAATTGCGTTTTGGTTGAGAAATTTTGTACGCGAAATGTTTTCCCATACGCGCGAAACTCCTTCGCTAACGAAATTACTTTTTTCGTTGACGAAAGTGTCATTCGTCGTTCTCGCTGTTTTCGTCAACGAATGGGTTTGGTATTTGTCCGAGGCGGTGGGCCGATGCGACGGGTCGTTGCTAAGTGATTAAACGAGATTCTAAAAAGAAGACGTCGCTAAGGGATGTAAACACATTTTTCGTGTGAGAAAATTAATTTCATTGACGAGATCTATCTTGGAAGGAATTTTCGAATCGTTAACGAAAGTGATCGACGAAACTTTAAATCCGTTAACGAAAAATATCTCGTCCACGAAAAGCATTTCCCACGCGTCGAGAATAGCTCCCCTGAAATTACTTTCGTACACCGTGTTCATTTTCCGCATGTCTCCCTTGAGCTTCTCCATCACCACGAATATCCTCTCCGGCGTCTCGAACATCCTCTCGAGATTAACGACTCTGCTGTGGGAGAGATTCTGCAGGATGGCTACTTCGTTCTTGAGCTGGGCCTTTTGCTCGGTGGTAAAACGCAGCTTGTCGATCACCTTTATCGCCATCGCGCGGCCGGTCTTGCGATGAACTCCGCCGTAGATGATATCAAATTAACCCGAGCCAAGAACTTCGTCCGGGAAGATGTGATAGAGCTGCGACATGTCGGTTACGCGTTCCTCTGGCTCGGTTGTCGACTGCTCCTACCGACCTGTGGAAAACGACGCGTGTTTTTCGGTATAGCGTCGGTACGCGTTCGCGCGCACACTTGCGAGCTCTGAACGTACTTGCCGATCCGGAGGTGACGGGCATCAATGCCTGCCTGATATTCGTTTTCCAGGTCCTCGCCAAGTGAGCGCCAACGCCACTTTCCGGCGGTGGAAGCTGACCACTAGCACCTCCATAGAGGGGATCTTCGCCGACGTAGTAATCGACGTTGGCCGTTCTCAATTCGAAACAATGCATCGTGCCTGGAAGGAGAGAACGCGCGCGTTGTACATCGACTAAACGCGCACAGACAATTTCTAACGATGTACATATGTACTCACGAGAATGTTGTTCCCTGGCGGCGGCGACGACTAGAATTTCAGCCAACGGAATCTCTTTGAAGTACTTGGAACTGCTGTCGCTTTGGAACAGAATTATGGCCTTTGTGTCCAATCGCCAGTAGTGTCTCTTCCTCTGAAAACACGCGCGCCTTAATGATGGGGGAAGCGAACCCGAATCAGCGCCACGTCGTCAACCTACCATCGGATCGCGATTCGTCGAGTGCACCATCCATCCTTCCTTCAGGATCTTGGAGCCGCGTCGTTTCATGTGCTTGGCGCTTTGAACTATTCACATCAGCGGTATATTGTTACTCGGCGATGAGCTGCACCTGCGTTATCGCGTACGAGGTACCAAGTGTGACGGAGGGAGTGATGGAGAAGAAAAAAAGATAAAGTATCGCAAGTGTCGAGATACGACGTTGATTGAATAATTACCTCGATGGTCTGGAATTTTGAAATTCGTCGGAAGATGCGTCGTCATGGCACGGAACGAGGTCCTACGGAAATATCATACGCCTAAAACGATTCTTAGTGCGCTTTCCTCGTGTTTCCTTGTGTTTATGCGATTAGAGGGGGGATGATGACAGGTTGGCTTATTGTCACTTCGCTGTAGACTCCCAGCATAGCTCGGTCGTTCGCAAGGGCCTCTTCGGTGTCCCGGAGCTCCCGAGGCGGTTTCTCGCGAGGGTCGCTCGTCTGGTGTTTCTCTGCTGGCCTTTGCGGTCTTTCGTCAACCGACGCTATGTAGCGGCGGCCATGATGGCGTTCGTGCCACGAGGGAACTCGATACGACAGACTTCGTAATCGTCGAATACTGCCTAAACGCCGGCCTCGCCGCACTTCCATTTCATTTATTCGCACTGCTCCGTGAACACCACCATGCACTTTTTATCGCACTCACTCGCGAAAAACCCGACTAAAGTTCCGAATTTCGTAGGAGCGATCCGCCACACGTCCGCACTGCTCGACCACCGAACCTTTAAATTTAATTACGAACACGCGTTCCCTGCGTATTAAAATGATTGAGTTAACCCCCGTACTAAAATCTTGAAATTTGCGTAAAACTATGTTGACGTGTCGCGGGAGCTGCGTGCTCCGCAGCGAATTCATTAATTCGTTAACAATTTTGTGAAGACAGTGAATTTACCGATATTCATGGTCGGTAAATTTACGAAGTGTGCACGTCGAAAAGGCACCGTGACTGCACTGAGTGTAACCACTGTGTCTTTATCCTGTGAACCACTCCGTGTGCTCACTGTGTAGCCACGGTGCTTTTAGTTTGTGTACGCCACGCGATCACGCCACGGTGAGACCACAGTGGTGCCACTACGTGGCAGCACTGCGTGCGGCTAGCGTGTAAATCCACGCTTTGCTGTCGGGGTTGTATTTAACATATTTAGTGTCATGAACGTCACGTGTCGAAAAATCGTGTTCAAAAATTGTCTGCGGCGAACGAACGAAAATTACGTCCGCCATTTCGACCCGGAATCGGCCTATGGACTCGACAGTAAGGCTAGGCCGACTCCTGCCTTAGACGCCCTGTGGTCCTCTTATATAGAAATTTACTGAAGTTTTACTACCGAGAGCCGACAGTCGGGGGCCAGGAGCCGCGAGCCGAGGGTCGAGAGGGTCGGCGCTATCTGGCGTCAGGCCGCCAAAGCATGACGGGTCGCCACATGACAAACTTTAATTAAACACAAACTATCACAAAATATTTAAACAAGATAACTGATCATTTTCTTTTTTACAAATACCTATTGTTAAGGGGTTTAAAGAGTAGATAAATACCAAAAGTATTTAAAAATCTGACACAGGCAAGTTCCCTATTAATTAATTATTATTTGAAAACCACTAAATGTATTAAATAACTTAATTTATGAAAATGATAGTAAATTTGAGGTCAGATTTTTGTTATATTCTTTTCGTTGAAAGAGAAATGAGTTGAGAAAATAGGAACATCATATTCCTCACTCCTTCCCTTTCCCGCTATAATAATTCCTCTTCCAATGAAGAAAATTAAATTTTAATTTTATTTATCTTGTAACGTTGCACTTCGTGCACGTTACAATTTGGCCGACTCCCTAACGTCGCTTCGCTGATCCCGCCATCCCCAGGATAGCATTTAGTATAAGAAATTTTAGCGCGTTAGAAACTTTTGTAATAGTAGGGGCGACATAGCGGAATACCGTAGCGAGATCAGTAATTCGACCTAAAAGACGCTGGAGCTGGAGGACCAAGGGGCTGCAACGAGCGCCAGATGCCGTGCGGCGAAATGCACACGACTTCCCTGCCAGGCGCAGGACTGGGACTTGCAACCGAGCAGCGTACCCGGCGAGGAACGTACCCTGTTTAGACAGGCACCCCGCTTCTTCGGCACGGATGGACCGCTTGGAGGCTAGGCTTCACCTCGAGATTCTCCGCGTGATCCCACAGGGGAATGTTCCGGAGGAGTCTCCAGAAGCTAGCCTCGTATCGGGATCCTCCGCGTGATCCCGCAGGCGAATGTTCCGGAGGGATTCATAAGCCGTCATCCGTGAGGGGACAGTTCCGGAGCCACGATTGAATCCAGCGAGCTGCGCGCGCATCCGCGCCAACCAGGAAGGAACTAGTTTCCTTCGATTGACGATCGACGGAGCGGGCGCGCAGCGGAAACTAGAGCGTCGCGCATGCAAATCGATTGGGGACATCGATCACCAATTAAAATCGCGGAAAGGGTCTACTAGGAGTGGGGACAGGCCCTCGCCGCCTAGCGAGCCGCAGCGATCACGGGACTCTTGCTATCTCGTGCGGACCAGCGAAGCGACCCCACGTGCCCCATCGCCACAGCAGCAGCAGATCCTCCGTTCCGGTAAGCCGGCTCCTTTGTTCGCGACACGTGGCCGATACTGTGTAGTAGAGATTTAGATTTCCCTTGCCCTCGACGGGCCTATCGTTTCGTTTCGTGAGTGTGGGTGACGGACCCGTGGCGTTCTTAGAGTTTTCTTTTCGTAATATCTTGTGTCGAGAGTTAATAGTAATCATTTATCGTTTAGCGATTCAGTTCGCAGTTGTAATATCAGGGGATGCTCGGGAAATTCGGTAGCACGAGGCGACCGAATTCCCTGAAACGAGTTTAGCCCGCGTTATCGTCGGCAGGATAGTGCGCGTTGGTAGTGCGGTAATATCGTTTTCGTTTCGTTCCGTGCGCTATCGAGCGCGTTATCAATTAATAGAAAAGAGTGCCCTTAGTGCGGCAAGATATAGTATAAAATAGCTCGTGCGCTCGACTCTCTGTTCTCCGCTCAGGGCGGTTGATTGTCCCTCGCGAATTTGTCGCGGCTATCGTTCCTACCTCTCTCGCGAATTTTTCGCGGCTACCGTTCCTATCTCTCCCGCGAATCTCTCCGGCTAACGTTCCTATTCCCTAGCGAATTTCTCGCGGCTATCGTTCCTACCTCTCCCGTGAATTTCTCCAGCTAACGTTCCTCTTCCCTCGCGAATTTGTCGCGGCTATCGTTCCTACCTCTCTCGCGAATTTTTCGCGGCTACCGTTCCTACCTCTTCTGCGAATCTCTCCGGCTAACGTCCCTCTTCCCTCGCGAACTTGTTGCGGCTACCGTTCCTACCTCTTCCGTGAATTTCTCCGGCTAACGTTCCTATTCCCTCGCGAATTTTTCGCGGCTATCGTTCCTATCTCTCCCGCGAATTTCTCCGGCTAACGTTCCTCTTCCCTCGCGAATTTGTCGCGGCTACCGTTCCTATCTCTCCCGCGCATCTCTCCGGCTAACGTTCCTATTCCCTAGCGAATTTCTCGCGGCTATCGTTCCTATCTCTCCCGCGAATTTCTCCGGCTAACGTTCCTCTTCCCTCGCAAATTTGTCGCGGCTACCGTTCCTATCTCTCCCGCGAATTTCTCCGGCTAACGTTCCTCCTCCCTCGCGAATTTGTCGCGGCTACCGTTCCTATCTCTCCCGCGAATTATTGTCGGTTATTCTGCTTGTTAGTTTCGCGATAAGGACTGTTTTGAAGCCCGACCTTGCCGTAGCCGTTAGGCTCTTAGACTAACCAGTAGTGTATAAGAAGATCTCCAATAAAGCTTAGTGTTATTTTCTTGTTATGAATCGCCTCAAATTCGTTTCTTTGTCTTGAGACCCCGCCCCTCTCCTTCGCCGATACGGGGCTGAGCTAGCGGAGTTCCGTTTCCGGTTCACGTGATCTGACTGTTATCGATCTCGACTTTCTTTGGTGTTTCGGAACACCTGGCGCCCAACATTTCATTATCTCAATACCTTGTCCGAGCGGGGCCAGTCAGAGAGCGTGCCGAAGTGTGCGACTACCCGGGTAGCGCCGAGTAGCGTCGTTATAATCTATATTTTATTCATTCACAAAAATGTGTATATTTTTATTGATTGATTGATTGATTTATCAACATTATAGAGAGAGGAATTAATAAAATTGCTAATACATTGCCCCCCCCTTTCCTTTCAATTCAAGGCTACCTATAAATAATTTTCCGTTCAGAATGTTTAATTGATTATCTATGAATTTTAAATTATATGAAAAAGAGCTAAACAGACGTGTTAGGACATCCACTAGCTTGAAAGAATATATCCGACTTATTAAGGACAGTGAAGGCCATATTTACATATCAGGACAACTCAGGTTTTAGAGGAAAATCCCTTTACAGGTATTCTAAGACTCTACCCGGTCTACCCAGGTCTAAACAGACCTTAAAGCAGGTCTATTCAGAATGGAACAGGTCAAAATCTTCGACTCGGGCGCATCTTAGCGAATAGACCAATCTGGATCAAGTATTCCGTATCAGGAAACGCGTATACGAATCTTAGCGAGTAGATCAATCAGGACTCCCACCATAACGGAATACTTGATCCTGATTGGTCTATCCGCTAAGATGCGTATACGTAACTTTGCGAGTGACTTGAGAAATTTATTTACGAGTAAGGGGGCAAAATTTCAGCGGTGCATGCAAGAGGATTTCTTAAAACTATTCCAACGTCTCGAGTTAATATGTAACAACATATATACTGTCATAAGTAGTATCTTTACATGTGATAAAAGAATTCGTCACGGTTATTGGAAGAGTATATTTATTGTTAGAGTTAAAGGTAAAATGAATACATGGATTTCTGAAGACGACCAAAATATAAGAAAAATCCGATGGCCTTTAAATTCGAAAGCGGTATGTTTTATTTCTCAAAAATACTAAAGCAAAGTGAAAAATATAAGGGCACTCTAGTTTATAAATCCCTTTCAAAATATCACGAGAATAAATCAAAAGTCACGTGGTTATAATTAATTAGCTCGTATCGGTATAAAATGTGAGATCTTAATTTGGTGGTAATAAAGAGCTATTCTCCTACATATAGGTCCGTATTCTCCTCATGAATAAATTCCAAAAAGTAATGAAATCCCCCCACAAAAACAGATTCTCTGTAAAAAAAGGACGGCATGTTCATTCAGTGTCAACAAAAATTGACACGTAAAATACTCTCCAAAAAAGATTTGAAATCAATTAAGATCGCCATGTTCAAGATTTATATATAAAAAGTAAAAGGCATCATTTGAAAGGAAAATTATTGTAACTCGTTACTAAAAAATTCGACTAAAAAATTTATAAACAAATTTTCATAAAAAAGAACGCCGCGTTTTTTCCTTCAAAATAAAAAATTTACAGAGAATTACATTCGATGTTTATGCACTTATGAGAGATTTTAAATAAATTCATACACTCTTATATGATACCACCAGTATACCGAACGTCGCACGAGAAACCGATCAGGCGGGGGCCTTCTGAATTTCTCTGAATTTGACTTCGGCAGTGCAATTTATGAATCACTCTAGCACCGTCCAAGCACTGCAAATTATTCGGTATAGTGGACAAAATATGGAAACTTAAACGCGGCAAGTTCTTTTTTATGAAAATTTGTTTATCAATTTTTTTAGTCGAATTTTTTAGTAACGAGTTACAATAATGTTCCTTTCAAAAGATGCCTTTTACTTTTTATATATAAATCTTGAACATGGCGATCTTAATTGATTTCAAATTTTTTTGGAGAGTATTTTACCTGTCAATTTTTGTTGGCACTGAATGAACATGCCGCCTTTTTTTAACAGAGAATCTGTTTTTGTGGGGTTAGTCTTACTGTTTAATAGACCACAACATGGCAATCATTAATAGGCTCCGATTTTTAAAAAATGAAAACAATAAAAAGTTGTTTATTTCACAACTAAGCCAACATCTCGAAACAGCTGATATTAAAGTTTTCCAAGCCCATGCGGATGCAGATATACTCATAGCGGAGAAAGTTCTTGAAGCAAGAAAGTTAGAAATATCGGTAACATTAGTTGGTGAAGACACTGATTTAATGGTATTACTGTTATTCAAATAAAAAACGGACAATATTTATATGTTAAGACCCGGTAGCACTACAAAACCTAATAAAACAACGAACATAAATGCGCTTCAAAATGATATAGGTACTACGCGCGCGTGCTTTGATTTTATTTTCCCATACCGTTTTTGGATGTGATACTACCTCGGCAATTTATAAAAAAGGAAAGTTGTCTACATATAGGCTTTTAGAGAAACATCAGGACCTGTAGGTCCTACAAGCCAAAGTAGCCATTTTTTTAAATCCCACTGCAGATAAGAAGGATATAATCGCTATTGGAGAAGAGTTTCTATTGGCTCTGTATGATGTCGGAAAGTCAGTAAAAACGCTAAATCAACTACGTTTTTTCAAATTTCACAGCAATGCATCAAGACAGAGTTTAAGTTCAAACTTCTCATTAACTTCTTTACCACCAATATCAGATGCAGCCGCTCAACACAGTTTGCGGGTATATTACCAAATCCAGGAATGGCTGGAAAATTAGTTAGAAGCTACCTCTTGGGGATGGAGAAAGCAGGGAGAACTTCTTTTACCAATAACGACCGATAAACCAATTGCACCAGAATTAATCCTAAAATTGATATTCTGTAACTGTAAGACTGATTGTGGAAAGCTGTGTAAGTGTAAGAAATCTGGTCTAAACTGTTCAAATATGTGTGGACAATGTCAAGGAGTTGTCAATTGATCTATTAAAGGTCAATTATATGACAATAAATTTTCGAAATGATTTCCATTGATTTTTCGGACTTTTTAAATGTTGTTCTTGAAATTTTGCGATATTCTTGCATAATTCTCTATTTTAGTTGGTTAATGCTTGCTGATTGAGTTTGAAAAACAACAGATTTTTGAGATTTCCCCATAAGAAGAAATCGCAGGGATAAGATCGGATGATGGAAATCACTTCGAAAATGTATTGTAACATAATTGACCTTTAATAAATATATTGACAAAACTTGCTTCTGGCAGTTTCTTTCTCGATTTGCGCGAAAACTACTCATCGAAAGGTACCAAAATTTGGTGTTGTAAAGCATTTTTAAAGAGCTTTCCAACGCTGTGTATCACACATGGGGGGTTGCTATTTAAGATTACAAAGTTGGGGGGGCTACCCCTAAGGGAGTTGGAGTGGGTGCGTCTCCGATTACGTCATTTTGGTTCTCCCTCTCCACTGCTGAAACCGTATTTTTGTTTCTTAGAAAATCTCTGTAACTTTCTGAGATATTGGGGTGGCAAGTTTTCAAAATGTCACCCTGTATACCTATATATGTTTACTTTTATATTTATATTTTATTTTTTATATACTTATATTTATATTTTTATACATGTATATTTTTTACTTTTTTCGCAATGTTTTAACATTCTATTGTCTTAAATAAACTAACTATAAGTATTTTTCCTGCGTAAAACGTAATATTGAGGGTGGATGTACGTTTCGCAATTTTAAACCCTTCCAGCCCGCCACTGGTTTCCAAAAAATTATGCACTGCTATATACCATTTTATAGGTAATTTTATTGGCTTTCATTTTGGTCTCTTTCAGTTTTTCAAAAAAAAGAGCCGTTTTTAAGATATTTGAGAAAAACTATAAAAATGTACCTTTAGGGGTAGTTTTGGAGTTGTTTACACCCTCGGAGGGATGGGGACTTTTAGTATGTTAATCAGGGCACAAAAGCTAAATAATCCCGCATAAATCAGCTTTAGGGCATTTTGTTCCACGAGCGATCTTAATTGCACTGGCCTATAATCGATGATTCCACCGTTGACGGATGGGAGTAAATCTCGAATGTATTGTACTTTCCGATCACGGACTTCTCTTACTTAAATAAACTTAGATTGTTAACGTTTGTGCTGGTGTCATTGTGGTCTAATTCATTTCCCTTTCCGGCAATAAAGGAAGGGAATTTCACTAGCACATTTTCTGGTCTCTCAAGCCGCATCGCGTGTACCGGATTCGACGGCTATGACGAAGTGCACATTTTTCTCGGTTCCGGTGCGTGTGAGTGACTGTGAAAAACATTCAAGATCGTCAGTGTGGTCTAATTCATTAGTAGTATCTACTAGCTGCAACCTGCCACGCGTTGCTGTGGCTCAGTCTGGTTAAATGGAAAAGAAAGAAAAGAGAAAGCGTACGTTTCTAATATGTTTAATTTCACAATGCTTGTGGGTATACAATATTGAAGTGAAACTTAAGCAAAGGGTGAGGGTAGTGAAATCGTGCGAGATGGGACGAAATAGCGTCACATCCGTACTTCAGCGCTCTCGATCGTACGTAGCACGGTCGCTACACTCATGCACTGCGCAGCCGACCTGCGCTATTGAGAGACAGGAGTATTTGCCAGCTTTGTCGCTTGGAAATATTATTCTGCCTTTGCTCTACAGAGTTTTTTTAGGTTACGTTAATGTTTATATCATAACATTTACAAAATGTATCAAGTGACTTAAGTTTGTGTTAACATGTGTTCCGTCGCAAGGGGACTTCAACGTCATTCCTTACCGCTCACTATCATCGCAACTTACTATACGCGCTAATCTAGATCTAATCTCTACATCGGTTGCAACGGCGAGGCGGGCGGTATGTTTCGGCGAACGTGGGTTGCGAATGCGTTCACAGTCCCGTACCTTTCCCGGAAGGTTAATTACCGGGCAGGTCAGAATGGGCCTTTTCCTGCAGTGCCCACGCTAATAGATACCGCTATGTTTCGAATTCTAAGTCGGCTTTGTAAAAGGGAGCAATGACAAATTACAATACCTAAATGACCGATCGGGAAATACGACAAAGCGAAAATTTAGCAGTACATGTAGCAGAAATTGGTGAAATGTGTGCTACTCGATGTGTTTTGGACAACGGTCAAATGATTTTACTGATAGCTATATGCGGTCATTTTTTGTTGTTGTTCCATTGTCTGTGCAGATATAGAAATTGTTTAAAAGTATGTTTTTACTTGTCACAGGTGTGTCATCTAGCTTTCCCCTCGCGACTTCATCCGCGTGAATCACGAAATAATCTCATTCTCTATTTTACTCCTTTAAGGGCGTAGGTATATAGAACAAACGCGCGTATTCGAATGCAACGTTGTGTCAACATTTCAAAGCAATCGGTGAAGAAATTTCGGAGATTTAAGATTTCGGGCAAACGAACATTTACATTTGTAAGGAATATTTTAACACAAGGTAATAATAGATATAACTGAATGATGAGTCTTTAACCCTCTGACGGCAAAGCTCGATTCCCCACCACTGCGCGGGGCAGAGTCAAGCGTGAGACCTTAGCGTAGTGGGGAGAGAGTGACAGGGCCGTCGCAACCCGTATGGTCGCTGGGCACCGACGAAACGTTAAAAGTTACCTGCGCTGTGATTTAAATAAGCCATTTTTGTAATAGTGACAATGAAGTAGTCTTCGACTAAGTAAATCATTAACTATGTTGACATACACTATCGATTCGTCGTTTCAATCAGTTTGAAATGACGGATCGAGGCAACGAATCGTACCGTGTATGGGGCCCCTATTTCATTGCCGTGCCGTCGCGCGAAATCCCGTGAGTGCGAGTGAGCACGGTATATGAGTGAGCAGGCCCCTAACTACGAGCCTGGCTGAATGAGAGTGGGGGGCCATTTCCGTGACGTCAGTCACTAACACATAAAGCGACCGCGCGCGATTGGCTGTTCCCTTTCTCCAGCTCACGCGACAGGGATTGCTAAGAGTTTAGCGTCAGAGGGTTAAGCAATCCTCGATAGAACTCTTGGGTCACGATCTGATGTTTACGACGGTTCAAGACCGAATGCCCCTTTCCTCATTTGCCTGGAGGAGCATTAGTCCTACTTTCTCCTTTGTCCTGGGCCTGTTGGTATTCCCAGTCCCCTTGACGTCATCATTGGGGGAAACTGTCCCGGTTTTGACCTGGCTTCATGAGGCACCCCTGCTTGACGCATCCCTGACTTGATGTGCTTCGAAATACTCTTTCATATTTTTATTTATTTACCCCCTTAAGGGAGTAGTGAGTATAAATAGTAACTAGAAGGGAGAGTGGCCTACGTTGAGTTAGCGTATAGGTTGAGACAGTCGAAGTTATTTAAAAGTCGTTGATACAAAAATTCTAAAAAATTACACCAATATTGTACAATCGTGATACATGAATGGCTAAGTTTTCGTTGTGTACAATTCATGATTCTTTGAATTAGAAATAAAATGAACTTTTGCGGTACATAAAGTAATATGTAGTAACTTCTTTGTCAGTGAATTTATTGCATTTTAATTTGATACTCTCTTACTAAAATAAATTCTAATTAGTAGTTCGTTTTATACTGAAAAAGAATGCCTTATCGAAAAACTGAATTAATTCATGCACTGTATAGAAAACATTCAGTGCCAACAAAAATTGATACGTAAAATACTCTCCAAAAAAGATTTGAAATCAATTAAGATCGCATGTTCAAGATTTATATATAAAAAGTAAAGGGCATCATTTGAAAGGAAAATTATTGTAATTCGTTACTAAAAAATTCGACTAAAAAAATTTATAAACAAATTTTCATAAAAAAGAACTTGCCGCGTTTAAGTTTTCATATTTTGTCCACTATACCGAATAATTTGTAGTGCTTGGACGGTGCTAGAGTGATTCATAAATTGCACTGCCGAAGTCAAATTCAGAGAAATTCAGAAGGCCTGATCGGTTTCTCGTGCGACGTTCGGTATACTGGTGGTATCATATAAGTGTATGAATTTATTTAAAATCATAAGTGCATAAACATCGAATGTAATTCTCTGAAAATTTTTTATTTTGAAGGAAAAAACGCGGCAAGTTCTTTTTTATGAAAATTTGTTTATAAATATTTTTAGTCGAATTTTTTAGTAACGAGTTAAAATAATTTTCCTTTCAAATGATGCCTTTTACTCTTTTTATATATAAATCTTGAACATGCCGATCTTAATTGATTTCAAATCTTTTTTGGAGAGTATTTTACGTATCAATTTTTGTTGGCACTGAATGAACATGCCGCCTTTTTTAACAGAGAATCTGTTTTTGTAGGGTGATTTCATTACTTTTTAGAATTTATTCATGAGGAGAATACGTATCTATACATGTAGGAGAATAGCTTTTTATTACCACCAAATTAAAATCTCACATTTTATACCGATACGAGCTAATTAATTATAACCACGTTACTTTTGATTTATTCTCGTAATATTTTGAAAGGGATTTATAAACTAGAGTGCCCTTATATTTTTCACTTTGCTTTAGTATTTTGGAGAAATAAAACATACCACTTTCGAATTTACAGGCCATCGGATTTTTCTTATATTTTGGTCGTCTTCAGAAATCCACATGTAAACATTTTACCTTTAACTCTAACAATAAGTATACTCTTCCAATAACCGTGACGAATTGTTTCATCACATGTAAAGATACTACTTATGACAGTATATATGTTGTTACATATTAACTCGAGACGTTGGAATAGTTTTAAGAAATCCTTTTGCATGCACCGCTAAAATTTTGCCCTTACTCGTAAATAAATTTCTCAAGTCACTCGCAAAGTTACGTATACGCATCTTAGCGAATAGACCAATCAGGATCAAGTATTCCGTTGTGGTGGGCGTCCTGATTGATCTACTCGCTAAGATTCGTATACGCGTTTCCTGATACGTGCACGCAAAGATACGAGCGAGTTCGAGAAAGAGGCCCCTGATCTGCCGGTAGCTATCAATTCGGGAGATCGAAATGGTTAATTTGTAAATAATGATTACTCTAATATGTAGAAGTGGTAAGAAATAATCATTCGGGTTTCTTCGATGATATTCCCCAAGTGTTTAAAATAGTTCAGTCAAATTTCCGTTTAAATCGAAAATTGAGACATACGGGCGAAAACTTGGGAAAAGGTGTGTTTTGATGTTATTAATGCAGTGAACATATTAAAAGAAAAATCACCAACCGGGTACGGCTGTAAAAAATTATTTTTTGTTGAAAAAATCGGTTCTTCGCTAATATTTTGAAAACTACGTGATATATTGAAAAATAGGTAAAACAAAAGTTGTAGATAATAAAATTATCTACAAAAAAGCTTTTACACTTTTTACCCTATCTTCAACGCCTAAGAAGCTAGGACCTCCAGATGAGTTGAAATGTTCAAATATTCATAACAAATTCAAAAATTAAGATTTTTGCAATTTTCTTTTTTGTAACCCATTTAGAAAATTCTCATCATTTTTCCTAGCGAAACCAAATTTTGGTTTTCATTGTTGTTTACACATGATTGATTTTTAAAGTTTTAAATGCTTGAATTTACATAGAAAGGACCCCGCACTATTTTAAGGTAAAATGGGTTTCATTCACGGAATCTAAAAACTATATAGACTTGTATGTTAGGTCATCCTGATCACAAAAATCCTTGGCATAAAAAATTCTACCGACAGGATTTCGAGATATCTGCCGATGAAGTGAAAGAGTGCTAGATCGTTAGCCCTAGCATTTCGTACCGTATCCAAGAGGATTGTGGGTGAATACTTCACTTGCTCTTGGTGTCGCGCGTATCCCAAGTACCAAACCACAGAGGCGACATGGGCACAAGTACCTAATGTTCTAGCCCCAGATTGACACGTACAATACCATCCCAGAATAGGATTGTCCGGGTCATCCTCGTTTTCATCACCTTCTTCAATAAATGCTATCCATAGCTGATGCCTTGTTCCATTTCTAAATCTAGAATGCAAACGGACCCTTATAAAACCCCGTTCTCTATTTAAATCCATCTGAATGGTCGCTTCTCGTTCGGGCACGGTGTTGTCCTGAATGTAGGCCAGAGCTAAGTTTACTTGGAATACACCGAAGGTCAATTCTTTCAGTGCATCAATATCCAGCCGTGGTAATTCCGGAAGGTCTATTGCGGTTAACGGTCGCCAGCGACCTCTCTTTCGTCCAAGATTTTCAGCCAGAACTTTTCCATATACAACATTGGGTAATCTTGCTATTTCCAACATCCTTTCAGCCATTTCAATTGTGCCATCTTGGGGAATTATTGGGTCATGATATTTGTTAATAATTGCACCGGCTATCAGCAAAAAGTCGCGGATATTTGGAAGATGCGCGGTGGCAATTACATCTTGGAAGAACTTGAAAAGTGACTTCATGAGTCCATTGCGCGCTTCTACTATCTACCTCAACTTAGTGATAAGTCGTGTGTTATTTGCAGCTTCTGTGGTTAATTGTCGTTCGCCCCGCTGTAATAAAGCCGGCACTCTAACTTGTATTCCAAGCTGCTAAAGCATGTGGACTGCATCGCGATATCCACGATCGACAGCGATAACATCTGCATCTTGAAACCATTCTCTCATAGCCTGGACATTCCTATTGAACTCATTAATTAGGATTCGAGCGTCATTATTAGCACTGTTGGCAAAGTAAGGTCCCTGGATATCCAGAATGTATCCATCTGGTGCTACAATCATGGATGGTTTGATAAGGTGGCGACCTTTGTGCATACTATAAGAATTTCGCAGTACCTGGAAGTTAGAGCTTTTTTGGATGTAGAGATAAGTGCAGTCGATAAATGCAATAACACAAGGTACTATTGGATTTGGATTCAGTAATGCATTTGAGAAGTTTGTTACGTGTCTGCGTATATATTGATCTCGAGTTAAAGCATTCAAACCAATATTCTAAGGCACGAATATTCTCTGAAGAGCCTTCCTTATTAATGATATTTTGTCGCTGACGTTCACGCGAGTAGAATATTTGAACATAACTTTTATAAGATCATCACTGATTCCGTGTCGCATTTTACATAAAAAAGCCAGAAGGTCCTTTTTTTAAATGTATTTGCACTGATTACCAACTTCTACAGGATGTTGGCAATAACTGTACAAATCGTTGAATTGGTCCTTCCTTATGGGAGAAATAACGGAAAACTGAATCAGTGAAATCTTTCTCACTTGAGTAGGGGGAATCTCGTATTTGCGCAACAGACAAGCGTAAACTGTCCAAGAATGACCCTAACTGACGACCTGCCAACTTATAAGGACGATTTACAAATCTGAAGCCATCCATGAAAATATCTAGAAGGAAGCCCTCATCATTTAAATGTCGAGTACAAGTTTTAGTATTTTCGCTGACATATACCGTATGTCCCACTCTGTACGGGCCAGTTTGAAGTTACCTTCGGGGAGGCTTGGTCGGTAATCGAAACATTTAATACCGGTAGAAGTCGAGTCGGTAGTTAGAGTTGGTGTCAATTCGGGAGATTGAAGCGTCTAATCTCGAAATTATGAATTTGTGAATAATAGTGAGTAATTTCCATTATTTACAAATTCATAATTTCAAAGTTAGACGCTTCGATCACCCGAATTGACACCAACTCTAACTACCGACTCGACTTCTACCGGTATTAAATGACTCAAGTACCGACCAAGCCTCCCCGAAGGTAACTTTAAACTGGCCCGTACAGAGTGGGACATACGGTATGTTCCTTTTGAGAAAAATATCAGTTCTGCAATTAATAGACAACCTGTGCAAATCATGGGCTGCATTACAAATGAAACATGTAAAGGATGATGTTTGGGTCAAAACGTTCAATCTCAGGCAGTCAGGATCAGCTGCCATTTCTTGTAATTCTCTGACTATAGAAACATTACAAGGTGAACAGATGTAAATGTTCTGATTATAGTCAATAGGGGGTCTACCGGCTTCATCTCGCCGTCTAAGGGCCACATCCAGTTTCTGAGCGTTTTCTTCACCAGAGATACATACTCTAATGTGTCGTATCATGCGTTCACAAGCGCAACAGTGATATTGGACTCCGAACATGACGAAGAAGAAAGAGAAAATCAGTTTCTAATATTGTTTTGATTTGTTAGATGGTCTTTTTTCAGAATTAGAGTCTTTGAACGCCAGCTCAAAAGACTATACAAAGAAAAAATTGCACTATTGTATACATAGAAAGTAGATTAGATGAATGAAGAAGAAACATCGCACCAAATAAGAAAAAAGAGGAGAACTTTTTTCACTCACTGTCTGATGAGTCTTTTATATAGATAGTTTTTTTTATAGTTTATAGAAGATTACGCTAATAAAGAAGACAAAGGCACAAAATACTTTAGTGATGGGGAGAGCTCTGCTAGCTGTAGAGGCGAACAGACGCGTTTCTATACCGTTGCCGTACGAAAGGAAAAAGTGGTGGATCCCTCCCGGATTTTCGAGTTTAAAAGTGTCGTGAGACTGCCCCAGTATACGCTTTGCTTGTGGAAGTGTTATCTTGACCATCAGGCGCAGTAGAAGTGGTTTTTTGGCGATAGTTTTGTGCCAACCGAAAACCTTGAGGTTAATGATGCGGGGGGGGGGGGAAGGCCTGCGCAGGCGCGAGACACAGCATACGTGGCACCAGCTCTGTTGGAGCACCGCCCGGCAGTACAACAAACCTGAAGGTTGATAAGACTCTGTCAGCGGAGGGAAACGTGGAAAAGTTAGTGACATCCACAGTAAATCGGAGCAAAAGTGACTCAACAGAGAACGTGGAAGATAAAGAATTGGGGGCGAGAGGTGGCCACGTGCAGCGTACGCCAGCAAGGATGACGACGCGGACTACGGCGCGAGGGGAAAGCGAGAGAGAGGACGACGTCGAGGCCCCAGAGGATGGCGGAAGGGACGCATACGATGCAGGAGACTCAGTAAGTCTGATTAGTGGGTGGTCCACAATGAGTGACCGCAGTGATCGTAGTGTCCGCCAGGCAGCCATTAATCGCAAAATAGTGCTTGCGGAAGTATATGGGACGGAGGAAGGGGCGGAGTCACTCGCCCGCGGTACGAACGAAAGAAGTCCCCCCCGCGTGCCGCTAGATGGCGTGCCGCTAGATGGCGACACGGATCCACGCAAACACAGGTCAGCTGATCTAGACAGGAGCGAGAAAGCGATTTCGTCTGAAAACACGAATGGCGCCCTAGGCACGTTGCGAGATCAGTTGAGGACCCCGGAAATAACCTACCATAACACAACACCCAACTGCGTCAAACCGGAAGAGACACCCAAGCGACGCAGAGGAAGGCCGTTAAAAACAGTAGTGTCAGAAACCAACTACGACAACAAGAGCACGGGCCCGTTCGACAAATATGTCGAAATATGACTAAAGAACAACGGAGCTGAAGAAGGATTCGGGTTAAACCAGCCGTTTGGGAGTGGAGGCCCAGTCCAACGTTCACCGGCTCCAGACAAGAATGACGGAACCAGCACGGAGGGCGAACGGCTGATAGCGAACGGCGCGCCGGGAGCACATTTAAGCCCGCACACCACCCCGCCATGGAACCTCGAGGACGAGGAACCGACTAACGATATTAGAGCCGAACTGACGGATCTCGACCGATTACCAGTCGACGCTAGACGAAGTGCGGAGGAGATAGGCGAGTTGGAGCCGCCCCAGGACCCGTTGGTTGCTTGGAACGACGAGGAAAAGAAGCGTGCACAGCCCAGTGGCGCGAAGGAGAACCTTATCATCCTCGACGAGTGGACTACGCCCGACAGCGTCGACCCAAGCCCAGACCATGGAAGAGTAAGAAGAATAGAGTACAAAATGGAAGACTCACGAGGCGTCCGTTTCCTGGATCATTAAAAATATAATATAAAATATAGGTTAAGGCTAAGGCCAAACAAGTGATAGGTTGTAAGAAATGTGAAAGACTATATTATAATTATCTACTATGTTTTATGAACAGTAGACGGTTTAATTGTAGCGCGTTATTGGCTGCTTGTATCTTCAATGTAAGCTGTGTAAGGGCCAGTGAGCCAAACGCAGAATAAACACCATACTACTACTACTACTACTTTAGTGATGAATTAAGAAAAAACATCGCACAAAATAAGATAGGAACTTTTTTCAATCACTGTTTGATGAATCTTCTTTATGATGAATTTTAAATAGTTTTTTTTATAGTTTATAGAAGATTACGCTAATAAAGAAGACAAAGGCACAAAATACTTCAGTGATGAATTAAGAAGAAACATCGCACAAAATAAGAAAAAACAGGAAAAACTGTTTAATGAAACTTTTTTATAAATAGTTTTTTCATAGTTTATAGAAGATTATGCTAACAAAGAAGACAAAAAGGCACAAAATACTTCAGTCACTATTTATTGCTTATCAACTGATCTATTTAACTTTAAATAGCTCATGTTTTGTTATCATAGTTTTAATTATAAAAAACATGACCTACTTTCTTATAAGGTCGCGTTCAATTACCCCGACTCTGATCAAAAAATAAACATTTAACAAATCAAAACAATAAAAAGCTAATACAAAGAAAAGGGTGTATTACTGATATTCATAGAAAGTAGATTATGTTTTTTATTTAATGGTTTATATTTTTTGTTACTTTAAAAAAGCTAGCGCACCTGGTTCGGAACCCCTTGGGTGGTGAGGAATACCGAACAAGAATGGAAAAAAGTACATGCAATTCTACAAATCACTATTCGTCTCCTGTTTTTTATCTTAAAGCTATCGTTGAGGCATGAATAAGTGCATGAAGTTGCAGAATAGGATTTTTGACAACAGTCGTTTGAAGTGTCAGGGTGGCCCTGGATAAAAAAATGTTTTAGACAGCCCTTCACGAAGGGCTGAAGGGGTGAGGGGTGGTTTAATGTGGAAACAATGTCAGCCTCAGACCCAAGTAACTTTTGTCTATAACGTTTTTCACGAAAAACTACTGGATAGTTGCCGCACTTTTGCGTCACCCTGTATATATATATATACATGTCCATATACATATGTATAATACGGCATACATATAAACCATTGTTTTTGAACATCATTGGGTGTTAATACACGTCTGGCTGGGCCATTATAGGTTGCCGAAACTCATATTCAAGAATTATTTTGATAGGGCACTCTTTCACTTCATCGGCAGATATCTCGAAATCCTGTCGGTAGAATTTTTTATGCCAAGGATTTTTGTGATCAGGATGACCTAACATACAAGTCTATATAGTTTTTAGATTCTGTGAATGAAACCCATTTTACCTTAAAATAGTGCGGGGTCCTTTGCAATTAAAAAATTTTTTAATTATACCATCGTTTATTTCGGATTGTTTGTGAAGAAGAACATAAATAGCAATTCAACGTATCTCACCTGGTTTGCAAGATATGCTAAATTGAAAAGGAAGGAGATTTATGCGATGATCACCACTGACTACGCAACTGTGCCAAACATATATAGTGTCGCACCGTTTTCACTCACGTCGCCCTGACGTTTGTGTGCGCGCGCTGCTGCAGTTGGCTGCGAGTGTCAGTGAGACTGAGGGTTGCTCTCAGCCTTCCGGACATTGCAGGGGTTTCGTAGCATCCCGACCATGAATACCTCGCCAACCTAGTAGCCCAGGCAGTATGCATTATCTTATTTCCATTAGCTTCTTTCCAGCGCCTCCTAAGTGAACGGTTCTACTTTTGGTTGATCAACGAAATTGATTCCATTTCATTGAACAATGCTTTGAGAAACAAATTTTTGAAAATTGCGTCGCGCGAGCGTTCCAAGTGTCTGGGATTGGCGTACATTATATCATCAATGCTTCGATAGCGCAACGGTCAAGTTGCCGGGCTGGAAGTCTTGAGGTCGTGGGTTCAATTCTTGTTGGGGTTTTTTTCTTTTTTTTTTTTTATTAACTCTTTTTTCATTTGATTGCAACCCCTTCTTGTTACAGAAAGTGGTTTACATTACCGAATAAAATAATAGTTTCAATGTTTTTCATAGTTTTCCATTATTTTCTTCCTCATTGAAGTGAACCAATATTATTTGTAAGAACAGTTGGAAACATCGTTTCATTTTTTTACTCTTATATTTCGTCATGGGAATTTTTGGCTGCCGAAGATTTTGTTCATGATTTTTGATGATAATTGTCGAAAAAACATTTGAAGCACACCGTATTTTGACACTATGAGCATTTATTTTGACGAATGGAACATTGCCCCACGCACATTTACACTTTAAAAGTGTTATGGGAAAGCAAATTTTATTGTTTCATTCAGTGTTTCAAACGTTTTTTCGACAATTATCATCCAAAATCATGAACAAAATTTTCGGCAGCTGAAAATTCCCATAACGAAATGTAAGATCGATTTTTACTTTTTCGTCTATTTGAACATATCTATCTGCTTTATTCTCTGCCAAGTGTGTAAGGAGTACCTGCAGCTCTTATATATCAGCTAAAAACAAAAATCGGATGCGTTTCTACGAGCACGGCATGAAACAATTATTCAGAAAAACTGTTGTATTTTGTAATGTGTTAAAGTTTAGATACGACGTCCTGTCTTAGCACGGCAGTATTTCTTCACCTCAATGAGGGAGAAAAAAAATGTAAAACTATGAAAGAATTGAAACTCTATAATTTTATTCGATAATGTAAACCGCTTTCTATAACAAGAAGGGGTTGCAATCAAATGTGTGTGTGAAAGAGTTAATAAAAAAAAAAGAAAAAAGACCAACAAGAATTGAACCTACGGCATCCAGACCCCCAACCCGGCAACTTGACCGTTGCGCTATCGAATCATTGGTGATATAGTGTACGCCAATCCCAGACACTTGGAACACGCGCGCGACGCGATTTTCAAAAAATTTTTCCTCAAAGCACTGTTCAGGAGATGATTTTTTCTTATAGATATGTTCAAATATCCAAAAAAGAAAAAATCGATGTTTTTGAAGATACGACTTCCTTAGCAGGGCAGAATATTAGTTGTATGAATAGTTGGAAACCTCGTTGCATTTTTTTGCTCTTACATTTCGTTATGGGAATTTTCAGCTGCCGAGAATTTTGTTCATGATTTTGGATGATAATTGTCGAAAAAACGTTTGAAACACTGAATGAAACAATAACATTTGCTTTCCCATAACCTCTTTAAAGTGTAAATGTGCGTGTGGCAATGTTCCATTCGTCAAAATAAATGCTCATAGTGTCAAAATACGGTGTGCTTCAAATGTTTTTTCGACAATTATCATCAAAAATCATGAACAAAATCTTCGGCAGCCAAAAATTCCCATGACGAAATGTAAGAGTAAAAAATGCAACGATGTTTCAAACTGTTCTTACAAATAATATTGGTTCACTTCAATGAGGAAGAAAATAATGGAAAACTATGAAAAACATTGAAACTATTATTTTATTCGGTAATGTAAACCACTTTCTGTAACAAGAAGGGGTCGCAATCAAATGAAAAAAGAGTTAATAAAAAAAAAAGAAAAAAAACCCAACAAGAATTGAAACCACGACCTCAAGACTTCCAGCCCGGCAACTTGACCGTTGCGCTATCGAAGCTTTGATGATATAATGTACGCCAATCCCAGACACTTGGAACGCTCGCGCGACGCAATTTTCAAAAATTTGTTTCTCAAAGCATTGTTCAATGAAATTGAATCAATTTCGTAGATCAACCAAAAGTAGAACCGTTCACCTAGGAGGCGCTGGAAAGAAGCTAATGGAAATAAGATAATGCATACTGCCTGGGCTACTAGGTTGGCGAGGTATTCATGGTCGGGATGCTACGAAATCCCTGCAACGTCCGGAAGACCGAGAGCAACCCTCAGTCTCACTAACACTCGCAGCCAACTGCAGCAGCGCGCGCACACAAACGTCAGGGCGACGTGAGTGAAAACGGTGCGACACTATACAAGGTGTCCGTAAAGTATGGAAACGGTTGAATATATCGAAAAGTATGCTTCAGATCGGGAAACGAAAAAATACGTATCTGATATATTTTTAAAAACTATCAAATGACACCAAGATTGATCCCACACCCCAACCCCTGTGGGTGGGGGAGGGGGAAGCTTCAAAATCTTAAATAGGAACCCCCACTTTTGATTGCATATTCGCATTCTACATTAGAAACTACATAACTTTTATTTGAAACATTTTTTTCGATTCGTGGCAGATGGCGCTATAATCGACGAAATTCAAATTTTTCGGTTTGTGTACAAACAGCAAAGTGTACAAAACAAAACCTGTAAATGTCGATGAATTGAGAGAAAAAATAATACAATGCTCGAATATGATAACAGCAGAAACTTTGCAAAAGGTAAATGGCAATATGTATGCACGATTTGGGACACTGTCAAGTAGCTGGAGGTGAGCAATTTCAACATTTAATTAATTAGGGGACTCACCTGAATCAACCACCCCGATGGTGAGAGGCGAGGGGACTTACCTGAATCAAGCACCCCGATGGTGAGAGGCGAGGGGACTCACCTGAATCAAGCACCCCGATGGTGAGAGGCGAGGGGACTCACCTGAATCAAGCACCCCGATGGTGAGAGGCGAGAGGACTCACCTGAATCAAGCACCCCGAAGGGAACAGAAAACTATTATGTCAACGTCGTTGCTTCTGGGTTACGCTAAAAGTACTTTTTTACCAGATTTTTAAATGTCTAACGACAAAAGATTTACTGTAAATTCAAATTTGCAAAACAAGAATTACAGCAAATGTAAATTTCTATCGCAATCGTATTGCAGAATCGAATAAATCGACTCTCAATTGCAAAAACCGAAAAATTTGAATTTCGTCGATTATAGCGCCATCTGCCACGAATCGAAAAAAATGTTTCAAATAAAAGTTACGTAGTTTCTAATGTAGAATGCGAATATGCAATCAAAAGTGGGGGTTCCTATTTAAGATTTTGAAGCTTCCCCCTCCCCCACCTACAGGGGTTGGGGTGTGGGATCAATCTTGGTGTCATTTGATAGTTTTTTTAAATATATCAGATATGTATTTTTTCGTTTCCCGATCTGAAGCATACTTTTCGAGATATTCAACCGTTTCCATACTTTACGGACACCCTGTATATGTTTGGCACAGTTTGCGTAGTCAGTGGTGATCATCGCATAAATCTCCTTCCTTTTCAATTTAGCATATCTTGCAAACCATGTGAGATACGTTGAGTTGCTATTTATGTTTTTCTTCACAAACAATCCGAAATAAACGATGGTATAATTAAAAATTTTTTAATTGCAAATTTCTATGTAAATTCAAGCATTTAAAACTTTAAAAATCAATCATGTGTAAACAACAATGAAAGACAATATTTGGTTTGGCTAGGAAAAATGGTGAGATTTTTCTAAACGGGTTACAAAAAAGAAAGTTACAAAAATCTTAACTTTTGGATTTGTTATGAATATTTGAACATTTCAACTCACCTGGAGGTCCTAGCTTCTTAGGCGTTGAAGATAGGGTAAAAAGTGTAATAGCTTTTTTGTAGATAATTTTATTATCTACAACCTTTGTTTTCCCTATTTTTCAATATGTCACGTAGTTTTCAAAATATTAGCGAAGAACCGATTTTTTCAACAATAAATAATTTTTTACAGCCGTACCCGGTTGGTGATTTTTCTTTGAATATGTTCCCTCCATTAATAACATCAAAACACACCTTTTCCCAAGTTTTCGCCCGTATGTCTCAATTTTCGATTTAAACGGAAATTTCAGCCATTTTACACTTGGGGAATATCATCGAAGAAACCCGAAGGATTATTTCTTACCACTTCTACATATTAGTAATCATTATTTACAAATTAACGATTTCGATCTCCCGAATTGACAGCTACCGGGAGATTAGACTTTTGACACTTTTCGCTCAGCTCGTAAGACCGCAGCGCACTCTCCCGAAGCCAACTCTTAAAGCACCGAGCCAACCACTTCCAGCCAAATGTCAGGGAAATTCAAAATCAGGAGTTTCCCAGAGGACATTCGGTATATGTTGTTACATATATTAACTCGAGACGTTGGAATAGTATTAAGAAATTCTTTTGCATGCACCGCTGAAATTTCGCCCTTACTCGTAAATAAATTTCTTGCACAGCGTCGATATTTTGCTGCACCTGTATTCTTTTCTGGGACCTAAGATAATTATAAAAACCCCATATAATTCAGCCCTGACAACTACAATCTTATCGAGCTGTACCTTATCGAGGAGATCTTTCGACGTAATGATTCCGAAACGTTTCTATGATGTTTTGCAACATTCACGAATTTATCGAGAAATATATACTTCTAACACATACGGTAGTGTTCACGAATATTGTAAAATATCGCAGAAATGTTACAGAAAAGTTACTTGCAAAAACATGCTTTGTGGAGTGTAAATGATGATATTTTGTAATTTCCATCGTTATACCAGAGGCGAAAAAGAGATGAAATAGAAATGAGGTACACGTACACTTCACGTTTGACAGGTCGGTATATAAATTGGAACTTGTGATAGTATAATACAAAAGAGGAAATGTATCGATAAAGAAAAAATAATAATAAAGTAGTTACTCCATTATTGTAATCCAATAACATTGTATTACTTATTTTTCTGCCACGACTTTAATTGCTGATAGTGAAGAAAAATCAAATTTATTGGTTGATCCATTCACTATCAACAATCAAAGTCGTGGCAGAAACATAAGGAATACGATGAAATTGGATTACAATAATGGAGTAACTACTTTATTATTATCTTTTCTTCGTCGATATATTTTCTTTTTCGTATTATATTATCACAAGTTCTAATTTATATACCGACCTGTCAAACGTGAAGTGTACATGTACCTCACTTCTATTTCGTCTCTTCTTCGCCTCTGGTGTAACGACGATCAATGTGAAACCGAATGTACTACTGGTTCTTCGAATAACAAGTGGACGATCCCTCGTTCGAAAGAAACCCCCTCGGGTTCGCATTCGATTTGCAGTCCTTCTGGATAGAATTGGATACCAGCACGTTTATTTCTGTAACAAATTATAAATAACACAATTATATTCAGTATTTCACTATTTAAAAAAATATACCCAACTTACTCTACGTAGGAATTAAGAAACTATATTAATCTGAGTTAACTAATTCTATAGATAATAATGACAGAATTATTAAAAGTGATATATTTCCTCTTTCGTATTATACTATCACACACAAGTTCAAATTTATATATCGACCTGTTAAAAGTGAAATGTACATGTACCTCACTTCTATTTCATCTCTTGTTCGCCTCTGGTGTAACGACGATCAATGAGGAATCACTGATATCGATTAGGGTTCGAGGGTTACTCCTCATTCTTTCTAGGACAGCATCGATATTTTGCTGCACCTGTATTCTTCTGGGACTTCCTAAAATAATTATAAAAACCCTATATAATTCAGCCCTGACAAGTACAATCTTATCAAGCTGTACCTTATCGAGGAGATCTTTCGACGTAATGAGACCGAAACGTTTCTATGATGTTTCGCAACATTCGCGAATTTATCGAGAAATATATATTTCTAACATACGCGGTAGTGTTCACGAATATTGTGAAATATTGCAGAAATGTTACAGAAAAGTTATGATATTTTGTAATTTGCATCGTTACACTAGAGGCGAAGAAGAGATGAAATAGAAGTGAGGTACATGTACACTTCACGTTTGACAGATCGGTATATAAATTGGAACTTTTTTGATAGTATAACACGAAAGATGAAATATATCATTTTTAATAATTCTGTTATTAGAATTGGTTAATTCAGATTAATATAGTTTCTTAATTTCTACGTTGAGTAATTTCGGTATATTTTAAATAGTGAAACTGCAAATGATTATGTTATTTACAATTTGTTACAGATCGTATGCGAACCCGAGGGGATTTCTTTCGAACAAGGGATCATCCACTTGTTGTTTCAAGAACCAGTTGCATTAGTTCATTCGGTGAGCTGGATCTGTTGTCTCGAGTGCATGGACGTGTGCCACTTTAAATGGATATTTTGTAGTTTCCATCGTTACGTCAGAGGCGAAGAAGAGATGAAATAGAAGTGAGGTACATGTACACTTCACGTTTGATAGGTTGGTATATAAATTGGAACTTCTCTGATAGTATAATACGAAAGAGGAAATATATCGATAAAGAAAAAATAATAATAAAGTAGTTACTACATTATTGTAATCCAATTCTATTGTATCCTTTATTTTTCTGCCACGACTTTGATTGTTGATAGTAGATGGATCAACCAATAAATTTGATTTTTCTTCACTATCAACGATCAAAGCCGTGGCAGAAAAGTAAGGGATACAATGGAATTAGGTTACAATAGTGTAGTAACTAGGGGAGTACGGGGCAAGTTGGCCGCGGTTTAAGTTGGCCGAGTGCGAGTAATTCTGTCAAAAACCAGTCTCTGGCGCTATCTGCCACATACTTTATGTACTTTTTAGGTATCAACTTTTTCACCAAAATCGAACGCTGAGGCACGTATTTTGTTGTTGTTACACGGATTTGTTTATTTCCAAGACGGTAAGTAAAATATCGAAATTTTTGAATTTGAGTCATTGCTGTTGATCAATTAGAGATTTTCAAAAGATTCTCTACCTCGCCATGTCTTATAGTATGCAATCATTAATGTGTCAAGTGCATATAGTTTGTAACCTATTGTTGTCGTCATAGAGAGTATTCTGATTTATTTACGGCATGTCTGAATGGGGTAAGTTGGCCTAGTTTTTAAGGGGCAAGTTGGCCGAGTTGTAAAAAGAAATTGGTGTGAATTGGGGGCTGTCTATATATTACGTGATCACGTTTTTGATATAGGCTTAAGGATGTGGAGGCCCCGGAGCCCCCGCATACATACAGGACCGGTTTAAGAATGGGGGCCCAAGGGCCCCACGTTCTTAATTATTGAAATACACTCATTTTTTAACAGATATGCTATGAATACTTTGCAAGGTGTAAAAAATTTGGAAATTTGAAAAATTACAAAATGCCAATAATTTCGTGAACTTTCACAATTTGCTTATTTCCCGAGTTTTCAAAACATCAATATTTAAAATTATTAATGATTCTAATAATTATGAAAATTTAAACAACTTAATTTTTTTACTTTTAGAATTTTTAAATTTACTGCAAAGAGGGTTTTTAGAGTGTTTGGGGTTATTCTAGGCTTTTGGAGTTGCAGAAAATGCCTGACAGACTCGCCTATAAAAAATGCGTTGCGAGAAGAACAAGAGTCCGAAAAAAGAAAGCGATGAAGAAATCGCGATAAAATTTGAATGTTCAAGGCCTATAAAATGTTCATGTTATTGTTCCCAAAAATACAAGTTTATAGTAAAATTGAATTGACAATTTTAATAAAATAAAGTGTGATTAAACATATACGCGCAGCAATCATTTACACTATGTTTAATCAATTTCAGTAACTCATCCAACTTACCCCTAATTATCGGCCAACTTACCCCGGGGTCGGGGTATGTTGGCCGATTTTCCGCGACGTGTTCATAAACGAATAAAAATTTCAATTATCATTTCAGGGTTCTCAAAATTTTACAATATTGAGCCAAGGGTTGTTACCATAGAATAGGGGCAAAAGCATTTTTCAAAACAGAAAAAGAAAATTTAAAAAAATTACCATATAAAAATTCGGCCAACATGCCCCGTACTCCCCTACACTATTATTATTTTTCCTTTATCGATATATTTCCTCTTTCGTATTATACTAAGAAAAACAGATTCTCTGTAAAAAAAGGCGGCATGTTCATTCAGTGCCAACAAAAATTGATACGTAAAATACTCTCCAAAAAAGATTTGAAATCAATTAAGATCACCATGTTCAAGATTTATGTATTAAAAGTAAAAGGCATATTTGAAAGGAAAATTATTGTAAATCAAGTTACTACAAAATTCGATTAAAAAAATTTATAAAAAAATTTTAATAAAAAAGAACTTCCCGCGTTTAAGTTTTCATATTTTGTCCACTATGCCGAATAATTGGTAGTGCTTGGATGGTGCTAGAGTGATTCATAAATTGCACTGCCGAAGTCAAATTCAGAGAAATTCAGAAGGCCCCCGCCTGATCAGTTTCCCGTGCGACATTCAGTATACTGGTGGTATCATATAAGAGTGTATGAATTTATTTAAAATCATAAGTTCATAAACATCGAGTATAATTCTGTCTGAATTTTTTATTTTGAAGGAAAAAACGCGGCGTTCTTTTTTATTAAAATTTTTGAAGTGAAACTTTTATGCTGAGGGTACTAAAATCGCGTGTCCGACACGACGCGTCCGTAAAGAAACCCACACACTCCAGCGCTTCCGACCGTGACTCACTCATACAGCGCTCTCGACCCTGCTCCAATACACCGCTCTCAACTCTGCCCCATTCCACCGCTCTCTACCGTACGTAGACGACGTACCGTCTATCGCCTTTGCCAGGCAAAGCCATGTGTCGATTTTGCGAGGCTGAAGCGCCAGGCCGCCGTACGACTATCACTCACGCGGCGAGGCTCACTATTATCGCAACCCCTCAGTAAAACGCACTAATCTAGATATCATCTGTACATCGGTCGCAACAGCGAGGCAGGCGGTATGTTTTGGTGAATGGGGGTTACGAATGCGTTCGCAGTCCCACACATTTCCCTCAAAACTACCTCTCAGTATATCTAATTGTAAACCACGGCTACATCACGGAATTACTATATCTCTTTGAATCCGATATAATCACCAGTAATATTGTGAGTGCAGTGTTACATCATTTCAACTAACCGATACGGTTTAAATCCACCACTCTACGTTTTCGGTCACTATTCGTGTCACGCAGTAGTGCCTTCGGGATTTACGACCTCGAGGAGATCTACTCTTGATCGCACATGTTATAATTATTAACTTGAAACTGAAGAAAAATAAGGCAAAAATCAATCGCTGTTTAGACTGTGCAGAGGGGGTCAGGTTTGTGTTGCTCGAGAGGGTTTCTTCGGGCGATGGAAGCTATTGTTCGTATTATGAGGCGACGCAGTGTCGCACCTCCACTGTGGAGGACTGTTTAGTCTCACCATAAATTTAGCGTTTAGAACCCTTTTTTGGGGGTATCCGTAAGATGACATGAGAAGCCAGACTAGAGGGTGCAGAGTTACTTGTGAGTTGTTTGTATTTCGTTTGCACATTTTCAGTTTTCCGGATTTTACCGCGTCGAGTGGCCGGCTATACGGAGCTCGTGTAGTCTGCGATCGGAGTCGTGATCTTTCTCGAGTAACCACCGTGCATTACTGTACATTCTTGTGTGTGTGTGTGTGTGTGTATGCGTGGGTGTATTAATTTATAACAAAATACCTAAAACTGATGCAGAACTAAGTCGAAAATGGAGAGAGAGAATTAAATTAACACAATCAAATATTGCTATATCTGCTAATGCAGATCAACACCAGTCCCAAACCCTGGAGAATGTAACAGATTTTCAAGTCCCTGGGGAGGATCCAATATCAGTGAAAATACATCTAGTGAATATGATAGTCCTTACACTACATTTTGTGCCCGTAAAAAAACACAAAACGTGTGGCCGCCACACGCGGAAGAAGTGAAACTTCGATATCAGTTTCTCTGAATTTGATTCCGGTGGTATTAGTTTCAATTGGCTCTACGAAGAAGCATTGTAAAAGACTTGTATAGAGCCAATTGAAACTAATACCACCGGAATCAAATTCAGAGAAACTGACATCGAAGTTTCACTTCTTCCGCGTGTGGCGGCCACACATTTTTTTATAAATTTTTTAGTCGAATTTTTTAGTAACTTGATTTACAATAATTTTCCTCTCAAATGATGCCTTTTACTTTTAATACATAAATCTTGAACCTGGCGATCTTAATTGATTTCAAATATTTTTTGGAGAGTATTTTACGTATTGTAAAGGTAAGTCTATACCGGGATACAAAAATGTTGGCAACACGATAATCCGGTGTTGTCAACATGTATCCCGCCGACTTGCAACTCGCCGACGGATACTCGGCAACAGCCAGTATCCCGAATGTAGGTACAAACCGGGATACAAAATGTTGGCAACATGTTGGCAACACGAGTATCCCGTCGACTAGCGATAATTTAATTGCTACTCGTAAACTGCGGGCGGCATGACATCAAAGAAAGCTGTTGCCTGTTGCTTGTATCCGAGTTTCCCATTTGAAATGGGAAACATCGGAAACATCGCTCTCTCTGGACTAGAACCTACCTACCTACCTACCTAGCTACCTACCTACCTACCTACCTACCTACCTACCTACCTACCTACCTACATACGATAATGTTCCGTCGCACGAGGGATAGAATTTCAGAAGGTCGATTGAAACCTTTTAATAGTATCGATCATATAAATAACATATATTTCTTGCATAAATTTTTCATTGAATGCCACATTATACGGGCCGCACAGTGTTCACATGGCAGATCGGACGGCGTATCGTATTTCTCATTTTACAAAGCAGTACTCTCTCACTACAAGTATATGTTCTTTCTAGATTGAAAAGAAAGGCACGTAATTATTTCTCTCGGCAGAGGCACTCTCCCGATGCGTGATTTCGCGCATACGGCTACCAAGTGGCACGTGCAAATATCAAGCCACGTTCAGGCTTCTGTCAGTAAATTTGAGCCGCGTCAAAGGAGCTTCGAAATATAGCGGTATCTATTACCGCGGGCACTGCAGAAAATGACTCATTCTGACCTGTCCCATATCGCCCGCCTCGCCGGGGGTATGTTTCGGCGAATCTAGGCTACCTGAAAGGTTAATTGCCGGACGAGTCGTAATGAACCCCTTACCACAATACCCATTGTAATAGATACCGCTATACTTTGAATATTAAATCAGCTTTGTAAAGGGGAGAAATGAATTCAATACATGACTGATGCAGTTGATGGCCAATTAGGGAACACTTAATGACAAGTAACTCCGCCATTAAATTGTCACCATAGCTTGTCCCGTTTTGTAAGAACTGTCGCTGCCTCCACCTTCTTTTTCGCTTCTGGGAGGCTATTATGATGAAAGCAGCACTAACACCAGCAGCAATAGACGGTTCTATTTTTTAACATCAACACTCCGTCGTTTGAACGCTCAACAGGTTCTGACCGCATGTATCCGGATACAAGTCGATTTATCCAACAGTATGTTGCCAACAGCGACATCGTGTTGGCAACACTCAATGTTGATGTTGCCAACAGCGATGTTGCCAACAGCCATAAACGTGTTGCCAACATGTTGCCAACATTTTGTATCCCGGTCTAAACGTACCTTAACGCGTGGATTGCAGCCGAGTCGGCATGCGCCAGCCTGCCGACGATTCAAGGGTCGGAGACAGCTCCGAGTGCGTCACAAGGGACGCACAGGTAGCCAGGACACGTCACCCGAAGACCTAACGGTCATCGGTGTAACGCGTGGATTGCAGCCGAGTCGGCATGCGCTAGCCTGCCGACGGTTCATGTATCGGAGAAAGCTCCGAGTGCGTCACAAGGGACGCGTAGGCAGCCAGGACATGTCATCCGAAGACCTAACGGTTATCGGTCAGTAGCGGGCTTTCGGCAAGGTCCGCAAACGGGGTATATTAGACGGCCGGCGAGCAATTGCCGGCAGACGAATACGAGTCTCGGCAGTGGAAGCATCATTCGTGGACACCACTGCCCCTCAAGTCTCAGTCGAACGCCAGACCGAACCGAGAGTAGTGGAAGCGTCATTTATGAACAGCACTACCCCTCGAGTCTCAGTCGAACACCGCTAGCGGAAGCATCATTCGTGAACACCCTAGCACTCGAACGACCTCGCTGTTTGACACGAGCAGCGATAGTGGAAGCGTCATTCGTGAACACCACTATCACTCTCAGTCTACCGAGGCTCTTAGCCCGAAAGTCGTTAGGGAAGCGTCATTCGTGAACACCCTAGCGATATCGCGGCTCATCGACCGACGATTTCACGTCCCTGCGCCTATCCGGCGAACTACCACGAGGACGAGGCTCCTCCGCTCACGGCCCTCCGACTATATCCGGGACACTAGCAGCCCCCGGCACACCAGGACCGCCGCCACCACCCTTGGGGACGACGCTCCCGCACCGCTTACGAGCAGCCCGACCGGCAGCACCTCTAACGCTTCTCCGCGTTCGAACCCTCCTGGGTTCTCTCCTCCCACGTATACACACGCACACCATTACCACCTGTATTCCCCCTCACGAATAAACGCTAGTTATAGTTCATTCGTGCTCGATATACATTACCCCTCCTATAGTATCAATCTTTGTTGGCACTGAATGAACATGCCGCCTTTTTTTACAGAGAATCTGTTTTTGTGGGGGGATTTCACTACTTTTTGGAATTTATTCATGAGAAAGATACGTACATGTAGAAGAATAGCTTTTTATTACCACAAAATTAAAGTCTCACATTTTATACCGATACGAGCCAATTAATATAACCACGTTACTTTTGATTTATTCTCGTGATATTTTGAAAGGGATTTATAGACTAGAGAGAGCCCTTATATTTTTCACTTTCCCTTAGTATTTTGGAGAAATAAAACATATACCGCTTTCGAATTTACAGACCATCGGATTTCTCTTATATTTTGGTCGTCTACAGAAATCCATGAAGACGTTTTACCTTAAACTCTCTAAGTCTACTCTTCCAATGACCATGACGAATTGTTTCATCACATATAAAGATACCACTTATGACAGTATATATCGTCCCCTTCCTGCAAAAACTCACTAACATATTTTGTAAAATTCACTTAACTGGACCTAGTAGCTTAATTTTATTAAATCTTTAAATGGTAAAACTTACTAAGTGCTAAATGCGTTGGAAGTGAGCATGCGCGCATCATAAAAAGTCATTAACTGAAATATAATATCGATATTATAGAGCAGAAACTACCTACTATGTCAGTTCATGATAAATGTTAGTTAGTGACTTTTCGCAGGAAGGGGACGATATGTTGTTACATATATTAACTCGAGACGTTGGAATAGTTTTAAGAAATCCTTTTGCATGCACCGCTGAAATTTCGCCCTTACTCGTAAATAAATTTAATTTAATTATTACCACATCATTTACAGCTTCGATACTGACCTTACGACTCATTTCAGTCCGAGTAGAACATTAATTGCAAATATCATCATAAACATGCCAATGCGAATAAAAATTATCTATTAAATGTTGCAGATCATGTATTCCGTTGTGGTGGGGGTCCTGATTGGTCTACTCGCTAAAATGCGTATACGTTTCTTAGCGAGTAGACCAATCAGGACCCCCACCGCAATGGAATACTTGATCCTGATTGGTCTCTTCGCTGAGTTGCGTGCACGCAAAGATACGAGTGACTCGAGAAAGGCCCCCCTGATCTTCCGGTAGCTGTCAATTCGGGAGATCAAAGCATCAAACCTCGAAATCAAGTGTACAAGTGATAAGAAATAAATATACGGGTTTCTCTTCGGTGAGTTTCCCCAAGTGTTTAAAGTAGTTACTCCATTATTGTAATCCAATTCCATTGTATCCCTTATTTTTCTGCCACGACTTTGATTGTTGATAGTGGATGGATCAGCCAAAAAATTTGATTTTTATTCATTATCAACTATCAAAGTCGTGGCAGAAAAATAAGGGCTTCAATGGAATTGGATTACAGTAATGTAGTAACTACTTTATTATTATTTTTTCTTTATCGATATAGTCCCTCTTTCGTATTATACTATCCCACAAGTTCGAATTTATATACCGACCTGTCGAATGTGAAGTGTACATGTACCTCACTTTTATCTCATTAAGTATTACTGCAGACTCTGACATGTCATCTCGTACAGGTGCAACCGAAGAGAACCTAGCTCGTGTCCTGTCCATAAAAAGATGACTCGATGGACATCGGAGAATGTCAGACTTGTCACCGAGCGCCTATTACCCACGGTACATTTATTGCAATATGCGCTTTTCGTTTCAATTATTCCTGCTTTAAATAACTTTCACTTCTTTCAAAGTATTTACCTTGTACAAACTGTTCATCGTAGGGGGCAGCGATCAATGATTGTGACTAATCGTAGACAAATTATTCCTGCGATGATGTTCCAGTTGCAAAGCATACACTAGCAAGTCAGCTTACAGCATCCGATGTTTAGTATCAACTTTACCTCTTTTGGAACACCCATCACCCGAGCATAATCACGATTACGTTAATGTTAATCCCAGAATAGACCGTGAGCTCGGGCACATTATCGCAGTAGTAGTTCGGTACACCGAATTGCCTTTTAGTTTTAATAGACGAACTTGTCTGCGACGAGTCGCTAATATCGATCGCTGCCTCCTACCACGAACAGTTCATAAAAGGTTATTACCTTGAAAGAAGTAAAAGTTATTTAACGCTGGAATAGTTGAAACGAGAAGCGCGTATTGCAATTAATGTACCGTGGGTAATAGGCGCTCCGTGACAAGCCGGACATTCACCGATGTCCATCGAGTCATCTTTTTACGGACAGGACACGAGCTAGATCCTCTTCGGTTCTACCTGTACGAGATGACATGTGAGAAAATCGTGAGTCTTCATGAAAATCTTCTAACGTACTCGTTCTGCAGTAATACTTAAGGAAATAAAAGTGAGGTACATGTACACTTCACGTTTGACAGGTCGGTATATATAATAAATTCGAACTTGGGATAGTATAATACGAAAGAGGAAATATATCGATAAAGAGAGAGAATAATAATAAAGTAGTTACTACATTACTGTAATCCAATTCCATTGTGTATCCCTTATTTTTCTGCCACGACTTTGATAGTTGATAGTGAATAAAAATCAAATTTATTAGCTGATCCATCCACTATCAACAATAAAAGTCGTGGGAGAAAAATAAGGGATACAATGGAATTGGATTACAATAATGGAGTAACTACTTTATTATTATTTTTTATTTATTTATATATTTCCTCTTTCGTATTATACTATCACAAGTTCCAATTTATATACAAACCTGTCAAACGTGAAGTGTACATATACCTCACTTTTATTTCATCTCTTCTTCGCCTCTGGTATAATCATTTACACCCCACAAAGCACGTTTTTGCATGTAACTTTTCTGTAACATTCCTGCGATATTTTGCAATATACGTGAATACTACCGTATGTTAGAAAAATATATTTCTCGATAAATTCGCGAATGTTGCAAAATATCATAGAAACATTTCGGAATCATTACATCGAAAGATCTCCTCGATAAGGTACAGCTCGATAATATTGTACTTGTCAGGGCTGAATTATATGGGGTTTTTATAATTATTTTAGGAAGTCTCAGAATAATACAGGTGCAGCATAATATAGATCTGTGGTAGAAAGAATAATGAATAACCTTCGACGAGCATTCGGGCTGTGGCAACAGAGGTTAGAATCAGCAAGACCATGGCAGGGAGGATATTGAAGGATGGACGCACGTCCATGCACTCGAGGCAGCAAATCTAACTCGCGGAATGAACCAATGCAGCTGGTTCTTGGAACAACAAGTGGACGATCCCTCGTTCGAAAGAAACCCCCTCGGGTTCGCACATGATTTGGAGTCCTTCTGGGTGGAATTGAATAGCAGCACGTTTATTTCTGTAACAGATTTTAAATAACAAAATTATATCCAGCATTTCACTATTTAAAATATAGTACGAAGGAGGAAATATATCAATAGAGAAAAACTAATGTTAAAGTAATTACTTGATTATTGTGATCCAATTCAGTTGCATCTGCTATTCTTCTGCCACGGCTTTGATGGAGAAGAAATATCAAATTTATTTGTTAATCCATCGATTCACCCCATGCTCGCATGACGCTGAAAACAAAAAATAGAATGAACACAAAGATATTTGTCCTTCCATTGAAAGTGAGGTTAAAGTTGTCAGATGGCAATTAAACTTATCTGATGGGAACTCTTCTGAGACCGTCTCCTTTCCTGCTCTTGATGCACAGGTGACTAGAGAAAAATACCACTGCATCCGTTCATTATCTCGATTAAGCGAAAAAAATACAAACGATTATTAAACTATACGGAGCGTCTGTCACATTCACCACTATTGAGATTCATTATTCCGATTGCATTGAATTATCACTTTTTATTAACAAGCGCGTCCGAGGATCGAAATAAACGCGAGGGAAATCGTTACGCGAATGGAAATATTTTATTCACTTTGAAAACCATGACCAAACATTCAAGGAATATATTCTCTCACACACTCTCACATACATTTGATGGCGTATGCGTGTACCCGCATCTGTGTAGACATTTCCGATCATGGCCGACTATCGCTAAAGATAGGCGGAATTAGAGTGACATTTTGACATATATATATTGCCCGAGAAATCGGATTCTCGACTTTCAGGCGGTAGGGGCGTGGCTTAGCGTTGCTAAGGGCGAATCTCTGTTAATATTTAACTTATAACATTTATTCTGATCTCTATCAATAGAGAATAGTCGATTTATATGGCGTAACTAAGCATAGTTTTGGTTATAACCGTATATTTATTGAGAAAATTCGATGTAAAAATTGAGGGGTGCAGGGGGAGACATTTGTATTGTAAAGAGATACGGGTACTCGCTACATCAGCGCTGTCGTGTCTGAGCGCGAAACTACTTGAACGAACATGCCGCGAGACACTGCCGTGTCTCTTGATATGGATCTTTCATAAGTATGTAGTGCGTCTACGTAGAAACAGAAAATTGCGTGTACCTTGAGATATATTTTCGACAGTCGCGCATGTGTGATCTTCGCGATGTCAGTTGAAACCGGGCTTTTTCGCGTGCCGACTTTATTTGAGGTTAGGTATTAGGTATTTGTAAGAAAACTATTGAATTGCTGCAGAATCGAACTGAAAGGTAGGTTGAAATATTTTAGGAAATTTTGCTTTGAATTTTAATTAAAAACAGAAAATGTAGTAATGGGGAGAAAGGCTATGTTTGATTGTAATGCAAATAACCTAACTCAATGTAAGCAAATGTCCCAATTCTTTCGCGTCTTATAACTTGTCTCAATGTAGCCTACCCAGTGTCTCATCGTATACCACTCTGGCCTAGGTTGAGACAGTTTACACGGTCGGAATAATTCCTCTAACATAAGAAATGTCAATGAAAAAAAATTGTTTTTAGGTTACCATTTTGTAGTTAAAGGTTAGATCTAATAACATATGGCAAAAAACTACCATTTTTTCTAAATGTTAGTGTTTTATAAACGAACAAATAAAAAGTGTCTCAACCAAGGCCACACTCCCCTATATGAAAACACGCTCGTATTCGACTGCATCCTTGTGTCAAAATTTCAAAGCAATCGGTGAAAAACTTTCGGAGATCTTAGTCCGTGTATTTACAGACATCATTCCCCTTCTCTACCAGGCTGGTTGGTACGGCGAAGGGGGGAGGAGTGGGAGGGGTGGACGGTCGCTGGCGGACCCCTGAGGGATCCAATGGGATTCACTCATCCTGTTGGGTCTTATCGCGAGGCCACGCTCTCGCTCGCTAATGATAACACAGGCATACAAAAAAAAGTTCCTGTTCCCAGAACCAGGCTAGTATATCTTTATGTTCTTGGGGTCGCTGAATCCGAATCCGGTGTCCGTTTGTCTCCATCAGGTCAAGTTCAAGGTCATTTCAAGGTCAAATCCTGGAAAAATTTTCAAATCGGTTCAAATTATTATTCCTATATATTTTTGAGGTCGCTGAATCCAAATCCGATATCCGTTTGATCTGACAAGGTCAAATTCAAGGTCGTTTCAAGGTCAAATGTGTTTATTCTGCCGAAAATGAATTTTTGACTGCAGATTCTGAAAAAGCGGGAAATTTTACGTCTAGATATGGATTCAATTTTTTGGTAACAACCCCCAAGGTCATTTCAATGTTACTTCATGTTATTGTATGGAGGGTTCATATGACAATTGCAAAAATAAGAACATGTGCCTTCACGGGACTAAAGTACTACGTCAATATGTCTTCGGGGTTACTGAGTTAGAATCCCAGGTTCGTTTGCCTCCAGTATGTCAGGGTCAAGTTCATGTCAAGGTCAAATCCAGCAAAGATGTTCAAATCTTTTCGCATCATCACTCCGTTATATTTCTGGAGTCGCTGGAACGTGCATTTTGTATCTCACTCTGCTACTTCTTCATCGTTTCGCTTTCTTTTATAACGTACTCGATTACACAGGCCGACGTTTTGAAACTTTTGAAAAGTTACAGAAAGAAAACTCACTATTTCTGACTAATTTTGGGTCGCTGAATGTGAATATGATAACCGTTTTCCTCCATTAGCTTGTATTTTTGCATAGTTGCCAATTTTACTATAAAATTTACTGGGCAAAATAAACTATTATCAAGGTTACCAGCTAAAAAACTATTTATCGTATCAGTATATTGGCATTACATACAGAATATTTTACAATATCTACTTTAATAAAAATGTAAATAAAACCATCAGTTTTACTTCTTCTTTTTATGAAACGCCGGATCCTCTCTTTTCACCGACCAGCAATAGTCTCCCATCATCGCAGGGACCCAACATCCTTGATATCGAGTTTCCATCATTCCTATGTCCTGGTAAAATCGCTCTCCCATTTCGTCGCTAATATCTCCAAGATTTTCCGGAAAGAAGTTGAGATGTGAGTGAATAGGGGAGACCGGGGTTGGTTGTTACAATTTTTATATAGTCATATATTTTGGGCATTTATTGAAACTGATTTAAAAAAAGAAGTGTTTACATTGAACTCGTACTTATACCTGATTAAAAAAATAAAGTATCGCTTATTCATCTCTAATAGAAATTATACTGCACGCATATTAAGAGGGTCATGTCAGTTGTAACAACCAACCCCGCAGCGGGGTTGGTTGTTACATCGTCGGGGTTAGTTGTTACAATCACATAGGTATTGTTTTTAGTCATCATCAGAGTCGCAGTTGAGACATACATAGTGCAAACCGACTTCAACGCATAGCTCATGAGCCCATCCATGGCATTTGGTGCATTTTATCCATTTTTCGCCAGATTTAGAATTGGAATATGTTTCAGCACAAACTAAGCACAATGTGTCGTTTTCGTCGCTTGATTCGTCGTCAAGTGGTTTACTCCCCTTTTTTATTTGTTTTCCTTTGCTTTTTACACGTTTTAAGGACTTATTTCAAGAAAATTATACGCTGGGGCTACTTTACAATGTAACAACCAACCCCACTGAAACTGTAACAACCAACCCCGAGTGCGCCGTTCGAACAAAATCCAATACACTTACCTAACCTTACATTTAATCGAAGTATAGAAGTGTCGGAAATGTTACTTACATTCAGCTATGTCTTGAAAAAAATTGCCAAATGTGTAGCATTTGCACCATTGTCGTAATAAAAGAAAATGTCTGTGTATAAAATATCACTAAAGCGGTAAAAAAACAAATGTGTTATTTATTCGGTAACGACACAGCCAAATTGAACACAACTTCACTGAAAGATGGTGCCGCGTGCGCTGAACATATGATGCTAATGGTAGCGCTGTATTATTCTTGGTGCGCATTTTATACTAATTGTAACAACCAACCCCTGTAACAACCAACCCCGGTCTTCCCTAAAGTGAATTTTCAAAGATATGCGACATCCCAAAGCTTCATATGCGACCAGAAGTTGCTGCACCAGAACTTCGTAATATTCAGCTTTATTTTTGCCCCAAAATTTTTTAATAACTTTGACAAAGGCACGCCATACATCTAACTCTTTTTCGTTTAAACTTTGTTTAAACAATTTATTATGCATCAGTTTGCGAATATCAGGTCCTATAAAAATTCCTTCCTTTAATTTAGTATCTAAGGTAGCTAAATCCTTCACCCTCTTTGTCCATGCCTTGACGAAATTCTTCATGAGGCCCAACTTAATTAACATGAAGAGATGGCAGCAGTATCTTGGCTAGATCGACCAGAGGCTCATACTTGATCTTGTTGGTACCGGGCTTTAATGACTCTCGAGGGGGCCACTCTTTTAGTAAGAAATATTTTGTTGTAGTCCAGTCTGTCAGACCGTGCGCGTCTACTGGAAAGTTAAATCTAGTGGAAGGGACACAAGTGTCAAGCGTTTAAAGTAGCGCAACACAGCAGGCAAAATAATCGCGAATTTCTTTCTCCCCCGTCCTCCCCATTATCCACTCTTCGTTATATAGATGCCAATGACAACGTTCTTACGCCTTTTGACATTGCAAATGATACATAATATTTTTCTCATTTAAATAACCATTGTCAAACCGGTTATTTTGATAAAAACTCAAGTCGACTCTTAAAAATACAGTAAAAATTGTAACTACTCATAATGCCAAATTACTAGCTAATCGAGTAAAACGGTTATCATTTCCGTAATCAGCGACCCAAAATTAATCGGTAACAGTGGTTCTCCGTTCTGTAACTAAACTAACGTCGGCCTGTGTTATCTTCAAAAGATCTGTGCAAGGGATTTCTCTTGCGTTTTTTTCCTTTTTCCACGCTTTCTCTCTGCAACATCCAACAGAAATCTGCCATCATGTTTTCATCCCATCTACCCTGAAATCTTCGTTCTACATCTTTAAAATCTTGGTGGAAACGTTCTCCTTGTTTTTCACTGAAATTGCCAACGTTATCTGGAAATTCGTTCACATGACTGTCCATCATATGTAATTTTAAACTGATATTACATTCCAATCTCCTGAAATTCTCAATCACATGTCAGATATTATTTTGTTGTAGTCCGAGCTCTTATGATTGTCTAGAAAATTACTACATACTCTCTTTCTTGAAGCTGACCCATGCATTCTTCTGAATAGGGCTCATTTGAGTTACGAAGTGATCGTCTCTGAATATTTTTCTGATCTGAGGTCCATCGGATACTCCCGCTCCTACTTTAGCATCAGATAGACCTGGAAATTGATCTCGTAAGTATTTGTAACAATCGCCTTCTTTATTCAACGCTTTGACGAATTGTTTCATGAGTCCTAACTTTATATGTAATGGAGGTATCAATACCTTATTTGAATCTATCAAGGGCTGCTGTAAGATATTGTCGGATCCTACAACGAAGGATGTTCTAGGTTCCCAAACCTTTTTCACGTAATGATTTTTCTTATCTCTACTGTCCCATTTACAAAGATCCCTTGCATAAATATTTTGAGGATAAACGAGTACGTTATAAAAGAAGGTGAAATGATGAAGAAGTAGCAGAGTGAGATACAAAATGCACTTTCCAGCGACTCCAAAAATATAACGGAGTGGATGCGAAAAGAGTTGAACATTTTTGCTGGATTTAACCTTGAAATGAACTTAACCCTGACATACTGGAGGCAAGCGAACCTCGGATTCTAACTCAGTGACCCCGAAGATATATTGACGTAGTAGTTTAGTCCCGTGAAGACACATTTTCTTATTTTTGCAATTGTCATATGAACCCTCCATACAATAGCATGAAGTGACCTTGAAACATTTTTGGCAGAATAAACACATTTGACCTTGAAATGACCTTGAATTTGACCTTGTCGGATCAAACGGACTATTTTTGAACATGTTAATCGATTTAACTTTTTTCCAGGATTTGACCTTGACATGACCTTGAATGTGACCTGATGGAGACAAACAGACACCGGATTCGGATCCAGCGACCCCAAGAACATAAAGATATACTGGTCTGGTTCCGGGAACAGTAACTTTTTTTTGTGTGCCTGTGTAATGTGTCGCCATTTTTTAATGGAGGGCGTTAAGGTCCCCATACACGTTCAGTCGGCCGGCCGGCCGTGGCCTGCAGGACGACTGTCAGTCCTGGCCGGCCGGCCACATACACAAAGTTAAAAGGTACCTATTTACGTTCAGTCGGCCAGCCGCTTTCCGCTACACACACAAATTTAAATGAGAAGTCGCTGTCTGCCGGCGGCCTGTTGATTATTAAAACTTAACGCGTGTAGTAGTTCGCTGGCCGGCACTGGACTGAAGGAAAAATTTTACTCCAGACTGAAATTTTAAGGGCCCCATATACGTTCAGTCAGCCGGCCGTGGACTATCAGTCCGACTGTCAGTCCTGGCTGGCCGACCGTTATCGATATAGTGGAATCAATCTAGACATTGGATATATGGTATACAAGAAGTTGAGCTTCAGGGCATGAAAATTAAACCAATCGATTGCTGGATGTCTCAATATTAACATATCAAAATGTATCATCTATCAAAATTCCCGGGAAAATGTATAATTAATTAAAAACTATCGAAGTTTTGGTTCTAAGCCACTTTAATCATTAATTTCTCCTATATTATTTACTCGATCAAAAAAATGAAGCTACCAATTTATAGCGGGGAAAATTTACTATAAAATTGATGCGAGAACCTACATGGCAAAATGCACGGTTAGTTTGTAATATTTTTTTGAAAGTCCCGGTGTACAAAAGTAATTTCTGAGCATGTTTCGCCAAGCAATCAGCTGTTCCCAAAGCGACCACGTTATACGCGCCATGCGCAGCTCATTGTATTTTCGTACACCGGGACTTTCAAAAAATTATTATAAATTAACCGTGCATTTTGTCATTTAGGTTCTCGCATCAATTTTATAGTAAATTTTTCCAGCTACAAATGGGTAGCTTCATTTTTTTGATCGAGTAAATAATATAGGAGAAATGAATGATTAAAGTGGCTTAGGGCCAAAACTTCGATAGTTTTTAATTAATTATAAATTTTCCCGGGAATTGACAGATGATACATTTTGATATGTTAATATTGGGACCTCCAGCTATCGATTGGTGTAATTTTCATGCCCTGAAGCCTAACTTCTTGTACGAAGTCTAGATTGATTCCACTAATAAGGTAAAACCCCCAGTGATTGGCCTTTTAAGCAAACGAAATTATGTACAGTAATTGGCCTATTGCTTTCTCTTTCTATCGAATGCATTTTTTGTAGAGGGGGCCAATCACTATCGCATGGCCAATGACTGTATCGTTTACCCTACTCAAACTACACCTACAATTTTGTTCACCGAATGCGTCCGTCAGTTCTCTGCCGGCTTCGATAGTGGTATTACGATTCTACATTGACAGTATAAATATGTCGCAAGAAGAATACGCAGCTGCAATTGTTATTTTAACACACCAGCAGAGGAAACGAAAAAAGAGAGCCATTTGGACGAAAGAGTGGTTAAAGAGACGCACTTTATCTCACGTGGGGCTCATACGTAAACTTTGTCAGTCCAGTGTGTCGTCAATTCAGGAAAGGTGTGGAAATGCGAATCGTCTGGATTAGCTGAAACAGATCGCTTGCGTTGTCATTATGACTGTTCGAAAGATAGCGGTATATATTACAATAGGTATAGAAGTATAGGTACTACGGGAGACGGATTATTTCGACCCGTCCGGTAATTAACCTTTCCGGGAAAGGTACGTGGTTGCAAGCTCATAAAATTTTAGTCTGGAGTAAAATTTGTCCATCAGTCCAGCGCCGGACGAATCCCTGTCGGTAAACCGCGTTAAATTTTAATAATCAACAGGCCCCCGGCAGGCAGCAACTCCTCATTTAAATTTGTGTATGTAGCGGAAAGTGGCCGGCCGACTGAACGTGGATAGGTACCTTAACTTTGTGTATGCGGCCGGTCGGCCAGGACTGACAGGCGGCCTGCAGGCCACGGCCGGCCGCCCGACTGAATGTGTATGGGGACCTTTATGAGCTCGCGGTCACATACCTTTCCCGGAAAGGTTAATTACTGGTCGGGTCGGAGGCGGCCGAATTTTCGACCCTACTACTAGTCTAGTCATTATAGCATATGAAATGCAAATTAATCTAGGTAGGATGAAACCTATTGGCAATCGACATTGGATGCTCGCCATCTGGTGGCGGATCCTCCCAATCATTATTAAGACGCTATGTACAAAGTACGGACAGCTGATCGTATTTAGTGAATGAAATTTATGTGAGAATTTATAAAGTTTAAAGAATATAATGAGTGGTGTAAGCTTCGTAGAACGAATAAAAAAAATATGTAAAGTCTTGTGCAGTTAGTAGTTGCAAAAGTAATTCGAAAAAAACATTTATCCTTGTGTTTTCACTGTTTTCCAAAACCAAATGAACGCGTAGTATACATTGAAAACCTGCTTGGAAAATTAGAAAAAATAGATAAATTGAAGGCATGGCAACGTGTTACAAAATGAAACGTGCTACGTTAAATGAGACGTTTGAAGACAGAAAGCTGTTAAACTGATACAACCGGGTGTCACATTTTCCACATTTCTACCAATTTTTATGATGTGATTAGTATTAAGGACACGATTTCCTTTAATCACATTGCGATGGGAAGGATTTGTTTGGGCCCAATCATAAATTTGATCTACAGTTATTCACATTTTTACTATTTTCTCACAAATCGCGTGTATTGTCGAATGGTTTAGGTCTTATTCGGCGCCATATTGGTTAGGTCACGCCCCCATGTCGATTCCCAATACGAATCGATAGGGAAAAACCCCCTGAAAAACATATCAAAAGATCCCAAGTAATTTTGGCCAGGAAATATTTTTAATTTTAATTTTCTTTAATTATTAATAATTAATTCAGAGGCTCACATATATTGGTGAGAAATTTCTCCAAAATACATGTTTGGGCTGCAGCTCTTATAAGTAATGTAAATACAAAGCATCAAAAGTGCAAATAACTTTGGATACATTGAAATTGCAACCGATATTACGGATAAAATTAACTTGAAACGCAGTTTATTTGTTGTGGACTTTTCTTTGGCAAATAAATAAGTGCAAACTTCTTTAATATTCTTAACCCACTTGGATCATGCGCTTATTTAGCGTACCGTACTCAGGTATCAACGACGGTCAATTAACCCTTAACCCCTATCACTGCGGGGGGTTGGTTATACCTGCAGGAAACGAACCAGAAATGCTGATGGGGTATCATCGATATAACCCCATTGCTCCATAACATATGTAAATATTTAAATACATGTTCAATTTGATTAAAAAATGTCTTTCTAAATTTGTTTTGTTTTATTCTAATGGTGCTATGTTCTTGACGCCAAGAACCCTGATTGGCTGGAGGAGGAATGACGCCGGGCTGACGAGAAGAGCGGGCTTACGGAATATTCCGCGCTCGGTGATAGCAGACAGTCGCGGCTCGCGTAATATACCGCGCTTTGATGTAAATGGGTTAAAATGCATCGGAAGCAATCGGTGACAAAATTGCAGGTGTAGTTCGAGTATCGATTACGGCTGGCCCGACCCGGCGGGACCGTATATGGGGCCCTTTAGGTTCCAGAGTTGCATAGGACGGAGGTTTGCGCGGGGACGTAGGTAGAGAATTCGTGAAAAGGAGAACGAGTGGAAGTGATAATGGAGAGAAATCACTTTTATGAGTGTTAGTACCCTTTATCAGGGGTTGGTCGGCATTCGTGCGATACATATCTCCATAGAAAATAGTTTTTATTCTAACTTTTACTGTTAAAACTTACATATTTATTTATTTCTAATTATAAAATAAGGAGGGAAGAAGCTGTTCAACTCCGTGATGATCATGGAACAGCCTCCGCGTCGTCTAGCCCAGTGTCTTCTCCGGTAGTCCGAAATATGTGATCTGGATCATCTCATGCCCGTTCCTCGTTTAAAACCGCCCACGCCACGGGGTCCCAGCGATACCCCGAGATCGAGTGGCACAAGTGATTGTAGGAGTCCGGCTCCGGCTTCTGATGCCAAACACGCCGCTGCCACCGCCGCACTATAGGCGGAAACGCCGAAAATCTGGCCAAAAGTCGTAAACGTGTATTAATCGAGATGAAATTGAGTACTCAGGGGTTTTTGGGGTCGCTGATTACGAATCCAGTCAAAATTTCGAAAAACAATATGGCGGAAAGGTCCTCAAAAATTAATCGAATCTGGGTAAAATTGAGTACTCAGGAGTTTTTGGGGTCACTGATTACGAATCCAAAGTCAAAATTTCGAAAAACAATATGGCGGATCCAATATGGCAGAAAAGTTCCTCAAAAATTAATCGAATATGGGTGAAATTGAGTATTTAGTAGTTTTTGGGATCGCTGATTACGAATCCAAAGTCAAAATTTTTATGAAAAAATGTGTTTTTGCTACCAAAACGTGTAAATACATGTTTGACGCTCGATAACTGGCCCAAAAACCGAAAAAATTAACAACATTTTGTTTCTGATGATTGCAATATTTCACTATCTTAAAGACAAAACAAAAATCATCGAAAAATATCAATTTTTACTGCAGTCAGAGGCATTTGTTTACAAAAGCGCGTGGGCGCTGTAAATAAAAGTGGACAACAAAGTCGATTTTCTCAGCCCGTCTACTGTATATATATACTATACCAACGTGTCAATGCGTCGCAAGCCTTCTCGCAAGCGCCCTTTGATCTGTTTTCAAAAACCGACACTCGGTCGGATCGGCACAAGCCAAGCCAAGCCAAGCCAACCCAAACACCCCTGTTTACACGCTTGTGCTTGTGGACGCTTGTCGAGGCTTGGCAAGCGTGTAAAGGCCCCTTTAAGAATCGTTCATGAATTATTTTTTTCCTGTTATTGAAACGTTCTTTATTTTCAGTGCCTCAGACATCAAATGTTTCTTAGTGTTAATATACTCTACAAAAAACAGTTAAGCTTGTATATTTTTTAAAACCTTGTTTAGACTTTTGGCCAAAAAATCCCTCCCTAGAAACCATAGCGCGACCCCAAAAAATCCCGGATACTCGAATTCAGGACAATTACTCAATTTTACGTCGAGATTTCATCCGCGCATGAGCCGTGTTGTGATGCCATCTAGGAATTTTGCAATTCTGGCCTCGGATTCGTAATCAGCGACCACGAAAACCCCTGAGTACTCACTTTTACCCAGATTCTATCAATTTTTGATGAACCTTTCCGCCATATTGGATCCGCCATACTGTTTTTCGAAATTTTGACTTTGGATTCGTAATCAGCGACCTCGAAAACCCCCAGGTACCCAAATTCAGGTCAATCTGTTAACTTTTCGACATTGACCAGATTTTCGGCGTTTTCACCCATTGCGTATCATTTGTCGGAAACTGGAAAAAACGAATTTTTTCATAAGGTCGCAGATATTCGCAGGAAAAGTAAATTCCGTAGTAATCACAGATAAAGAGGGAATGTAGTCATAACAAAAGTTTCCCGGCCAAACTTGGCCAAATTTTTAAAAGTCTACTTAAATCTTAATCTTAATTTTTAAAAGAATTAAGGCTTTATAAAATTACAAGAGGTTATTAAAACTAATTAAAATGTATTAAAAGTAATGAATTATATCTAAGGATATTCTGAAATTAATAATCTTCATCATCGTTTTGCATGAGAGAGACCGGTGAATTACTATTACTTCTTCCCTGTAAATCGTCCTTAATAATTATATTTTCATTTTCAAATTGATCGTATAGTGGAACATCCATTATTTTATTATTACACAAATTTTCCGAACAATTTTTGAAAAGGTATGAACATAATGAGGGTCAAAGTGCAGTACTTCGTATCTGCATTTTTTAGGGTTTTCGTATTTAATCTTTCAAGTGTGTATGGAACTTGAGCGCAGGCGCAGAGACGGAAATGCCGATTGGCAGATTTGTCCAGCCGATTACGCGGAGTTCTACAACTAACGATGTAATTCGAAAGAGATGTTGTTCACAGTTGTGCGGTTTCTCGTTACCGATAAAAATGTTCGTTTATTTCACACGCGCTAGATCTACTACACGAGTTTATGACGAAACGTCTACTCCGGTTGGAGGGCAAGTGAACAGTGAAAGCGAGCGACTCTCCTAAGCTTGCTACGTGCTAGGGAGAGTCGCGTTGCGTTGAACACGCGGCTTGCTGTAGGTGCTGTTTGAGCTGGCGACGAGAGGTGTCGCCACTGCTCCGCTACATCACTCCCTCCGAGTGACTCGGTCCGAGTTTCGAAACTGACTTTCTTCCTGGGTCCGGAGTACGTCCTAAGAATGCTCGGTCCTGGGAAGAGAGCCGACGGAGCGCATTCTGTTGATTGGCCCGTCGCAGAAATTGGTGTTGGTTTATTTATGGAGGCTGGTGTCTGTTCCGGTATTCTTTCGAAAAAGGCAGGTTTGAGCCTCTCTGTCGATACCGTGGTTGTTGCTCCGTTTTTGTTGATTTTAAAGACTCTATCGGTTGAGCGCTCCATAACCTCGTACGGTTCTTCGTAAGGGGTTTGGAGAGGCTTTCTTGTTGAATCAACCCTTACGAAGACGTGGGAGCAATTATGTAGGTCTTTGTGCACGAACGATGCCTTCCTATTGTAGTGAGCCGTTGGCACTGCACGAACTCTCTTCATATGTTCCTTGAATTTCTGCATTAAGTATTGTGGTTCTAGTGATATTTCTTCGTCGGCGAAGTACTCCCCGTGGTAGACGGAGTGGAGTATCATACACCAATTCCGCTGTCGTGGTTTTGATATCCTGCTTAAAGCTTGTTCGAAGGCCTAAGTGGACGGTTGGGAGGATGTGAACCCAGTCATTCGTACCATGACACATGATCGCGGCTTTGAGTGATCTATGCCAGCGCTCTATGATGCCGTTGGATGCTGGATGATAAGCTGTCGTACGGGTTCTCTCGCAGCCGACAAGATTGGTTAAAGCCAGAAAAAATTGGGTTTAAAACTGCGTGCCTCGGTCTGTTGTTATCGTTGCAATCGCGCTACCCACGAGGAGTTGAATGCATCGACGATGGTATTTGCTGAGATATCTTGGATCGAGTAAACCTATCAATCATTGTTAGGCAATATCGTTGTCCTTGCACTACTGGTAGGGGTCCGACGATGTCGATGTGGACATGGGCGAACCTGATATCTGGGACGGGCAAGTGCTCTGGGACATTCTTCGTATGTCGATAAACTTTACTCCGTTGACAGGTCATACAGGTCCGAACCCACTCTGTGATGTCCTTATTCATGCTCGGCCATACAAATTGTCGCTGGATGAGTTTCCGAGTCGTACGAATGCTTGGGTGGGACATATCGTGGGCTGTGGTGAATATGCGCTTCCGTAAGGGGGGAACGTACGGCCGTACTATCTCTGAGGAGAGGTCGCAGTATATAGTGTCGTCGGAATCGTCGATTCGCAATCTATGAAGTTTGAGCGACGATTCTGACTGCAAAAGTTGTTCAAGTTTCTGATCGTGTTTTTGGTCTTCGGTGAGGTCTGCTGTGCTAACCACGACTAGCATATGGATTTCGTCTAGCCGTGAAAAGGCGTCGGCTATGACGTTGTCGTTGCCGGCCACGTGCATGATTGTGGTAGTGAACTGGCTGATGAAATCCAGCTGGCGTAGTTGTCTGGGTGATGCCTTGTCCGTGCGCTGCTCGAATGCATAGGTGAGAGGTTTGTGGGCAGTCTTGACGATAAAACGCCTCCCCTCAAGCATATGCTGGAAGTGTTTGATGCCACCGAAGACTGCGAATAGCTCGCGGTCATACGTGCTGTAATTTCTTTCAGTGCTACTTAGCTTCCTGGAGAAGAATCCAAGCGGGCGCCATCCGTTGGATTGTTGCTGCTCCAGTACTGCCCCTATAGCCGTGTCCGAGGCATCGGTGGAGAGCGAGAAGAGTGCGTCTCCTCTCGGATATGCGAGAAGCGCGGCCGATGCGATGCTGTCCCTGCATGCGTTAATGGCGCGCTCTGCTTCTGGGGTCCAAGCGATTGGGCGTTTATCGTTTCGTTTAGAGTCCTTGAAATAGGCGTTCAAGGGGGCCTAAAGTTCAACAGCGTCCTTGATGAACCTGCGGTAGAAATTTACGATACCCACAAAAACCTACGTAGTTCGATTACCGTTTCGGGTTTCTTGTAACCCTTGACGGCTTCGATTCTGTCTGCAAAAGGTTTGGTTCCCTCGCTCGATATGTGGTACCCCAGGTATTGAACATCGGGAGCGCCGAGGGTACATTTCGAGACGTTGATCGTCACGCCGAATGATTGGAGACGCTCGAAAACGAGACGAAGATGCTGCAGGTGTTCCTCCGGTAATAACGAAGCGATTAGAATGTCGTCGATATAGCAGTAGCAAAAGTCCAGGCCTCTCAATATGACGTCGATGAACCTCTGAAATGACTGAGCTGCGTTCCATAATCCAAATGTCATTACCGGGAATTCGAAGAGTCCAAAAGGCGTGATGACGGCTGTCTTCAAAATGTCCTGTGACGTGGAGAGTCGCTCCGCGTCACAAAAAGGGTGCAATCGGCCCCTTCGGGCATGCGTGCGAATCAGCCTTCGGAAGGGCACTACGCTAGGATAGGCGCGAACGTGCGTGCACGCGTCGGGAGCACGAGCCATCGGCTAACGGATTGTCGTCGATCAGCGTCGATAATATCGAACGACGATCGTAAGGCATTGACGTCATTGGTTCCTTGTCCGGGGGGTGGGGGAAACGAGACGTCCGGAGAGTTAGTATCGTTCGAGCTGTGATAAGGGCAAGATCGTGATATAACGAGAAAGTCGAGTCAGTTAGCGACTTTCAATCGAGCGTAGTTGCGAAAGCGTTTAGTAGCAGCTTAGAGCCTTCGTTCGAGGAGGAGTGATTCTAGTTTCGACACGCGTGTGATAGAGTCCGTGCGAAGAGTGCAAAACGAGAGTTCCGAGGGAGTCTGGAGGCCCAGAGAGATCCCGAGCCCCTCCCCTCAAAGAGCCGCCCGTCCGGGAGCGAGCGAGGGAGCACCCGAACTCGACCACGTTCGACCGCAGCCCCGGTACGCACTCTCCTTCACCTATCGCCCGAGCGCCGACGCTCCGCCATGCCGATTGCGTTATAGCCGTCGCCTTCGCTTTAGGGTTTTGTTGCTGTAACGAATCCCGTGCTCGATCGCGAGCTTTTCGCTTCGTTGGCGAATTACGTGCTCGACCGCGAGCGTTTCGTTTGGTTTGCGAGCTCCGTGCTCGATCGCGAGCTTTTCGCTTCGTTGGCGAATTACGTGCTCGATCGCGAGCGTTTCGTTTGGTTTGCGAGCTCCATGCTCGATCGCGAACTTTTCGCTTCGTTGGCGAATTACGTGCTCGATCGCGAGCGTTCCGTTTTGTTTGCGAGCTCCGCCCTCGATTGCGAGCCCCGAATAAAGAGTTTTATTCTTCATCGTCGGCGTTCTTCTCTTTCTCGTGCCTTCATCCGCGGATCTCGTCCTTCCGTGTCCCAGCCAGCGCCCCTCGAACCACCCCTCTACCATTTGCTGTGGTAGCCGGACCCGTTCGAAATCGGATCGTTCCCGATCTCGCGATTTTCGTTCGTTATCGGGGAGCTCGTTCGTCTCCCCGCGTGGTGCACTCGTCGTTTCACCTGGCGCCCATCATTCTTTTTCGTTTTGCGCGCGGCATCGTGGCCGCCTGATTGTGAGTAGCGGAGGGCACCGAGGGCCCTCACCGAAACGCTACGTCACAATCCTCCTCGGCGACTGGGATTTGATGAAATGCGCGTACGAGGTCGAGCGTAGAAAATATGTTCTTTCCATGCAGCTGGTGTGAAAAATCCTGAATATGCGCGATAGGGTATCGATCCGGAACTGTGACCGCTTTGAGGCGGCGGTAGTCACCTCAAGGTCTCTATTCGCCTGATTTCTTGGGTACCAGGTATAATGGCCCGAGGACTGCTGGATGGCCGGCAAATGCCTACTGCAATCATATGATCGAATTCTGCCTTGGCGACTTTTAGCTTCTCCGGAGGCAAGCGTCGAGGTCGTTCTGCAACTGGCGGGCCTGTTATTACGATGTGGTGTCTCACAGAGTGAGTGGCTGGTTGCCTGTATTACGGAGGCGACATTACTTCAGGGAATTGTTTCAATAATTCATGATAGGTTGAACCTCGCGCGATGGTCGTGACACTCTCGATAGGCGACTTGACTACCTGCGCTATTGTGCGCAGCCCTGTGATCTTGTCAATCAGACGATGATTTCTGAGGTCGATCAGTAGGTCGTATTAGCGAATGAAATCTGCCCCGAGTATGGGTCGAGACACGTCGGCGACGCAGAAATACCAATTAAAGGCACGGCGTAATCCCAAATCTACCGTGAGGAGCTCTTGTTCGTATGTGTTGATTGGGGATCCGTTGGCCGCATAGAGTTTAACTTCTGAGGATGGTGTCGAATTGGCAGCTTTCTGGCGTGGAAGGACTGAAACGTCTGCACCGGAGTCAATGAGGAAACACATTCCGCTTTTCCGATCCCTGATGGTTAGGCCGTTTTATCGAGTTGCTTCGTCGTTGCCGATCGCCTTGATCTGTGACGACGGATCTAGTTTCCTGACTGCTGGGTTTCAGGAGTTCAGGCGCGGGGCTTACTACACTTAAACGCTTCTGCGCCAAACCTATGATGATAGTAACTCATGGTCGGCGTGGCTGCTGAGCCGGTGGCCTGATCCTGGCTACGCTGTCTGGAGCGGCTACGTCGTCTGTTTCCCTGGTAGAATGAGCCGCGCGACTGGCGGTTCATGGGGAGCTGCCTCAGTACTTCGTTGATTTGTGCCGTGAGACCACTTACCTCTTGCCGAAGGCTCGTGACCTCAGTTGAAGTCGATGAGCCGGCTCAGTATGTTAATCTGTTGAGTCGGCTGGGTAAACTCGATGATTCAGTCCGCCAACGTGGCCAGCTCGTTAAGCGATCCTCCCGGGCTAGCCGCCAAGATGCCTCTAACGTTCTGAGGTAGTTGCTCCACGAACAGTGATTTGAACACGGCATCGTTGCATTGATCCCCCGCCAGATTCCGACCCCCGCCAGGGTCAAATAAAAAGAGACGATGAAGACATTGAACTAATGTTATTTTGGTTAGAGCAACATGATCCATTCGCACCTCGTAGCTCATTAACATCATTATCCACTGGGATAATTGGTGAAGCCCATATCAATTCTCACATGGCCGTGGAAAAAGGACGGCAAGGTATGGCATTCATGACAGGAAAAAAACGCAGGTAATGTTTCACTCTCTGCTGCACATAAAGTTAAAAATCTTGCTGCTGCGAAAGACGGAATGCACTGAAATAATGACGAGTTAGTAACAATCGATACTGATTTATTATTTCAACAAATTTCTGTCGTTTTCAACGGTGATTTAGATTTAACACATCATGCGTTAATATATGAACTTTCTTCCTTTTCACTGAGTTTATTTGACGAACGTGGATTCATGCGAAAAACCCCAAAAGCAGAGCTCTATAAAGGGTTTAAACCATTTATTCCAAATGAACAATTTTTAACTGGCGCATTCTACGTAATTGATGGAGGATGGTTATTGCATCAGGTAGTTTGGCAACATGGCCAAAATTTCGAAGAAATTTGTGAGATTTATCTCCATTATATTTACAAACATTCTGGAGCGAGTGCGATGGTGGTTTTTGATAGTTGGGCCTAACTCAGACGGTGCGACTTTCCTGCGACAGCAGTGCGACAAAACGGTCGCACTCTGTCGAGAGTAGCGGAGACGCAGGAAATCAGCATGGAGTCGCAGCAAAGCATTCAGACGGTGTGACTCGTCGACGAGAATACAGTCGCAATGTGTCGCACGTACCACCGACACAATTTCGCAGGCGTAACTCAGACGGTGCGACTTTCCTGCGACAGCAGTGCGATAAAACAGTCGCTCTGCTGTCGCAGCAATCAACGACTGTCGACTACCTCCCACCTCGCGCTTGTCTGTAAAAAAGTATTCATACATTATGGTGAGGTACCGTTCAACGATGATTCACTTGCAAATAGTTGAGATAAATTAATATCTATTGTCATCAAAATATGGCTTGTAGTTTCAGCTTTCAAATAATACATATTTTATTGAAGAAAAAATGTATACTAAAAAATATGAGACATTTCTTTTGGTAAGAGTCAAATAATGCGGGGAAGAAAGTGTTCATACACTTGGTACTTTCGAGAACACACGCATAACATAGCAAAGCCAATACTTGGTAGAGTATCTTTTGAAATTAATAATAGCTGCTAATCATCTTGGCATCGAAGCTGTTAACGTTTTGGCCAAATTTGAGTCAATTTTGTTCTATTCTTGTATCGGCGACGTTTTTGGATCATTTTTGTTAAACCCTTATCTGGTATACTTGTTATTTCTAATACAATTGGTATACTGGGGTCTCATGCGACCCCAAAATTTTCAGTTAGTATTTTGGACGGGAGAATTTGAAGATTAGTGTCATATTTTTTATGGTACTTTGTTCCTATGAAAACCAATTTACAGCAGAAAAACGTAACAAATATTACATATGTTTATTGGAAAAAAAATATTAAAAGATTAACACTTTTATGACTTATGAAGAAAAATATTGCTACACAAATAAAAAACGAAATGTTGGATGGTTTGTGGTGCCATTTGGAGATCTTTAATCGTCATCGGTCTCTCTGAAATAAAAAAAAGGTGTGAGTGCCGTTGTACTCACGGAGGATGTGTAAACATCTTACAATTATCTGCGGTCCAAGTTTAATTGGGGAATATGACGTCGTAGTTCGACATGCAGTTTAATTTTGTCTATAATAAAATATTTATTATTATTATATTAGATCGTGTCCTCTTTACAATTTATTTCTCTTCAATTTCTTTTATACAAGTGATTATTGGTTTGTGATAGCTAAAATAAGATACATAAATTTCTGATTTTACTTTTAATACTTGGGAATGCCAGCTCCTCGCAGTGTTCATCAAACAAAATACTTTTTGGAATTTCGCCTTGTCCTGGAGCTATCCGTAGATACTTATCTTCGTTCCACAGTAAAGTTTGCTGTTGAGCGTGCAAGCTGTCTTCAATGTCAATTTCTTCACTGACATCTTCGGTGTGATGAGGCAGGGACACATTCTGAGAAAAGAATGACTCGTTAATGGTAATATCATAGAATTTGTAAAGAGGAGTATCGATGAGATAACGGAGCCAATCCTTGACAACACGTTTTCGAACCAAGCCAATAAGATAACTCGATTTGTGTATCTTTTTGCGTTTTATGTGAACATTTATACAATAGTCATCATCAAGTTCTCGTGGCAGATAATGAACCATCGTATTTACAGAAATGGGAACATTTATAACTTGGCCGAAAATTCCATATTAACCTTGACCATGTCTAAGTCGTCTGATCTGCATAAACGGAAGACGAGGCGATATCAAACGTTCCGTGACTATATCAAGATCTGGTAAATGATCTGGTCGAGGTAGATACTTGAATCCGTTTGAAGTTGAATATGTCGGTATTTTTTCTTTTCGCAATGAGCCATGGCAAGTGTTACAAACTCGAGCTGCTTCCAAATCCATGTTGGGAAATTCTGCTGCGAGAATAGTTATACAGTTAGGAGGTAGAGGTTTCAGGTCTTTCTCGTACCATAACCGGTCACACACAGAACATACATATCCAAAATGATTTTCTAAAAACTTCTCGTTGAATTTGCAGTGAGCTTCGACATGTTGCAATAATGGATCATATCCAACTGTTGAAGATGTTGGTTGCCTTGGAGATGGTTCTTGATCGGAAGAACAGTCATCATTTGGAGTCGATTGAATTCTTGCAGTTGCAGTCGCAGTCGTAGCTCTTGCTTCACGACGTCGAATTCTATAATCCCTTGAATTTCGTGCTGCAATGGCTCTTTTATGCTGCAATCTTTCATTAGGCTCCGTGGATTCAGTGGGTGTCATTTCTCTTGCGCTGGTACCAGGCATCGGATCAGTAGATTGTTCTTCATTCGCACTTGTATTATCGAAACGTCTCTTTTTAGATGAGTGTGAAATAGCCATAGACTCGTTTTTTTTCGGGCACGACATTCACGCATGTACGCAGCAGCTGCAGTTTTTCTTTTTTTTACTTCTTCAGAAGTCTGTTTTTGTCTGTCTTCTCTTTGGAGCATTGCGCTATCTTTTTTCTATTCTTCGCCTGGTGAGTTGTGAGGAATCACACTAGTCGACGGAGATATCACTCCAGGTAAATCTTTACCAGCTTCGTTAGAAGACTGCCAGTTGTAGATGCCGGATTTGCTGAAGAGTTAGATAACATTTCATTATTTAATATAAATTCAAGAGAAATAATTATTGTTGATTGTTTCTCACCACGCATTAATACGTGGTGAGAAACAATCAATTTAAAACACTTTTTGTATATATATGTGTATATAATAGTATATATATTTATATGTACTTATATTTATATATAAATATATACATATTTATACATGATTTAGGCTCTATAACCTAAAAGCCCATAGTCAAACTATAATTTTTTGTGTATTATAGAACTATAGTTCTATGGATAGTGTATAATGAAGCAATTATCACTATATTCTATTATTACGTATTTATACTCACCAATTTTTATAACTTATAAGACACACAGAAAAACACTGCACTTAACACGTATTTTCACTAGAAAGTAATCCTAGCGTCCACGCGAGTGTGTGCATGGGCAGCTTGCGCGAATAGTATGCGCAGTTGCGCCACACACACATTGACGCAGTCACATGTACACGGCTTACGTCTGACGCTCGATTTCCCAGGAAGGTCCCACCGTAGAGCGATAGCATAGATGTTTACACATCAAAAAATTAGATTGGAGGCGATATGAAAAAATTGACAACCATTCTATTACTTACATGGATTCCTCTTTATTGCAGGGGTTTTGCATATAATATTTTGTGCAGAGTGTTCCTTACCACTGTTTTGGCACATTTACTGCATTTGTTTGAATACTTCTGATCCTTGGAGCGTGGACAGTATAGGTACATCTTTGCCTCTTCCGTTGTAATTCGGCTGAGCCTGTATCGGTTGGAACAGTGGTGTTCAAAATTTCAGCGATGGTGTCCCGTACTCGTTTCTGAATTTGTGGATTCTGGACCCTTTCCATCAAGTGCTCCTTAATCAGAGCCTTTCCGATGGATATGGCGTGTTCTCTACTGCTAATTTTTTCTTCAATGTTGGATGCTTTGAACAGCACAAAGGCGTTTACTCTTGAAATATTGATTATTGCGTAAAAAACAGTTAGTGGCCAGCGATGGATTCTGCGTAAACATGAATAATTTGCACATTTTTGATCCAGAGCATCTACGCCACTCTTCGTAGCATTATAAAATTCGATTATTTCGGGCTTCTGAGACTCTGGGTTCACTTCATTTAAATGATGCATAGAAGACAGTAAAAGTGTTAATTGGTATACTGGGGTCACACGAGACCCCATATGCAAAAATCTCGGAGATAATATACTGTTTGGGAAGGTTCTTTGTCACACTACAAAATTGGCAGTTATCATTTCGTATAATTGGTACTACTAGTTTAGGTCCGTACAACGTTGAAACTACGCCTGACTGTCGAGGCAAGGCGAGCCCCCACACACATATAAACGACCACACATATTACGGTCGGCACACCGGGCTGCATGGCGACAGGCGCATACACATGCAGATTATATACTAACCACTATATAATAGGATTCAGTTCGGAACATTCCGCCCGCCTCTTTGTATAGCGAAGATTACTCTACTTAACATAGACTATCGATTATGATGATACAGATTTGAATATCTCATGTTCCGACTGAATAATGTAGGTTTTATATTACATCGGTATAATTATTGATCGTCTATCTAATGGTTCATTGCGTACATAATTTGATTTTGCTTAAATAACATGAAATAGTCACAATAAAACCTTAGATGGTTATTTGCTTATATATATTGAGTTGGCCGCCCGCCATGACGGCTGTAGTTAATGAGGTCTATTAATTCTAAAAAATAATTTTCTAGCTATAGTTAAAAATGAATATGGTTTTAAGTGAACTACCGAATCACAATATAAGTGAACAGAGAGGGCATCTGCCATGGTGTACAATAGTTAACAAATCTAAGAGGGTAAATGCCACTCATTACAACAAGTTGACTAGCTCTTACTAGCTTACTACTACTTACTTACTGTTCTTTTATCCATTCTCCAAGTTGATGGGCAGGACGACGATCTTGGTAATGGGGCGAAGTAAGTCTCCGTGAGCTGTCCGTAGCAGTGCCTTTCTGACGTGACCATACTTATCAGGATAAACTTCCAATACCCTTGCGAGTGGCCATTTCGTTGGTGGGCAAAGTTCGTTTTTAATTAGAATCATCATACCAGGTTTGAGAGATGGTTTCGGTGTTGGCCAGCGATGAAGCTTTTGTAGTGACTGCAGATTCATCCTTCCGACGGTTCCAAAAGTGATTTCTCATGGCTGTAACCTGTTTATACCTTAAGGGTGTTGCCTGAGCATTTGTTACAAGTGATTCTGGTATGGCAACGAAAGATTCCTCAATAAGAAAATGATCCGGAGTTAGGGGGTACAAATCAGTTGGATCATTGCTGGTAGCATACAATGGCCTTGAATTTAATACGGTTTCAATTTGGCAGAGCAAAGTTGACATCTCCTCGAATGTGAGAGTGTGATCTCCGATAATTTTTACTAAGTGAGATTTAACCGACTTTACTCCAGCCTCCCATAATCCCCCATGATGCGGTGTTGATGGTGGAATAAAAGCTAGCGATATGCAAGTCCCTTTGTAGACGTCCGAACTTTGCTTGAACATTCTTTTAAGTTCGGCTGAAGCTCCTTGGAAGTTTGTTCCGTTGTCAATCCATAGTTGAGAGCAATGACCTCGACGTGACATAAAACGTTTAAACGCTGCTAAAAAGCCTTTTGTGGTGAGATCAGAGACAACCTCCAAATGGACTGCTTTCATTGGAAAATATATGAACAGACAAATGTACGCCTTGAAAGATTTATGCCCTCGACCTGCATAATCCACACCTGAGGTCGCAAATGGTCGTTGAGGTTTCACCCTATCTTCAGGTAGAGGGGCCATGATTTGAACTGCTGTGTTGGCTGTGTGACGCGTATAAATGACACACTTACGTATGGCTGACGTAATGATTTTGCGTCCTTGAATGATCAAACATTTCTTAATTAAATAATTTCTGGTGACTTCAGTACCTCCATGAAGAGTTACCTTGTGTCCATTATCTGCTAGCAAGAATGACAAATTGGAGTACTTTGATAATATTCAAGGATATTTCTCGTCATATGAGAGGAATGCTCGTTGTAGACGTCCACCAATGCGAAAGCAATTCTTCGCATCCAAAAAATGCCTTAGTCTGAGAATTGATGACGTGCTCTTCACTGGTTTTGACTGTGATAAACAGATGATTTCATCCTTGAAATGGTGCATTTGAGATACACGGGTGAGTATTATTAACGCTCGTTAATATTCTTCGCCTGAAAGTGGCTTGATATCTGATGAACTCTGTTTCATTGACGATTGAGTGTTGCGGCTGTTGCAGGACGACCTCGATCTTGCATTTGATGTAAAGCAAGTTATCTAGACAACAGTGCGTATTAAGGTTGTCAACGACGAAAATCGTGTTAATAAGTCCCATTCTTGTTCTGTTGATTGAACTACGTGGATTGTTCGACGTTCTTCTTGATATTCTGTCAACTTTTCCGTGACCTGAGGCCAGTGATTTATTGACTTTGTGATCCATTCTGGGCCATACCACCAAAGTTGATAATCCTTTAATTGCTTTGGAGACATTCCACGAGTGGCTGCATCTGCGGGATTTTCATGTGTAGACACATGTCCCTATATCTCTGGTGAGAAGGCGGATCGGATCGCTGCGATACGATGAGCCACAAATGGTTTCCATGTTGACGGGTGTTTTTTCAACCAAGGTAGTACTACTTTGGCGTCCGTCCAGGCGTAAATCGGACAATCAAGCTCTAGTCCAGTTAGTACCTTCTGTAGCAATTTTGTGAGCAGTAGTGCTCCACATAGCTCGAGTCGTGGAATATTCGATACCGCTATGCCTTTGATTGGAGCCACCTTTGATTTGCTGACTAGCAAGGTTGATGATTGATTTTGCATATTACATATGTAATTGATATGTATGTAGATAGATAGATAGATAATAATGTAGAAGTTGTCTTGAAAATACGAAGCTATTAAAACTAAAACTTCATTTTTCTCTGCATAGGATATTCCCTGTTTTTCCCTTCACCCTTCATATATATATATCTTATGGCAGTTTTCAGGACAGTAAAAAGTGACAGATTTTGCGACTTATTTCTGAAAAAGGTGGAACACTGACAGATAGTGAGCAGAAATTTTCGTAAAAAATTGATTATTCACGAATATACAGGAAAAGGCGTACCTAATGGCATTTTTCAGGACACCCGTGAACTATTGGCAGTTTTCAGGACTCTGTATACATAGGCAGATTTCGGGACAGTAACGCGGTATGGGAATGCAAATGGTATTAAAGACACAACACACGCGGAATGTAACTGCTACTCTAATGACACTATGCTAAAAGATTCCCAATATGAATTACGGCATCGCAGAATATGAGAGAAAAGGTGTTGGTAGTTTTTACAATTCAATTTCAACGGAATCCCGAAAAGAACCGTTGTATCGCCGAAAGTCGCGGAGCGAATTGGCAGTTTCCAGGTCTCTGTATATATAGGTTCCCAATAAGTACCGTTACATCGCAAAACATTAAGATACACACGTGCACATTTCAGGACTCTCTGCGCAGAGTCCTGAATAGAACCGTTGCATCACAAGATGTAACGAAATGCATTTGAAGATTCAGGAATTTTCTGGATCTGGTGGTTTATGTCGGAACTGGAAACACAGTATGGCATTTCTCATCGAAATCTGGAGAACCATTATCCACTAACCATTGTCAGTCGTCTACAAATCACTCGCAACGCGTAGACAATCACTGTTATTCGATCTGATATTTTCAAAGGGAAACATATTGAAACCATATTAAAACCAAAGTAGTACGGCTGTTATTTTTACTGCAGCTCATTAAAGAGGTCTTACAAGCCCAAGAGATGAACTATAATTACGTATCAATTCCACACTAATTACAGCGTTCCAATTCGCGAATAAAGCGTGATCGACTTTTTCATTCAATTTCCATCTGATCAGTAATTAATTAACATCAGAGTAACCATACAGTGCCGACGTACACCACTGCAACCCATAATATTCGGGAACGTATGGGTAGTTCTCAAACCTTCATTTTAATAAAGTCCTGAAACGAACCATTGCACTGCAGAATCTCAAGAAATGCAATGGCAGATTCCAGGACTTTATGTAAGTGAAGCCCTGGCATGAACCGTTGCATCGCAATATGTCATTTGGAGCAATGGCAGCTTTCGGGACTTTCCTGATCGGTTAATCTGGAGTTTGACGTGAAACTGAAATAAAATGACAAGTGATCGGCCGTTCATTCGGATGAGCCTTATACTTCGATTTGTCGATCACTCAAGATTTGCAAGTATTCTAGACGTACCTAATATATCTCAGACGTAAATGCTTTAACAAGAGCTCTAGTTGGCGTAGTGACTGAAGAACCCGCTTCGTACACGAAAGTTCGTACAATCGATTCTCGTTACCAGTGCATTTTTTAAATTTTGAATTTAGTTGATATGGAAAATTGATATCAGCTGCTATTCTACTCACTAAGTATACAAAAAATTCCTGTAGGAATTATTAGGCATAGTAAGTTCAAATGAATAAAGAAACTCATCCAAAAAGTGTAAACAAATGAAAAAATTGGCTAAACCGTGTGCTCATAATGAGACGTAACGTAATCGAGGTTGACACAGAATTTATTTACACAAATTAGCAGCATCGTTGCAACGCAAATCACTGCGGGATGTACTGGAAGTTTTCAGGACTCTGCGCCACTGGAGTCCCGTAAAGAGCCGTTGTGTTGCAGAATGTCAAGAGACGCAGTGGTAGTTTTCAGGACACTAGGTGTGTGGAGTCTTTGTATGAACCATTGCATCGCAGATTGTCAAGAAATGCAATGGCAGTTTCCGGGACTAGAGTCTTGATATGAGCCCTTGCATCGCAGAGTGTCATTTGGAGCACTGGCATGTTTCAGGACTTTACTGGTCGGTTAGTCTGGACTTTAATGTGCAACTTAAATAAAATCATAAGTGATCGGCCGTTCAATAGAATGAGCCTTACCCTTCGATTTATCGATTTTTCAAGATTTGCAAGTATTTTAGACGTGTCTAATAAATCTCAGATGTAAATGCGATAACAAGATCTCTAGTTGGCGTAGTGACTAAAGCACCCGCTTCTTAAACGTAAGATCCTATGATCGATTCTCGTTACCAGTGCATTTTTAAAAATTTTGTATTTAGTCGTTATGGAAAATTGATATCAGCTGCTATTCTGCTCGCTAAGTATGTAAAAAACTGCTGCAGGAATTAGTAGACATAGTGAATGCAAATGAATAAATTAATCCAAAAAGAGGAAACAAATAAACAAATTGGCTAAACCGTGTGCTCCTAACGTAATGTAACGTATCTGAGGTTGATGTTAAATTCATTTACACATATTAGTAACATCGATGCAACACGAATCACAGAGGGATATACTGACAGTTTTCAGGACTCTGCGACACTAGTGTCCCAAAAAGAACCATTGTGTTGCAGAATGTCAAGAGACGCAATGGCTGTTTTCAGGACTCTATGTGAGTACAGTCCTGGTATGAACCGTTGCATCGCAGAATGTCATATGACGCATTGGCAGCTTTCAGAACCCTTTTAATCTGTTGGTCAGGAGTTTGTTGTGCACTTGAAATAAGACGACCCGTTATCGGCCGTTGATTCAAATTGGTCTTACTCTTCTGTTTACCATCCCGTGAAGTTTTGCAAGCATCCAAGACGTAGTTAATATATCTCAGATATAAATGTGTTTACACTTACTTTAGTTGATACAATGGCTATAGCATCCACTTCGTTCAGAGAGGGTCGTATGAACGAATCTGGCTACCAGTATCATTTTCACATTCAATTATTATGCTAAATTGGCATCACCTTCTATTCTACTTGCTAAAAAACGCGAGAAACAGCTGCAGGATTTAATGGGTACAGTAAATTATGTATAAATAAATTCATTGTGTGAAAACTGGTAAACAATTATAAATAAATTGGCTCAACCGTGTGCCCCTGGCGTAATGTAACGCAACCAAAGTTGACCCTGAATTTACTTGTACAAAATGGCAGCACCGCTGCAAAGCGAAAATTATCGAACCTGCCAAAGTATTATTGTAGATATTTTTACAAGATCGTCATGAAAGGTATTGACTGCTTTCAGGACTCTACGTGAATGCAATGAGGTTATATCTCATGATGCCATGTAATGCATTGACAACTTTCAGGACTCTTTTCGACTTGTTGGTTCGTGTCGGGATTCAGTTACTAGAAATACTAAACCGTACTTCTTATTAATGTCCGAACAGTAATTAGCAGTCATTTAAGTGATGTACCATTTGCCGTGTGCAGGTGGTTTGCATCTTACTTCTAACTGCGTCTTCCAGAATATGCAAGAGTAGAACGTTATCAGGATTCCTTATTTCCTATATATATCACAGTATCGTCATATGAATATTCGATAAGCTGGAATTGAGATAGGAATAAACATTTACCATTTTCTCATTAGTAGAAGGAAATATTTATCTGTGTAGTGTTATTGTTAGGTTATATTATTATAAAGTTATATTCTTAACCATTAATATGTTACAAACATGTCGAAGATGAAGAAGATGTGAGGAACGGAACCAATATTTGATGTTAATATTCTGAAATATTACAGCTAAAACGCATTTATATGTAAGGATACTTTTCAGGACTGTCCTGAAAGTATACGATATATAGAAAAATCTTTCAGGACCGTCCTGAAAAGCACCAAGTGTCCCGGTAATATACGTTGCGTACCTAAAAAAGACCTGAAAACTGCCATTAGATATATATATATATATATATATATATATATATATATATATATATATATATATATATATATATATATATATATATATATGACTGCGGCGTATGCCCTTTCAGACGCATCTGAAAATCCATGAATGTGGATGACAGCTTTTTGTGATGTGCAAGCCCAACGGGGAATCGAAAGTTTCTCAAGTTTGGGCAAGTTATCCTTAAACCTCCTCCATTGGTCTGCGATTCTAATAATTTGCTCAACTTTGGCCGGATTCTTTCGATATTTTCACGGAATCTCATCTACCTTCGTCGACACGGGATTATCCCAATCCAATTCAGTGATCCACAGGTCTTGAATAATTACCTTTGCGGTGATGAGTACTGGAGCGAACCAACCTAGAGGATCGAACAGTTTCGATACGCTGGATAGTATTGTCCTTTTCGTATTCCGTTGGTACCGACTGGTTGAGTCGTCGACTTGGATCGAGAATGCGTCAGTTGATGGCGTCCAGATGAGTTTAAGTGTCTGTAGAGTACAAATTCCAGTTGGATTCTCCTTGGTTTAGCCTCATTATCTGGGCATAATTCCGGATAATTGGATGACCACTTTGCCAGTGGTAAGCATGCTTGATTTAATAAGTTGATGAGCTGTTGTTTGGCAATCAAAGCATCATCAACTGTGGCAGCTCCGAAGAAGAAATCATCAACGTAACCTCAATTGCTGACGATGTTTGCTGCAATTGGGTATTTGGAGCCTTCATCTGCGACGAGCTGCTTAAGTACCTTTAATGCAAGGAATGGAGCTGCTGTGAGTCCATAAGAGTGACAGTATTTAATTCAAATGTTTTTATCTCCTCAGATGAATTAAATCTGAATAGTATTCGCTGAAACGGCCGATTATCTTCGTGGACTAATATTTGTCGGTATATCTTGAGAATGTCTGCTGTGACTCCGACCTTGAATAGTCGCCACCTAGTGAGGATTAGCCATATGTCCGACTGCAATTTCGGTCCAGGATACATCAACGAGTTTAATGAATGCCCGCTGCTTGTCTTTTGCGACGCATTAAACACCACCCGAATCTTCTTTTCTGGGTCGTTCTTCTTTATTACTCCGTGATGTGGAATAAAGTATGATTGCTGAGCAATTTTCTTGGGGTCACTGACTTCACGCATGTGACCTAAGGATCTACCATAAAATCCCAAAAAATCCATAAAATCTTGATACTTATTGTTAGATGAGAGTATAGGATCTTTTTTTCATTTTGAACTCTGAGGCAAGATATTGTGCTAGCGCCTTGGAGCGCGATTCACCAAGTAACTCGTGGGCCTGTGGCTTGAGCGGTAGACGAACATTGTCGTGACCATCTTTGAGCCTCTTGTGTGTTGTAACAAACTGTTCTTCACAACCTTTTTCCTCTGCGGTTGGGATTTCAATGTTACTGAATTCTTCCACCTCCCAGAACCGTTTCAAGTTACTGATGAGGTCTTCCATCGTTTGAATGCGGTTTTTTGAATCATGGCCATTTTTCCCGTGAACTGGTCCCATGAGTACGTATCCTAATGGTGTATCATATGCTATAGGAGTCCCTGGAGGGCCCTCGATACGATCGTTGAGGAATAGCTGTCCGCAGACGTCTGCTCCTAGCAAGAGATTTATTTGAGACGGAGTTGCAAATGTTGGATCAGCCAGTTTAATGCCTTTTAGGTGATGCCAACTTCTTGTTGCAATCCTTTGTGATGGCAGTGCATTAGACAGCTTTTTGACTACCAATGCTTTGAGGTTAATCGAGAAATCTCGATCTATACAAGATTCTACTGACACGTTGACTGCACTGCTTGCTTTAGCGATCTCTGTGTCATCGAAGCTCGATATTACGGTTGAAGCCTTTTTTCGCTTTAACTTTAATGCCTGAGCAGCCCGTTCAGAGATAAGTGAGGTATCGGTTCCAGTGTCCAGGAGTGCCCTGACACAACAGGAGCTACCATCACCTGAGGCAATGACAATACGTGCGGTTGCAAGTAGTACAACTTAGCATGATTTGACTACTGCTACAGACGCTCTTGAAGATTGCTCCTTATCCGATGAGTTTTGTGCATTTACTTAATTTACTGCTTTGGGTGCAGATTTCCTTTGTCCCTTAGGGACTGGCAATTCAGTCGAGTAACTGTTGTGTAGAGTCGTGTGATTTTTCGACGAACATAGCATACAACGTCATTTACTTTTACAGGCCGCTGACTTATGTCCGGGCATTAAACAGTTCGAACAGAGTTTCTTACCTTTGGCTGTGTCCTTTTTTTCCGCATCTGACATTTTGCTGTAGCTGTTGCATTTCCATATGAGGTGCGGCTTTGAGCACAGTCGACATTGGAGTGATGATTTTTTCTTTTCATCTTCGGAATTCACCTGACTGACGGTGGTGCGCTTGCCTTTCTGTTCCTTTGGTTCGGATACAGGATTAATGCAAGATAGCAGCGCCTGTTGTCTGTTTTCCAGGAACGTAATAAGCCCTTTGAACTGTGGAACGGCCGTGTTGTCGATCAAGGACTCCTCCCAGTCTAACTTTGTTGCTTGGTCCAGTTTTCTGGATAGTAGAAAGACGAACCATTCACCCCATTGTTCAACAGGCTTTGCTAGTGACCCGAATGAACGTATTGTTTGTTGGAAAAAATCAATAAGTCGCTTAATTTCTGCCGATGATTGGGTAGAAGCGCATCCACTTAGCTATCCACTAAGCTTGCCGTGTGATGCTGTGACAATAGCCTTTTATTTCCGTATCGATTCTCTAAAGACGTCCAAGTCCCTTGATAATTGTTCGCCGTTAAGGGTATATTTTTTATGAGCGCTGCTGCATCACCTTTTATATGTCGTTGCAGATAAATCATTTTTTGTACCTCTGGTATTGGTGGAATGTCGTGTACCATAGATACGAACTGATCCTTGAAGCTATCCCATTCCAATAAATCGCCAGAAAACGTTGGAATATCAAGTTCGGTAGTCGTGCCGATGCCGTAATTGGAAATTGAAGTCCTGAAATTCCAGGACTGTGAGGATCCGGAACCGTCGCAGCATTCAAATTTGCCAATTGTTGGTCGATGTAGTCTGCCACTTCGAAATAACCATCCTCAGTGATATCAAATATGTTTTCCGTGACATACGTAGATAATTTAACTCCCTGAATACCGTGAGCCTTCGATCAAGTGTAAGGAATTCTTGCCAGTAGTTGTCGAGTACATTTTTTCCTATTTTGCCAATGTTGATTTCCGTACGGGGGATGAGCTCCGACAACCTTCTGCTTTCCGCAATACTTTGCTCGAGGGTGGACATTTTCTCAATTAAACACGAACAGTCTTATTAGAATATGAATTTAATAAAATGTTGTTCCTATGACCGTGGATATTGACGTGCACTGTTATTATACGTCAAATTAATATCAAATTGAATTACGTTATTATTATCAAATTGAATTTATAGGTACGTTATATAAATTAACGTTAACGGTAGTTCGGAACACCGTGTATTAATCGTGGAAGGTTAAATGATCGGTATGACTCTTGATCGGAACAAATTCAGCAACGCTATAATACGACTTATATATACTTCTGCGGTAATAATAATGATAAATTGAAATGACTTATGTTTGATGTTGTACTATTATGCTTCGTCGCTCGTTATTCCGTCGTTACTGCCTTGAAGATGCTTTTCATGCAGCTAGAGCAGCTTGGAATGGATGCGCCACCTTTTTCCCAGTTATACGTTGAAATTCGCCGACCACGTTGCGACCGTTGAAATTCGCCAACCACGTTGCGACTGTTGAAATTCGCCGACCACGTTGCGATCTTGAATTTTTTCACTCACTTTTTGTTTACGCGTGTGAACTTTTAGAATTATTACGTTCAATAAATGGGTTTCGACACCAGATGTTTGGGAAGGTTCTTTGTCACGCTACAAAATTGGCAGTTATCACTTCGTGTAATTGGTACTACTAGGTTAGGTCCGTACAACGTTGAAACTATGACTGACTGTCGAGGCAAGGTGAGCCCCCACACACATATAAACGACCACACATATTACGGTCGGCACACCGGGCTGCATGGCGACAGGCGCATACACATGCAGACTATATACTAACCACTATATGATAGGATTCATTTCGGAAGATATATGTTACTGTCATGCGCCGTCAATAGGATGTGTAACATGCCGAGACTTGAAGCTACTGAGACGGTGACAATATTTTAAACTTGTGGTCCCGAGAGACCCCAGTATACCATTTAAGGGTTAATATAAATGCTTTCAAATACGTCTATCAAATTTGTCCTACACGTTCTCTATGGGGTTGATATTTGATTTGGCGATTCTAGAGGTGTATGTAACATATGGGGAGTATTATAAAGTAACCACATTCGCGAATTGTACCTGCTTTATGTTTTGGATCACTATTTCATTGAAAATAATAATGACCCTCGATGTGTAATATTTTGTAGTACTTTTAAGTTGTCTTTCAAAATATCCAAGTACATGTATCTACGTATCCATAATTTGATCTATAAATACTAAATTACCCACTCCATTTGCTCCCATTCACCCCCATACGCCTCCTACACCATCGCGGTCACCCCCTCCAGCCGTCGTTGTCGTTAGTTTGTCGCTGATCTACTCACACGATGCGACAGCAGTGCGACAAAACTGTCGCTGGAAAGTCGTCGATTGCTGCGACAGAGTACGACCGTTTTGTCGCAATGCTGTTGCAGGAAAGTCGCACCGTCTGAGTTAGGCTTTACACCAATTAAATAATTGGTACCAAATCCTACGGAGGATATCGCAAAAAAGAAAAGTCATTAGCAGCCGATATTGAAGTAGTCGAAGACAAGCTAAGCACTTTAACTCAATCCAAATTCTTCTCGAACGTCGCAAACAAACTAAAGTTCGTCAACATGTTGTTATCCTTTTTGCAACGAAATAACGTTACTACACAAATAGCTGATGAAGATGCTGATACTTTAATTGTGAGAAGTGCAATTGAATTAAAACAGTGTACAAGAAATATGATCGCAGTAGTGGGGAACGATGTTGATCTTCTTCTTTTGCTGATTGGGGTCACACCTGATGAAAAGACGATATATTTCTATATAATTACTCAAGGGAAGAACGTCATTTATTCAACGTTAACGTACAAAAACGTGAAGAAATTTATATTATTTGCTCATGCATTCGCTGGTTGTGATTCAACAAGTGCACTGTATAAAAAAGGCAAAAAAACGATAATTTCTGCACTTGAGAAAAATTGAGATCTGCAAGAAGCAGCAATGATCTTTTATCATCCAGGAAAATGCGTCGATGAAGTATCAGCAGCTGCTGAACGAATCACCCTGTACCTGTACTCAGCCAGCAAGAAAAACACGTCAATTAATCAATTAAGATACGAAATTTGTATTTCATCTGTCAGTGTTGCCAAAAATGAGTTATCGTTGGCTAGTTTACCACCTACAACAGCAGCATTGAGAACATGCTAAGCGTGTATACTACCAGGTCCAAGATTGGCTAAGATACAATTGGATCCAGAAGAATGGGGTTGGAGAAGAACAATGCTTTTGTTGCTTCCAATTATGTCTAATGCTGTCCCGGCTTCGAGAGAATTATTGGAGAAGGTAAGATAATCACTGCACATTTTTATTCGTTTTTTCTTATATATTAAATATTTATTCAATATTGTCAATGGTTTATCAGGTATTCTGTGGATGTAAGACGGATTGTGGTACTGCTCGATGCAGTAGCAAAAAAGCGGGCTTACATTGCACTCAACTATGCAAAAGTTGCAACGGAGAGAGTTGCAAAAATGCTTCACTGCAGTCGAAAAGGAATATGACCAACGAAGAAGACTTTTTAAATTTCTAATTTAAAAAAAATTATGTTCTGAATGCGATGCATGAAATAAAAATTTAGTGACGAAATCTTACGTATTACTTCTAAAAAAAATGTTCAATCCCTTCAATTTCCTTCTATTTTTTCTTTTATGTATCATTTTTTGGCACTTATATTCTTTTTTAAAAAATTTAAACTAAACTCAACAATCACGGAGTTATTTTTTTTAATGCTTATAATTTTTTTTAATGAATGGAATATGTTGAAAAATTTGAAAGTTTAGAATTGATGAGGTCCATTTTACTCTCCTCCTTCTGTATTTATTTTTATTAATCATAAATTACAAAAATGGGTAGCCGTTTTCAATAATTTTTTACTATAGAGAACGTATGAGAGCGAGTGAGGCAGAATGATTCAATGCACACCATCTCACTCACACTCGTTGGACCGGCTGCTCTCAAAAGACTGAATCGCTACACGCGACACGAGAAGCAAAAGCGGTGCAGAGAGAGACGAATACACTCATCTCTGTCGCTCTCAGCCAGTGGCGTCACAACTTATTTACCCCCCTTCCTCATATTTCTTGAAGTAGAGAAGATACGGGAAAAATATCACAGGAATTTTTTTTCCAATAAATATAAGTAATATTTACTTAATATTTTTTAAAAAATTTAATTGATATTAACGGTATAAAAATTACAGTTGAAAACTTCAAAAATTGAAACCATTAGTTTAAACAGTCGTAAAAAAAATTTATCTGACATAAAAGTACATTTCTACAAACATTTTTAAAAAAACATTAAAATTGGTTAATTTTTAAGGACAGTGCATTTCTTATTTACCTTAATCTCCCTTTGCGACGCTCTAAGGATGAAACAACGCTACATAACGGAAAAACTCAATGAACCTTTTTTATTTGTTATTTTCGCCTCTACATTTTTTATTTGAACTATTTTTTCATTTTTTTCGTCCTTGTAGAGATATGCGCGAAAAACGTGATTTAGGGGTGATTATATTTTTGTTCTCCCTTAGCCGGGGGTTTTCGGTCTCCAAACTTTAAGGGAAGTTTTCTCGTATCGGAACCTATCTTCAGTAAACAATTTAGAGAAGCGAATTAGATCAAGCGAAAATACCTATTTCAACGCTTCGTTTACTGGACTATGTAGCCGGTGGGTGAGTCGTCAGGAACGTTTCAGTCGTCGAGGTTCTTCGCCCACTCGAAACCACCGTACGGAAGATATTCACGTCATAGTACATGAGATACTTTTTCTCCTCATCTGGATTGTAATCCTTCATGTGCTCGTTGTTGGCTCGGGCATAGCGATTACTGCATTGCCTGATTCCGCCTCTGCTACCTCGTTTAACGAACAGCAGTATGTCGATGTCAGTGAGCAGTTCCAGCTCAATCCTGGTATACTGAGTATGGCGTTACAGGTCAGACTGGGAGTTGTATAATAATGTGTGGGATCCAAACCGTACGCTTCGAAACAGTTGTCGCGGAAGTTCTCAAAAACATCAGCCAGGAGTAATACGTCAGTCTTCAGGTAGTGGGCCGAGTACTCGCCCTGGGGTCACGATATCGAACTTCCTCCAGGCCCTCTCGACATACTTATAGTTCCCGTCGGTGATATCGCTACCACTGAGATGATTGTAAAATTGCTCCTTAGTCGCCGATTCCGTCGTTTGGAGCTTGTCCCAAGTATCAACAAACTCGTAGGAAAAGACCCCCTTCCTCTACAGTAACTCGAACTGTTCGTTATCGAGTTTCGAGAACTGATTTCGTAAAATCTTGAGATCAGTGAGGTATGACGGGAATTTTTCCAGCGAAGATACCATGAAGTCAAAGAAGTCGATGAATCAGAATGTATCGTTCCATATTCTGCGGCAAGAGGTCGATGCGTCCATCGATGCAGGTGGAAATCTCCTTGATGATGAAATGGCTGTCGTAGCCGCTGAGATTTTCGAAGATGATAGGGATCCTTCTCGAATCCTGATAATTGAGGCTACACTCCTCGAACTTGTATGCCAGCAACTAGTATCTTTTCGCAAATATGACAGATATTGGCATTGTGAAACGCTCTCTTCTTTTCATCCATTAGCACATTTATGGATACTGGATGCTGAAAGATCAGTTCAACTTGCTCAGTCAATTGCAGAAATTGTCGCGCGAAACATTCGGCGGGTTTTGGGCCTCGGTAGCTGTCGTAGCGGGACAGCGTATCGTCGTAACTGCACCGCACGTAGGGTTCATGCACTTGACAGACTTTTGTCTTGTCCGTCTGGTGCTGCTGATCGATACTCTTCAAGAGGGACTCAAAGTCGCCATACACAACGAACGACACCTTCCCCTTATTATTGAAATTTTTGAATGTCAATTTGTTGCGCATTGGCGTGGGCAGTTTCGCCTTGCACTGATTTATTTCTTGGCAATCCATCTAATGAGTATTCACTTTTTCAGGGCTCATGAAATATTGGAAGCAGCGATCGCAGGTATACTTTTTCTCTTTCCGCTTTGAAAGCGGCATGCTCACCAGCCGGGATAGGGTCCTTTATCCAGGCATATTAATAAACTATTGGTGTATCATCTAGCTCATTCTCCTGCTCATCTGCTTTCTCATTCACATAGTAATTCTGAATCGTGAGCATATTGATGTGCCTATCCTTTTTCAGCGAGGTGATATGGATGGGGACAGCCAGAAGTTCCTCCTTTCGCTTCTGGAGAATATAGACGTTGACGGATATGTCGTTCTGCTTCTCAAAATGTGAAATTTGTTTCGACATTACTGAAAACTCAATTCTCGCGAAATTTAATTCATTTGCATGTTGTATATATTTTGAAGGACGATAAGGATCGTTCTTAACCGAATGCAATACCGAAAGTAGTGCCAACTTAAGGGGTAAGGCCACCATGTGCGTCAAGAAAGAAGGACGATTTTGTGCATTTTTTTTTAGGAGTAGTGTAAAAGCTATAGAATTTTCTTATAAAGTACTTTATCAAGTATCTTCAAAGCTACTAAAAAATATTTTGTTTTTAATTTTTGGTTAAGAAATGGCCGTTCCAGGGTCCGGTTTCTACGATGAATTTTTTGTGGAGGTCCAAAACGGGCGAACCGGCTGTACCCACAAGCGTGAACCTAGAACAAAAATCCAAAGATTTTTCTTTAATATATATCATAAACTAATAGACCACGTAGGGGATTTTGAAAATATTGATTTTTCGAGAAATGGTGAGTATATAAAAGAAAAGTTCACGTTTTCGCATAAGAATTTCATACATAATCGTTTATAAAACAAAAAGTTTACAACTTATCGAAAAACCCCTACGTGGTCTATTAGATTATATAGGTATAAAGATATCCTCAAAATTGCAAGGCAATCGATAAAGATTTGTAGCCGCTATCGGTTCGCCCGATTTGAAATTTCGTGTTCTGAGAAAAACGCGTTTAAAGTTTTAAGTAACATTTTACGGTCGAAAATTATAGTATACCTTTAATCCGCGATGCCTGCACCGTATAGTTGGCCTTCTATGTTAATGTTGAGTTCTTCTTCTTCTTTTCTGGCTGATTTTGCGGCAATTCGAGCTGTTTTTGCAGCCTCAGTCAGCGATCGGTTCGAAAAATCGACGCGGAGTTCGTCCGCCTCAACGCAGAAATTGTAGCAATTCCTTCCAACTGTCATGTCCAACTGTCGTATAACTTGCATTATACTACAAATTCCATCGTTGAAAGTGCACACGGCAAGATTCCCAGCAATATCCAGTACGGTTTTTCCGCTTGACGTAGATTTTGGGGACATTAACCACACCGTTGCGTTGAAACTTTCATTGCTATTTTGCGTAAAACCACCTAAGCATCGATTTAGAAGGTCGTCGCTGCTCAACTCTTCGTAGATTGGTTTAATTGCGTCGAAAACTATTTTCGATAGAGCCGGCTTGTGTAAAAAAGTACTAATTGATGTATTGGTGGCTTTTGCCTTTTGCCACGAACACCATGAATTTTCACCAGCTGGACACTTGCTGTGTTGAGGATTTTCATTCGTTGACAGCTTGTGATATAACGTCGCCCAAATTTCATTTCTCATTTTTTCCACAGAGTCGTGATTTCTGCGAATAGCCAAACCATAATAAATTGAGAGCTCGTCGACAAGTTTATTTGTTAATTTTCCTTTTCCGCCGAGACCGCGTACGTTTTTTTTTAAATTTCTTAGTCTAGTGCCCATTCTTTTCTGCACGTGATCGATGCATTCTTTTTTATGTATAACAAAGCTTTCATATGGTTCAGACTTCAAAAGACCTGTAAAGGTTTTACTATCGCCATCTCCAATGTAACTGCCGTATTTTACTTGATATAAAGTTTCAGAGCGCTGAAACATTTCGATAACTGCATCTACCTCCATTTTACCAGCCGACCCCGTGTGATTTATTTGACAATCATTTTGATGTATTTCAAGCCACTCATCATACTCTGCAGTATCACTTATTTTTCTCCAATATTCGCACGCCTTGCAGTAACTGGATTTTATAATTATATCGATTACTTTCCCAGTATTCCATCCGATCAAAGACACCAAACCGAACAATGATGAAAATCCCCGCTTTCTCCACGAACCGTCTCCTGATACTATCAATTCATTTGGTAAACCTTTTCTTGCATTTTCTTCTTTTTCTATTTTTACTGCATTTTCCATGCTAGCCTTGGAAACGCGTTCAGTAGCATCACAAATAATGTTGACTACTTTATCATAAAATGAGTGAAATATTGGCCGAGGAAGTTCCATAAAAGCACAGAACTTCTTCATTCCGTGTAAACCTACTCCAAGCAGTCGCATGGCTATAATAATTCTTCTATTGATGTCATATGCTTTGTTATTGATGAGTGGACAATTTGGAATTTCAGTTTTCGCACACTTTTCACAAGATAGAACTATTTTAAAACCAAGTCCGCGTATACTACTTTCAGTAAATGTGACGCCTGAGTCGCATATTTTACACTTCACTACTGACGAAATTGTTGAAAAAACAGCCACAAAATTGATGAAACGATAACCGAACGATGCATCAACTTCGATATTACGAGCATCGCCACTTAGCTTCAATTTCCTAGCGGACGTGCCGACGCTTTCGGAGGAATCGAGTGCCTCCGCTTCATAACGGTTTGCAGGTCGCTTTCGTGACATAGACGGCTTTTTAAACAAACTTCTTCCACCTCGTTTAGCTTTATAGCCACCATATTTCGATTTATCACACATTTTCAGTAACTCGTAGTAAAAAGATAAACTGATGAAACACGAAGCAAAATCACGCACGCGGCGTCCGTCTGACAGCTAGAATGACTTTACATAAAATAAATGGCCGAATAGTACTGCTAATAACACGAGCCTCAACTCCGATAATACGTCTCAACATGCATTTAATTAACAGTTAGCCCACTAATCGGGGAGATCTCCCTATTCAATGTAGTTTGGCTCGCCCGAGCGCGGTGGAAACCGTATAGTTGGCTATGGCGCTAAGTGTTAATGCGCCGCGCGGCGTCTCTGTAAATTGACGTAAACGACCGATTCGAAATTTTTTTTGACTACGAAACCTTTTTTTCTTATTCTTGAGGGTTTAAGGAAGGTTTTAAGCTAATAAAAAAAAATCGATTTTTGAAAAGTTCCATGGTGGCCTTACCCCTTAAAACACTGGTTATGGGTATTTTGAATGTTGACGCTGGCTCTTTTCTTCGTGATTCAGTTGGGAAGTTCTACGTAGGAGCTACCTCTCATCGGGTTGTATCGATTAATGTTAACAGTCAAGTTAATGATTGAGTATAGCGTCCACCCGGAGTCCCGCTCCTGGAGCTCCCCTATTTAGTCTGTATCCCCAAAACTCGCGTAAAGTACCGCCATTGCCCATCCAATGGAGAAAAGATATGCAATATTGCCTGCAAACGTTCGAGAAGAGGCTCTGGAGCCGGCGACTATTCCAGCGGTATCATAGGCAATTTCTTCTAAGACGACTCGTAATTCGTGGGTCTCGTGGCTGCATTCGAAAACTATCGAAATATGTTCCTCGTCCATACTCGTTGATATAGATGGCTGTCCAATATTTTCCAGGTCGTGTGTGAACGTCGGAGTTGACGTCAATGGCAAAGGGTCTCGTCCAGACCCAAGGTAGTCTGTCGACGGGGTAGACTCCGTCAACGGTGGTATTTGTGTACGGTAATGTACGTAGAAGTTGAACTGTATTCGTGTGCAATGTTTATCTTCGTATGCCCCCGTACTCTACAGTTTCGGTCGATATTATTCGACGTCGGTACTATCGTAACCTTCCTCGCTCCCCGAAACGGAGGCAAAAGATAAGATGCGAATGCTATTCTCGATAGTTAAGTTATTCGTCAGAGCGCCGAGGAAGCCTTTATCATGAGATTGCAGCCACTTCTTAAAATTTAACGCGTTCTGCAGGGCGCAACTTAAAAATCTTTTTTCTCACGACTCCATAATGTAGGCAATGCTACATGTACGGGGAATACTCTAACTGGACAAGTTCGAAAAGGACAGAGAATGGGGGACAAAGAGGCTCTTATACGGGATGTCCCAACTATCGTGGACAGTAATATATATCTCCCAAACGAGCGTGATTTCAGAAAAACTTTTCTAACAAAAGTTGTACCATTTAAATTGACGCACAAAACGTACCTAATCATTTTTTAATAGACACTTCCGATTTCAAGAACCGGCGTGCATCTTTCAGTTTTGACTTATTACAGTTATTTATTGTAATACAAAAGTAATATAATCATCAACGCGAATACAAGAAGCCATCGAAAATTCGACTTGTATAACTGGAAGTCCGAGATATTGAGGGTTGAATTTCTGCTCGTTTGCGCCTGTTACATGCAATCCAACGTACAAATGAGGAGTAACTAAATCCAATTGTGTGTATGTAGACGGTAATCACTAGTTTCACGAAAACTATTTTTATTGAACGTTTATAATTATATGACCGGTTCAAACGTTTACATTTTTGGAATTAAGTTCTCTAGAATTTAAGCGCGGATTTGTTAACATCGTCTTCCGCCCTGAAATCTCATCGTTCATGATCTGCGTACCATAGTTTTCGATGTACAGACCTTCTGCTTCATGGTAATCGGTATCCAGGTCTTCTGCTCCACAGTTCTCAATATCCAGGTCTCGCTCCATAGTTTTTTTTGGTGTCTAGGTCTTCTTTTCCATTGTCTTCGATGTTAAGGTATTCCGAGATATCCAGGGTTGAATTGCCGCCTGTTTGCGCCTGTTGCATGCAATCCGACGTACAAATGAGGAGTAACTCAAGCGTTTCATTTTCTGAAAACATTCTCGTCTGGAGGGTCAAATGTTTCACATTAAAATCTAATTCTGTGTATGTATACGGTAATGACTAATTTCACGAGAATCATTTTTATTGAACGTTTATAATCGTATGACCGATTCTAACGTTTAAATCTTTGGAATTAAGTTCTCCATAATTTAAATGCGGATTTGTTAACCCCATCGTCTTCAGCACTAAAATCTCCATCGTTTATGATCTGCACTCCACAGTTTTTGGTGTCCAGACCTTCTGCTGCATAGTAATCGATATCTACAGTTTTCAATATCCAGGTCTTCCGCTCCATAGTTTTTGGTGTCCATGTCTTCCGCTTCATAGTTTTCGGTATCCCAGTCATCCGCTCCATAGTTTTCGATATCCAGGTCATCTGCCCCATAGTTTTCGATATCCAGGTCTTACATTCGATAGTTTTCGGCTTCTAGATCTTCCGCTCCATAGTTTTCAGTATCCAGGATTTCCACTCTACTTTCCGGTGTTCAGGTGTTTTGACCCATAGCAAGAGACCTGGACCCCAAAAACTCTGGAGCTTAAGGCTTGGACATCGAAAACTATGGAGTGGAAGACCTGGACACCGAAAACTATGGAGCAGAAGACTTGGACACTTAAAACTATAAAGCGGAAGACCTCGACACCGAAAAATATAGAGAATCGATGTTCTCACTCGCCGACGCAGGATTCCTACGTCAAAATCAGACGCAAAGACCCCGTATATAATTAATGTAAATTAGCCGGACATTTAGCCCTGTGTTCTATATAAAAAATCTACTTATACTTAAGTATCTAATACGTACATATACTGTTAAAAATTTCTAATAGAAATGTGTATAAAGCAGCAATTAACATATGCAAGAATATATTAATATTGACACGAAGAAGGGCATGAAATTTCAAACACATGGTTTTTAAAATTCAAATAACTTATTAAATTTAAATTTAAAAAACCGAGTGTTCTTAACTTTCAAATGTGATATGAAATTTCATGACCAAATTTTTTGAAAATTTAAATAAGGACGATCTTCATTTGTCATGCCTATAATACGGGGTCTTCATAAATGATTACAGACCACGTGACAAGCCACGTGACCTACGCGCATATACTATTGGTTCAGAGCTCGGACTAGTACCAATTGTGCAATGTTGGTTGGATATGCGCGTAGGTCACGTGGTGCGCGTAGGTTACATGGTCTGTAATCATTTATGTGAAGACCCTGTATATTTAATACTATATGTATAGATTCTTCTGCGCTGCAAATTGAGTGACTCATATATGAATTTTCCAGAACTGTTATTACATTTCATAACCGTACATAGTAAATCTTTAATACGGTTTTTAAAACTTCAAGAGTGAGTTCTTAAATTTAATACGATTATTTTAAAATTTAATTTCACACCACATTTCATATATGTATTTGAAAATGAATGTACTTCAACTCAAAATTCAAATATTTGCTTGAATTATACAACACAGATATTAATTTTAAAACAATTTCGTATGATTCTCAATTTCAATACTGTAGTTCTTAAAATTCACACAACTTTGTATTTCAAATTTCAAAACATTTTTAACAGTTTACGTTTACAATTTATGTAGAATATACAGATAATCTACGTAAGTGTATCGTTTGAGGTGGGTCTCTCCATTGTCTTGAGTACTGGAATGATAATTAATTTTTTATTTGAGTACTTATATAATATGTTTATCGCCGTAAATATTATTAAACAGCGCGAGTTTGTAAATTATTATTTAAACAATAAATTTATGGAAATATCTCGGATATGGTGAGAGATACGACTAAGCGGAGAAAATTTTGAGGTTTCGTAAAGAGGGTAGAATATTCAATTTTAATAGTATTACCGCACACAGCGTGTCAATTATTTATTTAATTTTTTATGACATAATGAACTTTTGCAAATATGTCGGAAATGGTGAGATAGTCGACGAAAAGGAGAAAATGTATGGCTTTTATATAAACAATAAACTTTTGCAAATATTTCGAAAATAGTGAGAAATATGACGAAACGGAAGAAATTTATTATCGGACACGGTGAGTCAATAGATTGTTTATTAATTTGTGTAGACTATAAACTTTAAAAATATCTCGGAAACGATAAAAGATACGAAAAAATGGGAAAACCGGGAAAAAATTTAAGGATTTTGAAAGGGATCGAACTTTTAATCGTGATGGTTACCAACCATGATGAGCTGATAATTTGTTTAAACAATTAGTTTATGCAAATATCTTTCAAATAGTGAGACATATGAGCGGAGAAAAGTTTTGAGACGATGCGTAGGGAGTCAAAATTTCCGACTCTATTTTATTATCGAACAGTGCGAGTCAATAATTTGTTTAACAAAATGAGCTTGTTTAAACACCTTGAAAACGGCGAGAAATACGATGAAACGGAGAAGATTTTAAGACAATATATACAGTGTATATCAGAAAATGGAATAAATTCGATAATAAATAAATGAGAGCGTGTCCGAAAAAACGCTCGGACTCATCGATTGGTATTTTTAGTTGCGCATTTTTTTCAATAAAAACATTTTATACGGGGTGTGTCATGTAACAGTGGCCAATACCAACTTTCTTATTTTAAATGCAACACCCTATATATTATTCAATTTTTGGATTCTTCAGAAAATTCTAGACATATTTCACATGTATAATGTCCTATATCTATCTTCAACTGTTTCAGAAATATCAAGTGTTTTCAGATTTATTGCAAAAATTGACATTAAAAAAAGAAAATTATTTTTTACAAAACTAAACTCCTCGACTTCGCTGACTGAAGAAGACGAATAACGCTTGCGATTAGATCGGTGACGCCTGAGATGTTGAGTAACGTTAGAAGAAAGGGCCTAGCGGAATAAGCATGTGAAATTCGCCCCCCGCGTATCAGCACCAAATTTATATTATCGACAGGCATCTATGAAAAACTAAGGGCCGGTTTTATCAACACGGTATGAACGCGGTATAGCGCTATTGGGGCCGTGCAACATCCGTACAGTGACACCTGGTGGCAGTAGTCGGCGAAAAATCGGCATTTTATACAGTACCAAATACGATAAGAATATAGAAATCCTCGGTAAAACCAATCAGTGAACAACAATATGAATGTTTTTCATCAGGTGTATTTTATAGCAATTATTTATATGTATAGAATTGCAATAAACAGTAAGTATAACATTTAGGGCAGGTTTATTCACCTTCAGACACGTTGACTGCCATATAATGTACTTTAACCCGGCAGCGGTGGTGGCTGGCAGTCAACGCCCAGGTAACAAACTAACGTGAAATTAACGTCATTTTTTGGTCAGATCTGGTCATAGACGACGTCAGTAAAAGACGTATAAATGACGTTAAAAGTACGTTCGAAAGTCACATCCCACTAACGTCATTTAATGACGTCTTTCTAACGTTCTTTATGACGTGAAATATGACGTTTAATTTTATCGATTTTCCAGGTAGCACACTAACGTCGAAATGACGGTTTTTGAAGGTCAGTTCTGACGGCAGATAACGAAAAATATAACGTGATTGTGTAAAAAATGACGGTTCTGAAAGGTTAGGGCTGACGTATATCTTTCATCGTGAGCGGTCACCCATCCAACTACTGTCTGCACTTTTTGCTGCTTAACTTCATCGATCGGTCGGTGTTTTCGAGTCCTCATCTGCTGCACGCTCCTGTGGTATTAAGTATTACTATTGGTGTTCATATGAAGTTTGATGAATAAATGTATGTTGCTTTTCCAGACAATAAGAAAGAGCTTAAATAAATAAGATTTTATAATTGTATTATTCTTTTCTCAACATTTTTCTAAATTTATGATTGCATCTTTTGATAAATATTCTTGCATAGACGCAAATTGATATTAATAAATAAATAATTATATGAATGTTTATAGAAACGACCGCAATATAAAAAATTTTACTTTTATTCATTACAAAAAAACGTACTGGTAAAATGGTACAGAGATATAAGAATCGAGAATTAAAGTAGACCACACTATACAAATATTTTTATATTATACATTATAAAAAAATATAAAAATATTCAATGTATATTGTATAATAAGTATAGTTATTTTTAAGTTTTATTACGACGTAAAAATAACGTCTTTTTAACGTCATATTTAAGGCGTCTTAAAGACGTTTCTTGAATGACGACATTAAAACGTCATTTTTTGGTAGAATGACGTCGCCGACGAAATATGCCCTAAAAGTGACGTCAAGTTTACGTCAGCTTGCTACCTGGGCGTGTTATAGGTATGGAGAGACGTGCTGACTAACTTCAAGCCTTCACCACTAGTTGCGCACGATCGTTCGCCGTATCCCCTCCAAGCAGTGCACGGTCCCAATACTGAGAATAACCAGCAATAAGCCTTATGGTTATTCTCATTATAGCGCTATACCGCGTTTATACCTGTTGGTAAAACCGGCCCTAAATCCCCTAAATTTTTAGCCCCCCAATCGCTATAGGAGGGGAGTTATGAGGGGGGGGGGGGGGAAGTAAAATCGAAAAAAAATTTATTATACGATTAGATTAGATTTGTAAGATACTTGTACATACAGTTTACACTGTATTTACATACAGTGTAAGAAATATTCCCCCCCCCTCCCCCTCAAACGTCTTACGTAATATATGGATGGCCCCTAACAGGAAAGTGTAAATTTGCGGCTTTTTGCCGCAGGCGGGCCCGCCGGAGGGTTAAACGTTACTTCGAATACTGATCCATTAGACGATGATTTAGAAGAAAAATCAGGTTCACTTTCGGAATCTGAGGTCTTTTTTTCCTGTTTTCTATAAATAGAAAAAGTCAACATTTATTACACAATGTCATTGACCTTCATTTGCCTACCAAATACAGCAGTATAAGTTTCTGCTTCAGTAGCATTACTGATCAATTTTTTTGCTTCCAATTCGTTTCAAATCGGTTGCGTCGCATCCACTACATATTGGTATTTTTCTTGACTTCGGCATATTTAGATAGCAGTAATATTTGATGAGATTTATTGAAATATTTACAGTGAATAATAAATGACAAAATGTCTGTTCGTGATCCCGTTCCTCAGGGTCGAATCTCCTCAAGCGTTTTTAAGGAGAGCTGCAGAATCCTAGCACTACACTCGATTTGATAGACTCCATCGACGAGTTTAAGTTACATTCAGTTACATATTCAGATATCAATACTTTTTGAAAGAGTAGTACGAAACACGGCGTTCATTTTTTATTGGGATCACTATTGATACAATTTAGAATGAATAATAAGGTACCCTTTCCTGAGGTACTTTTTTGGAGACAGGGGAGAAGGCGAAGCGCGGCCTACAGTTCTTGTTAGGCTTTTTCAAGTTAACACAATTTTTGCGTGGTTCAATTTTTAAGGAGTTAAATATATTAGGGGGTTGCATTGAAAGCCGCTGTTTTTTTCTTGTTTTTAAAACATTATATCGTAATAAAAGTATGTAAATACCTCAATCGAAGTATTTGCCTTCGGAAGCTAGAACCTTTTCCCACTTTTCTGACAGAAGTTGAATTCCGCGACGAAAGAATTGTCTATTTTTTGAGCTAATCTATTCAGCAACCCAATTTTGATGTGAAACATCTTTTGCCGCGTTGAGTTGGGAGTAAAATCACGAGATTCAGGGGATGTTTCAAGCGTTACCATGCCTGTGTGTGCGTCTGTGTGCGTCTCCCTACTCCACTATATATTCAGCCGCGTTGCGTAAGGAGTGAAAACACACGACGCGGAGACGTCTTGCCTGTGTGTGCGTCTGTGTACGTTCCCCCGACTCTACTCTGCGCAAGGTTTGCTTGCGCACCTTCCGGCATTAGTCCAAGAGCTAGCGACAAAATCGACTAAGGTGTTTTCAGATTGCTATACATTTGTAAATAGATATTTAAATAGTAGTTCATGGGAACGGTAATGACCTGTCAAGCAATACCGGGTTGCGTCATTGAAAAATTAATTTTTCAAAGTTCAGAAAAAAACAAAAAATTATGTTGCTTCTACAAAGCTATAATTTATAGGGGATGTTCATTCATCTATTTTAAGGAACTATGTGAAAGGACAGGTGATTCTGCTGGTTGCAAGTGACTGCCAGGCGAACATATTAGTGCACTCTGATAGCACTATTACCTATCCGCATGTCCCGCGCAGAACCTGACCAGTTGCAGGGACCTTGAAATTTACCTTCGGCCAGGCTTGGTCGGTATTCGAGCCACTTTTACCGGTAGAAGTCGAGTCGGTAATTAGAGTTGGTGTCAATTCGGGAGATCGAAGCGTCTAACCTCGCACTAATATGTTCGCCTGGCAGTCACTTGCAACCAACAGAATCACCTGTCCTTTTACATAGTTCCTTAAAATAGATGAATGAACATCCCCTATAAATTATAGCTTTGTAGAAGCAACATAATTTTTTTTTTAACTGAAAAATTAATTTTTCAATTACGCAACCCGGTATGGCTTGACAGGTCATTACCGTTCCCATTTACTACTATTTAAACATCTATTTACAAATTTCTAGCAATCTTAAAACACCTTAGTCGATTTTGTCGCTAGCTCTCCGACTACATGTCGTAAGAAGCGGCTTGAGACGAGACCTCGTGTCTAGTATTGTTTTTTTAAATGTTATTGTTAAACGTGCTAACCAATGCTTAATCAATCCTCATACTTTCATTAATGAGGGTAAATACTGCTTCGTACACGGGTACAGTGAGCGTGGAGTAGTAAAGGCCATCACACAGAAAATTCCGTAAGACGTAAGACGTAAGACGTAAGAACCCCACCACTTTCGTCCGTAAGATGTAAAACGTAACGTCGAAAACTTTCGTCCGGTTGAAATTTTTACGGCGAACGTCTTACAGACAACCAATCACAAAGTTTCCCGGGTTATTTGATATCATAGGCCCACAAAAATAAATATTTTTCTCTGTATTTCTAACCAGACCAGGTGATTCTTGTAGATTGATGTACGCTAAAAACGAATCTGACTCTCAAATTTGCGTACCACAGGTCAGAATTTCGAGATACTTGAGGTTAAATGTACGAAAACGTGCGATTTTGGCCATATTCACAGCTCCGTACAATGAAAGTAAAAAATTTTTCTTAATTGCACATGCAGCATTTGAAAGTGTTGTTTTTGAACTTTATAATACATTCCTTGATTGTTCCTAAACGATTTTATTAAGCTAAATTTCAATACGATAAGTCTATCCTTGAAGTTCACCGCGCCACGCGTGCATACAGACGCTCTAGAGCTGTTTACATCTAACTTAAAATCTAGAAGTGTCAGTTTGATATTGTTAATAATTTCACGTCAATTGGGAAGAAAAGCTTAACAGTAAGTACATTTAATTATTGATTACACTTCTCAGTTCCTATATATAATAAATAGAAAAGCCATACCTAGATTGACATAAGGATACAGTGAATCGCAATGTAAAATGCATGACGTAAAGAGTCAGAACTGTCGTATTCATCTGCTTTTTTCATAAAAAATATAAATAATAACATTCGACAATATTATTCTCGAGATATAGTTTGATGAACATGACGTGATAGCATTCTCTGAAATTTTATCACATAAATATCTCTTGAAGAACCCTGGAAAAAAATATTCATACGATTTATTGGCCGCGAACCCACCATCGACGATTCAACCATCTCTGTGATCGTTTCTTCTTCAAAACAAGCACACCCGTAGCCACCATTAAAATCCCCAGCAATATTTCATTATTTCTCGGCATGTTTGAACTACCTGAAAAATAATTTTATCTGTATAATAGGCATAGGAAATGAAAATATTTTTTCCAGGGTTCCTTCAAGAGATATTTATGTGATAAAATTTCAGAGAATGCTATCACGTCATGTTCATCAAACTATGGCTCGAGAATAATATTGTTGAGTGTTATTATTTATATTTTTTATGAAAAAAGCAGATGAATACGACAGTTCTGACTCTTCACGTCATGCATTTTACATTGCGGTTCACTGTATCCTTATGTCAATCTAGGAATGGCTTTTCTGTTTATTATATATAGGAACTGAGTGTAATCAATAATTAAATGTACTTACTGTTAAGCTTTTCTTCCCAATTTAAATGAAATTATTATCAAACTGACACTTCTAGATTCTAAGTTACATGTAAATAGAGGGTGGGGACAGCGTCTTCGTTCAGGATTGGTCAAAGCTTACGTCTTACGCCGCGTTTGTGTGATGAACCTTACGTTTTACGTCTTACGTCTTACGTCTTACGGAATTTTCTGTGTGATGGCCTTAAGTGGGAAAGCTAGCAGTCGGTGAAAGGGGACCACCGAGTCGTGGCGGAGAGAGCCGATGCGTCCCGAGTAAGCGTGACCACGCGTCCGTCATAAATACAAATGCGCACTGGCGCACGCGTTCCTTCGACGGACGCGTGGTCCATCCTTCCTATCGCATACTTTCTACAAAGAAGATTTCGATGTTTCACATCTAGCAGGCGTCCCGTGACGCATTTTGTGTTTTTTTTTATTTCTTGTTAATTATGGAAGTGTATCTTCCAAGTCGTGTTGCATCGATCTAAATAAATGATAGTCACTCGGGGCCAGGTCTGGAGAATACGCTAGATGCGGGAGAACTTCCCATTCAAACTCAACCAATGTTTCTTTCACGGCTTTAGCAACATGAGGCCGGGCGTTGTCGTGAATTAGAATCACTTTTCGGCGATTTGATGCAATTGATAGTCGTTTTTGCATCAAGTTATCATTTAAACGCTCCAATTGTTATTGGTAATGTTCGGTAGTAATTGTTTCATTCGGTTGCAACAGCTCATAATAAATGACATCTTCCACATATCCCACCAAATTGAAAGCATTGTTTTGTGACCGTGGATGTTTAGTTTTGGTATGGACGTTGATGGTTGGCCAGGATTAACCCATGCTTTTTTGTGTTTCGGGTTGTCGAAATACATCTGTTTCTCATCACCGGTTACGAGATACGCCATAAAAACTTTTCTTTTTATATTTTGCAAGCAAAGAAATCGAGATGCTCAGACGATTTGCAATGGAATTTTCAGTCAATTCATGTGGCAGCTAGGTACTTTTCTTCTTTTTGAATCTTTCCCATGGCATGTAGACGTCGTAAAATTGTAGATTTATCGACTTCAAGCCGTTGATCCAATTCTTTCAACGTTTTAGTAGGGTTTTCTTCTAATATCGTAGAGCTTGCAGTTGTTCATCTTCGAACTTCTTTGTTTGACCTGGCCATTATTTGTCGTGAACATCACAGTTTCCACTTTTGAAGCGACGAAACCAGTCTCTACATACTGTTTCTGATAGAGCAGATTCAGCATAAGTTTACACATGTAATTGATGAGCTGCAGCAGCACTTTAAAAAAAATCAAAGTAGTGTAGAAGTACAAATCGAAAAAACAACTTGTCGCGTTCCATTTTCTTTGGTTATAGACATAGACTTATATTAACAAAAAATGACAGTTTAATAACTGAATCTTAATGAGAAATGTCCATAATTTAAAGTGACGCAGGAAGTATTAGTCGCTGCGCACGACATAAGTACATAGTTAGAGCCATCTACAGCAGAACAGCTTTCAATGCAACCTCCTAATATAAACACAGTACCGCTATTTCAACTAGGCAGGTTAATGTTCGATGCCTTCTAACAATGTAGTAATTCTGTATTTGGAAAAAGGAGCAGATTCAATTAAACTGGCACTCTTTTTTTTAAAGGATGCAATTCGAACTGGAAGTACGGAAGTTGAGTTACTAAATCCAGCACCAGAAAGTACACGAAAAAATCGAGGAGAACCCACTTTTGGCATCGTGATACCATTTTGTGACGATCTCTTAGTAACTCACAGTAATGATATTATTTATATCATAAATCCTGCGATTATTGCTATAACGTCTGCAGTAACTAATTTACGACGAGTTTCTGATGTCGCGTGTACTAAGGACGAGATATTTGTACTAGAAGGAGAAAGAAATATTATACGTATAGCACACCATCCGGAAACTGGCACCTTTAATTCGGGTAAGTACTTATCTACATAATGTTCTACATTATAGACCTTTGAGAACTAGTAATGTCTTTTATGTTTGTTTTTCTAAAAAAAACGAAAGGTAATGGATCATTTTTACAATTATATTCGTTCCCAATGTATTTGTCTAATAAATTTGACTATTTGACTAGTAACTTTTCTTCGAATTAAATGTGCTTTAATTTTTAGATACGAAAATCATGTTGACCGTTACTATCTAGTATTACTTCCCGTAGTTCCATGTAGATGATTCGGAGTTAGAGATTAAGACTGCCTAGTAGCTCAGTGGTTAGTTTACTTGTCTAGCAACCGAAAGGCTCTGAATTGGAATCTCGGACCGATCAGTGCAATTTTTTGTCACTCTGATTGTACTATGTTCAGAGGTTGCATCTTCTTGGTTGTAACAGTATTTTGGGAATCAGATCTTACGCGAGCGAAAGTATTTCGAGTTTTCATTTAGCGTTTTCGACAGCTCTCCAAGGTTTCCATCTGACTTCGCAGTACACCAGCGCTACGTAGTAAAATACCTACTTATACATATGTAAGGAGCTAAACAGAACTAAAAAGTTAAGAATTAATCGAAGATTTTATTTATTATTATCGTAATCTAAACTGGTACAGTAAATAATTTATTCACCGAATTGTGAGATGAGGTGATCAGAGTACAGTAGCAGTGTTATGTGGAGTCAAACGGAAACCCCATACCAGTGTTACACTAAAAGTCGAATTTCGAGAAAAAATGAGCAGATCTATTCAGATGTAAATATCTTATGTTAAATTTGGTCTGTATTTATTTTGATCTGATTAGATCCGCTCAGATATAATTAGATATGGTCCTCAAATTTTATCGGAAATATTACATTCAGATATGTGATTACGAGGGTTATTTGAAAAGTTCCCGGCCTTATTGACAAGCAGTCATGAAAAAATTTAATTCTTGCTATTGTCTGATGGATGGCGTTGATACATGTATCCCATAAAAATTTGAAGTCATTCCGATCAGTAGTTTGCTCATGGCATTTTTATAATGTTGACAGATCTTTTCTGTCGACAGTGAAGAAAATCGAGTATTGCGCAGTGATCAAGTTCCTTTATTTGAAAGGAAAAAAACTCAGGAAATAAAAGACGAGTTAGACTCAGTATACGGTGAAGTGCCCCCTTCATACACAATCGTCAAACATTGGGTGGCTAAGTACAAACGTGGCCGTACCAGGATTTTTGATGATGACCGTTCTGGGCGCCCAAAACTGTTTCGACTGACGAAATTGTGGACTTAGTGCATGAAACTGTGATGGAAGATCGTCGATTGATCGTGAAGGAGATTGCTGAGTCTTGTAAGATATCAGATGAACGGGTGCAGAAGATTTTGCACGAAGATTGGTATGAAAAAATTATCCGTGCGCTGGCTGCTGCATTTGTTGACAATTGACCAAAAGCGCGTACGGCTTAAAATGTCGCGCGAGTGCCTTGAGCTGTATAAAAAAAATCCAGCTGAATGTTTGCGACGTTTGATAACTGTCGATGAAACCTGGATCCATGACCATACTCCTGAGACAGAACAATAGACGAAAGGAATTTTTTTTTGACGGCATGAAGGGTTGAGAGAAACAATCGATTAAATGTATCGAGTTATGAGGAGACTATGTTGAGAATAGTATCTTATGTCATTAGGCGGAAATCCGTGATTTTTTCAGACTGTGTTTAACTAGGTCGTAGCACGAGGCATGGTGAGGTGAGCCTCATCTCTCCACCATGCCTCGTGCTACGATTTAAACACAGTCTTAAAAATCCGAGGATTTCAGCCGCGAATGATATATACTATTTTTTCTCACGAATGCCCATTTCTCAAAACAAAACATACACGACTCATTTCACGTTGCGTTCATCAGTTGAAAAAAAGGATCCACTTCGAAATAAGCAATCGCGCCAGTCTGAATAAAGTACTTTTAACAGCCTGCGGACTCTCGTTCGGTGTCACGCGGGAAAAACGCCGCGTTAACCTATCTAAATACATTTTTTACCTTGACATATGTGTTTTTCCTAAAAAGGCCCTAAACTTTTCAAATGACCCTCGTATTACCTTAAGTCCTCCCATGCAGCACAAAGCTTGAACAAACGTCCCCTATAGGCGGCGAGCGAATTTGCTACCAGCGCCACCATCGGCGACTTTGTACAGTTTCCACGGGAATGAGTTGACTGCGACGTGCCAGCTGTCAATCCTGTTCCATCGCAACGAGCGACGGAATTAGGAGGGTCGATTCGTCTTGGTAGCATCGACCACAAATAATTCGCCGACTAGAATTAATCGCGTCGTAGGCGAAACGAATATTTCGATAAACATACCTAGGTCGTAAATGTCGCAGTTTCGAACTTTTCTCCGAAGGTAATTTTGGAGCGATTCATAGCAAGCCGTCTCTCGCAGTGCCGGCTTCAATAGGTACCGTCACAAAAGCGATCCGAGCTGGATTAAGGGGAGGAATGTCGGATGCAGTCGATGGACAATTGGGGAATTTTGATACCTGGTTTATCCAGGAAAGACATACACTGTTCGCGATCGATGTAGAGATTAGATCTAGATTGGCGCGTTACTTAGGTTGCGATGATAGTGAGCGGTAAGAAATGACGTAGAAGTCCCCTTTGCGACGGAACACATATTAACACAAACTCAAGTCACTTGATACATTTTGTAAATCGGTCACAATGGCGAAGCGGTAGGTTTTGGCGAATTTAGGCTGTCAATGAGCCCGCAGCCATGCACCTTTCCCGGAAGGATTAATTACTGGACGAGTCGTAATGAACCGCTTTCCGCAATACCCATTCTAATAAACACTGCTATCTATCTTCTTCTATCTTCCATATACACGTTTAAATAAAAATGTTATATTCGTTTCTTCAAGGTCTAACGTCGCGGTCTCACAGGGCCATAAACTGGGCGAGAGCACTACATACCTGTATTGTGCATGTGTCACGTCAATGTCGACACGTTGAGACCGCGTCGTAAGATCTCCGAAAGTTCTTTACCGATTGCTTTGAAATTTGGACATAACGTTGCATTCGAATACGCGCGTTTTTCATATATACCTACTCCTTAAGGGGGTAAATGAATAAAAATGTATCTTAAATTTCCGAAAGTTTTTCACCGATTGCTTTGAAATTTTAATACAACGTTGCATTTGAATACGCACGTTTTTTTATATATCTACTATCTATATACCAACTCCCTTAAGGGAGTAAAATAAAGAAGAGATTATTTCGTGATTCACGCGGACAAAGTCGCAAGGGGAAAGCTATTGACTACTTACTTCTAAAGTAACTGAATATGGATTAAGAGTTACTGATGTCTGGCGAATCACACAGTCTTCTATCACAGAAATTTGGGTTATACCACATTTGTGTGTGTGTACGCTTACTCGGATTTAAAACATGTTTAGAAAAGACTAATTTTAGGCCATTTTTATACGAAGCATCATGGTGCATAAATTTTACAGCCTGAAAGCTGAAATAAATTATAGTATCCATTGCCAGCAAGTTGACATTGACACATCAGGTCCTACGGTCACTTAACTACAAGGCCGGGTGTCCACCGGATCGGGCCGACCACAATTGGGCCGATCGCTGTATATATATATATATATATATATATATATATATATATATATATATATATATATATACAGATTGGGTATATATAGATATACTCAAGTGCTCAGCGATCGACTCAGCGTTACTGGTCGGCCCGACCCGGTGGACACCCGACCTAAGTGACTCTGGTCAGTTCCCGTAATAAATGTTTCGGTTCGCCTAGGAGAGGCGCTGTTAAACAATATTCGCTCGCCGCCTATACGACCTTTTGCTGAGCTTCCTTGTTACCAAATGTGATGTGAGAGCACCACAACCCGGCGCCTCCATCGTAACAAACATCTCACAAAATGAAGAAAATTAAACCAGATACCGCTTAAAACTACTTTACAAAATAAACAATCTTCGCTGAAACTACAAAATGACTTAATTGAAAATCTTCCTCGCTTAAAGTACTAAATAGGATAACAAAAATAAGTTTACAAAAAATTTAAAAAAATATAAATAAAATTAAACTTAACAAAGAGTTTCTCCTACAGGCTACGACGCCTGTTAAGCTAATGGATACATGAGTCACAAGTATAAGTATAGTCCTTTTTCGTCGCCTCTATCAGCACAATTCTCATAGCACTACTCTTTACAAGCATTACACTGTATTCAGTCCTCTGAAGGTGGATGGATAAATTTTTCTACAATAAATACAGTGCCATTCACTCGATTGGTCTTTTTGTATACATACGAACCATCTGAAAATAAATAACTATCATAATTATAATCATAAAGATACTAAAATGAAGAAAAAGAATGATCTAATTCACCCTAAATTATGTGATCCGATTCGCCCCTTCCCGTGTGGAAATCTGCCCAAGTTGGCCCAATCAGTAATTGGGCGCCAATTAGGCCCCAATTGGGCGGCCCAATTTGAATAAAATATAATAAATCGAATAGATACAATTGTTTGTTTTATTTATGTACTGGAAGTAAAAATAAATCTGGACATTTAGAACTTATTCCGAACTTTTAGTAACTGGAATTTGGGTCAGGTGATACGATGTAGTATTAGCGTTTAGTTGGGGCTACGTTGGGCAGCCCAATCAGGCCCCAACTAAGGTACTAGTTGGGGCTACGTTGGGCACCCCAATCTGGCCCCAACTAAGGTACCTAATCACTACTCTAGCAAGAAATATTGTATAATTTTTATGTTTTAATGTTGATAGCATCGCCTCTAAAACTTTACTAACTTTATTATGATGACATTGGTAATAAATATATAATATATTTCATTCTTTGATAATTGCGTTTTTAATAATCTTTACAGCATTTTTCAAATTGAGTGGAGTAAGATACATATAATGATAAATTGGCCATTTCTATTACAGAATAAATAAAATTGAAATCTATTCCGAACTTTTAGTGACTGAAATTTGGGTCAGGTGATACGATATAGTATTAGCGTTTAGTTGGGGCTACATTGGGTACCCCAATCTGGCCCCAACTGAGGTACCTACTCACTTAGTCCAAGGCACTTATCCATTTTTACCTATGCCGCAAACAAATCGACGAGAGTAGTGTGATTTTTTCAGGGCTGTTTAAGGGTAGTCTCCAAAGTACCGAATCAAAAGGCTTTTTTATTATTTTTTTTCGACAAAATGACCTTAATAAAAGTTGTAGATAATAACATTCTAATCTTTGCTTTATGACTTTTTTTTTCTAGCTATTTTAGTTTAGGCGCTACGGCTATTTTTGTGTTTAGAAATTCGCAAGGGCCGTCCCGGGAAAAGAGTACGGCCCTGGAGAGAGGCTGAAAACGTTCCCTTTTTTCGGGACGGCCCTGGCGAATAGTGGTGAATGTGACAGACGCTCCGTGTAGTTTGCTAATCGTTTGTATTTTTTTTAAATAATCGTGAATCGTGATAGTGAACGGAAGCAGTGCTACTTTTCTCTGGATGCCTGTGCATAAAGAGCAGGAAAGGAGACGGCAGCATCTCAGAAGAATTGTCATCAGATAAGTTACTTTCTATCTGACCATTCTAACCTCACTTTGATTGCCTATGAAGGACATATATCTTTGTGGATATTCTATTTTTTGTTTTCAGCGTCATGCGAGCATGGGACGAATCAATGGTTTTTCTCTCCATCAACAAGCCGTGGCAGAAAAATAGGAGATGCAATGGAATTGGATCACAATAATCAAGTAATTACTTTATCATTATTTTTTTCTATCGATATATTTCCTCTTTCGTACAATCACAAGTTCCAATTTATACACGACCTGTCAAACCTGAAGTGTACATGTACCTCACTTCTATTTCATCTCTTCTTCGTCTCTGGTGTAACGACGGTCAATGAGGAATCGCTGATACCAATTAGGGTTCGAGGGTTATTCCTTATTCTTTCTATCACAGCATCGATATTTTGCTGCACCTGTATTCTTCTGGGACTTCCTAAAATAATTATAAAAACCCCATATAATTCAGCCCGAGCAAGTACAATCTTATCGAGCTGTACCTTATCGTGGAGATCTTTCGACATAATGATTCCGAAACGTTTTTATCGAGAAATATATATTTCTAATATGCGGTAGTGTTCACGAATATTGTAAAATATTGCAGGAATGTTACAGAAAAGTTACTTGCAAAAACGTGCTTTGTGAGGTGTAAATGATGATATTTTATAATTTCCATCTTTACATCCGAGGCGAAGAAGAGATGAAATAGAAGTGAGGTACATGTACACTTCACGTTTGACAGGTCGGTATATAAATTGAAACTTGTGATAGTATAATACGAAAGAGGAAATATATCATTTTTAATAATTCTGTCGTTATTATCTATAGAAAGGTTAACTCAGATTAATATAGTTTCTTAATTTCTATGTAGAGTAAGTTCGGTATATTTTAAATAGTGAAATGCTGGATATAATTGTGTTATTTATAATTTGTTACAGAAATAATGCTGCTCAATTCTATCCAGGACTCCGAATCGAATGTGAACCCGAGGGGGTTTCTTTCGAACGAGGGATCATCCACTTGTTGTTCCAAGAACCAGTTGGATTAGTTCATTCGACGAGCTGGATCTGTACCTCGAGTGCATGGACGTGCGTCACATTGAGAATGGATGAAAATGTTCATCCTTCAATATCATCCCAACCGTAGACTTGCTGATTCTAACCTCTGTTGCCATAGCCCGAATATTCGTTCGAGGGTTATTCCTTATTCTTTCTAGCACAGCATCAATATTTTGCTGCACCTGTATTCTTCTGGGGCTTCCTAAAATAATTATAAAAACCCTATATAATTCTGCCCCCGAACAAGTACAATCTTATCGAGCTGTACCTTATCGAGGCGATCTTTCGACATAATGATTCCGAAACGTTTTTATCGAGAAATATATATTTCTAACATATACGGTAGTGTTCAAGAATATTGTAAAATATCGCAGGAATGTTACAGAAAAATTACTTGCAAAAACGTGCTTTGCGGGGTGTAAATGATGATATATTGTAATTTCCATCGTTACAGTAGAGGCGAAGAAGAGATGAAATAAAAATGAGGTACATGTACACTTCACGTTTGACAGGTCGGTATATAAATTGGAACTTGTGATAGTATAATACGAAAGAGGAAATATATCGATAAAGAAAAAATAATAATAAAATTGTTACTCCATTATTGTAATCTAATTCCATTGTGTATCCCTTATTTTTCTACCACGACTTTGATTGTTGATAGTGGATGGATCAACCAATAAATTTGATTTTTCTTCACTATCAACAATCAAAGTCGTGGCAGAAAAATAAGGGATACACAATGGAATAGGATTACAATAATGGAGTAACTACTTTATTATTATTTTTTCTTTATCGATATATTTCCTCTTTCGTATTATACTATCACACAAGTTCCTATTGATATACCGACCTGTCAAACGTGAAGTGTACATGTACCTCACTTCTATTTCATCTCTTCTTCGCCTCTGGTATAACGATGGAAATTACAAAATATCATCATTTACACCCCACAAAGCACGTTTTTGCAAGTAACTTTTCTGTAACATTTCTGCGATATTTTACAGTATTCGTGAACACTACCGTATGTTAGAAATATATAAATATTTCTCGATAAAAACGTTTCGGAATCATCACGTCGAAAGATCTCCTTGATAAGGTACAACGCGATAAGATTGTATTTGTCAGGGCTGAATTATATAGGGTTTTTATAATTATTTTATGAAGTCCCAGAAGAATACAGGTGCAGCAAAATATCGATGCTGTGCTAGAAAGAATAAGGAATAACCCTCGAACGAGTATTTGAGCTGTGGCAACAGAGGTTAGAATCAGCAAGTCCACGGTTGAGAGGATGTTGAAGGATGAAAATTTTCATCCATTTAAAGTGACGCATGTCCATATATTACAAATTTTAACTTTACTTGCAGATTTCTTCTCTCAACTCGCTCATGGATGTAGAAGAAAATATTTCCAAAAGCGTGGTGAACACCATGAAGAAATATTTAGCAAAAGATCTGGCTGTTAAATTCACGAACGTCCGCGAAGCGTCTAGCAAGATTCTCCTTAAAGAGTTCAGGCTCCAAGGTGAGAATGATTAATATTTTTTTCATGTAAATTATTGTTTTTGAAATATATTTACGAAGTAAAAACCTTTCAAAGTAATGATTGCAATACATCATTTCGTAATGTTTTTTGTCAGATGCCGTAACTCGAAGGAGCAGCAAGGAAGCCCCTTCTTCAGAGAAGGCAGCCATCGAGGCCATTGGATCGGCTTTGGTTTACGCAAGGGACTGGGATGGAGGACGACGAGAAGGCAGGGAAGTCCAACGCGGAGCGTGGCATCCGTAAAGCCGAGGTAGCAACGCCGGGGGCGAGAATACGACAGACGACGGCGCGAGAACGAGTAGCTGCAGTGAGTAGTTTTTAGTCTCTTAAAGCGCGTTGCCACGAGTCGACTCAAGTCGAACGACTTGGTAGTTCGACCGTATATAGTCGACTTAAAATTTCTTTGTTATTAGTCGAATCGAACAAAGTAGCTCGTCTTGCGACTTCATGCGATTCGACTAATAACAAAGAAATTTTAAGTCGACTACGGTCGAACTACCAAATCATTCGACTTGAGTCGACTCGTGGCAACGCGCCATTTTTAGCTTGTCCGGTCTGCTCACGACTTCGAGCTTGTTTTTTTTGCATAGTGTATATACAGGGTGTTACTTAATGATAGGCCGTAATTGCAAGGGCACATTACTGAATCAATTTCCAGTAGAAAAGTTAATATTAACATGTGTCCTAAAATGTCTGGTTTTCAAGATACAGGACGTCAAAGTTTAAAAAAAATCGGTTTTTTAATAATATCTCAACGATACTTGTGCCGATTTTGTTGACATTTGGCACTGTTGTTGTTTATTGTACTAAGACGCTAAGTTACCGCTAACTAGAAGATAATTATGAGTTCCAGTGGCGTCCCGGGGGACAATCTCACGAATAATATTGACAAAAAAAGTGTACGGCACTGACTTTTAAAAAAATTTTATATTTTTTTCAGATTAAGCAGCTAAAAATACAACTTTTTTGTCTCTTGACATTATTTCGTAAATCACTTCGTTTTTGAGGAAAAAAAAATATTATTCGTGAGACTGTCCCCCGGGACGCCACTGGAACTCATAATTATCTTCTAGTTAGTGTTAACTTAGCATCTTATTACAATAAACAACAGTGCCAAATGTCAACAAAATCGGCACAAGGATTTTTGAGATATTATTAAAAAACCGATTTTTTAAAATTTTGACATCCTGTATCTTGAAAATCAGACATTTTAGGACACATGTTAATATGAACTTTTCTACTGGAAATAGATTCAGTAATGTGCCCTTGCAATTACGGCCTATCATTAAGTAACACCCGGTATATTTAAATAAACATAGTGTATGTAGTGTAGTGTATATAGTGTATGATGGAGCCCTAAAAACTGAAGAATACGTTTATATTATTATTTCTTACTGTATGGCCTTGGCCTTTTACATTATTAATCGCAGCCTAATCCCCATTGCATATAAATCTATAAAATATGAAAAAAGAAAATTCTTAAACTGTACTTATGAAAAACTAAGGAAACCCGCGCGTATGATTTGTGTCAATCATTGTTCCGCTTGAATACGTTTATATTTTACTCGTGTACATTTTATGAGAAAATATAAAATCTTATTAATTATTATTAATCTTCTTATTCATTATTAATCTTATTATTCATTAAAAGTAACATTTCAGGTTGATTGGGCATAAATAGGGTTACCCAATTGGGGCCCTATTGGGCGGCCCAAATTGGGTATAGATTGGGCTGAGCGTTACAAGCCCAACGAAAGCCCAATTGGGCACTGATTGGGCTGCCTAATTGGTGCCCAACTAGTAATTGGGCAGCCCAACTGGGCCCCAATTGGGGCCCAATAAACATTTCCATACGGGTTATAGAAGTATTTCAAAGTGAGTAGGTTACATAAAGATGTTATGATATTACAATCGAAAATACTTCAAATACTAAGTTAGGAGACCATGAAAACTTATAATAATAAAAACATTCATATTTTCAAGCTTGCATTTTTCATTTAAATATGAAATTGTAGGTTGCGCATCTTATATCTACGCTACCATTCTAACGTGTTTCCGCGTCCGTCTTACTTTAGCCTTGTGCAGGCACCGAATGACGAGCTACGAAGATTGGCTACCTATTGCGGTAGTTGGGGGAAAAGCAACAAAGTAATACGAATGACTGCAATACTTATTCTCGCCTCTATGTAAGAAATATGGAATTAATCCGATTCGCCTAGGTCTACCCTACAACAAGCCATCGAAAATTCGATTTGCATATCCGTAAGTCGGAGATATGTAGGGTTGAAATTTCGCCCGTTTGCATCTGTTGCTTTCAATCCGACATACAAATGAGGAGTAACTCAAGCGTTTCATTTTCTGAAAACATTCTTATCTGAAGCGTAAAATGTTTCACATTTAAATCCAATTCTGTGTATGTACACGGTAATCATTAGTTTCGCGAGAATCATTTTTATTGGACGTTTGCAATCGTATAACCGGTTCCAACGTTTAAAATTTTGAAATTAAGTTATTTAGAATTAAGGCGCGGATTTATTAACCCCATCGTCGTCTTCCGCCCTGAAATCTTCATCGTTCTTGATCTGCGCAAAATAGTTTTCGATATCTAGACCTTCTTCTTCATTGTAATCGGTATCCAGGTCTTCTGCTTTACAGTTTTCAATATTCAGGTCTTCTGCTCCATAGTTTTCGGTGTTTAGGTCTTCCACTCCATAATTTCCGGTGTTTAATTCCTTCGCCCCGTACCTCCTCCCCCCGTTCCTTCTGCCTTCGTAGGAGACCTGGACACCGAAAACTGTTGAGCAGAAGACCTAGATACCGAAATCTATGGAGTGAAAGATCTGGACACCGAAACCACTGTGGAGCAAAAGACATAGACAATGACTATGGAGCAGAAGACCTGGATGTTGAAAACTATGAAGCGGAAGACCTCTCCATCGAAAACTATGGAACGAAAGACCTTGATATCGAAAACTATGAAGCGGAAAACCTGGACACAGGAAACTGTGGGGCGGAAAAATGGTTTTCTTGAAAGTAGTGATCACCATGTACATACATACATAACATTGAATTTTGATTTCAAACATTTCGCTCACCGGATGCAACAGTGGCCTAACTCAAAATTGGAATTTTCCCAAAAGAGGACCTTAAAAGATGAATTACTATATTATAGGAGCGTTGACCATTTACTGCCAGATTATGATAATTATCATGAAAATGCTATGATAATTATCATAATCTGGCAGCAAATGGTCACCGCTCGTATAACATAATAATTCAACTTTTAAAGTCGTCTCTTGGGAAAAGTCCAATTTTGAGTTAGGCTACTGTTTCAGCCGGTGAGCGATTTGATACGCTCCGGACGAGAATGTGTTTGGAAAAGGCAATGCTTAACCTACTCCTCATTTATACGTCGGATTGCGTGCAATAGGCGCAATCGCAAACGGGCGAAAATTCAACACTGGATGTCTCAGAATTCCGGAAATGTGAATCGAATTTTCGATAGCTTGTTATATTTGCATTGATAATGACATTACTTTTGTATAATAAATATCATTTGCAAGTCAAAATTGAAAGATGTATGCTGGTTCTCGAAACCGGAAGTGGATATTAAACAATTATTAAGTACGTTTTGAACGCCAACGGTACAACTTTTATTGAAAAAATGTTTTTGAAATCACGCTCGTTTGGGAGATATATGCTACTGTCCAAGGTGATTGGGACACCTTGTATAAATTTGTTGAACTGTGACTTTCCAAATTTATTACCTATATCAATTATGTACAGATGCAAATAATTCATTATTGGAACGTATTTTTAATGATTCTTTGTAAGTGTGTTAAGTTACTGTGTCTAGGAATAGTTTAATACCAATAAATTGTCAAAATAGCGCATTAAAATGCAATAATTTCCTGCATATAGATTGCACAGTTTCTAACTTCAAAATTGTGTAGAGCAATTTTAGTTTGGAAAAGTAGGGTGGGGCACATTTGGATAAAGCCAGTCAAACTGCGTTAGTCAAGTCATGAAGGAAGATGAAGCCTTTGAATATCTTGTAAGTTTTTTGAGAAGAAGAGGCAACTGAGGATTTAATTTTCCAAATGTCGAAGACTCCGCAACTGTGAACAGACAGGACATATAATTGGCATATTACCAAAACCGTCGGAGAAAAAGGGAACTACCCGAGTCCAAGCATATGTCCAATTTGTAATTTTGTAAATTTAAAGCATTTGTCCATTTACTGGTAGAAATATAAGTTTAAATTCGATTATTATTTTGTTAATTGTGCATGTCTAAATGTGCCCCGTATATGGGGCACATTTGGACAAATACAATGTTTCAATAAAATTTTATTTACAAGATAAATGTTCTCTTTTTTAACAACAAATCCGTTGAATATCAAAGGATATAAAGAACACAATGTAGTGTCACATTTTTCACTTTGAAATTATAATAAACAGCCTTCACGCCTACCATCTTTCCAAAAGTGTCCAAATGTGCCCCGGTCTCCCTACAGTGTTCACACATCAGCCGAAAGTAGCGCAAGACGCGCAGCTTTTATGCTGCAGCTGCCTATCAAAGTTTCAGGTCGAGACTAGAAGTTGCACATATGTTCACACCAAAGCGCTACGTTTACAGCATATTTTGATTGTCCCATGCCTTGTAGTTTCAACGCCGTAGTTCGTTCGTGTACGTTTTGGGTGACGTTTGTTTCGAATAAATACAATGGATGACGTAGTAGTAGCGGAAGCATATTTATATGTGACTTTGGCTATGAAGCAAAGCCGGCGAAAGAAAAAAACGAGAGTAGGGGAGACCAGGGTTGGTTGTTAGAATTTTTATATAACCATATATTTTGGGTATTTATTGAAATTGATTTAAAAAAAGAAGTGTTTACATTGTACTTGTACTTATACCTAATTAAACAAATTAAGTATCGCTTATTCATCTCTAACAGAAATTATACTGCACGCATATTAAAGGGTCATATCAGTTGTAACAACCAACCCCACAGCGGGGTTGATTGTTACATCTTCGGGGTTTGTTGTTACAATCACATAGGTATTATTATTTAGTCATCATCAGAGTCGCAGTTGAGACATACATAGTACAAACCGACTTCAACACATAGCTCATGAGCCCATCCATGGCATTTGGTGCATTTTATCCATTTTTCGCCAGATTTTGAATTGGAATATGTTTCAGCACAAACTAAGCAAAATGTGTCATTTTCATCGCTTGATTAGTCATCAACTAGTTCACTCCTCTTTTTTATTTGTCTTCCTTTGCTTTTTACTGCTATATTACTCTTTACTACACTTTGTTTAATTTGGTGTTTAGTCCTTTTGGCGTCTCGTTTTTCTTGCTCTTTTTGTAATTCATTTTTATTAGGAGAGTCTGTCAATACGGCGGCTTTACGGCGTTTGCGCCCTTTACTAATTGTTTTGCGTTCTTGGGCCTGTGGGAATGGTCATAAATCTGAAGGACTATAATACAGTGTATCACGTGAACAACTAGGCTTTGGCGATTTAGAAACAGTCTCTCGTCCTGGTAAACTACATGAATTTTGTGATGGTCCCGGCGAGGTCTCTCCTATATTTTCTACCCCCACATTGACAGAAAATTCCTGTTTACTGGTATTTTGGTCCAATTGATTTGTTTCTTCTCTATTAGCTGCATCCAAAATGACAGACAATTTGGGTTCATTGGTAGTTTGGTCCGACGGAACACGTTTTAAGCACTTATTTCAAGAAAATCATACGCTGGGGTTGGTTGTTACAGTGTAACAACCCCCCACTGAAACTGTAACAACCAACCCCGAGTGCGCTGTTCGAACAAAATCCAATACACTTACCTAACCTTAAATTTAACTGAAGTATAGAAATGTCGGAAATGTTACTTACATTCAAGTATGTCTTGAAAAAAATTGCTAAATATGTAGCATTTGCACCATTGTCGTAATAAAAGAAAATGTCCGTATATAAAATATCACTAAAGCGGTCAAAAAACAAATAAGTGTTATTTATTCGGTAACGACACAGCCAAGTTGAACACAACTTCACTGAAAGATGGTGCCGCGTGCGCTGAACATATGATGCTGATGGTAGCGCTGTATTATTCTTGGTGCGCATTTTATACTAATTGTAACAACCAACTCCTGTAACAACCACGGTCTCCCCTATGGATCAGAGAATGGATAAAAAAAACGCGAACAGTTGGGTGCATTTAATAGTTTACTTACTGAAGTGCGCGACCAGGACCAGTGGCACTTTAAAAATTTCCTACGTATAGAAAAAGTGGACTTTGACTTCATCTTAGAAAAAGTAACTCCGCGAATTAGGAGAAAAGATACTCGGATGAGACAAGCTATTACACCAAAAGAACGCCTTGTTATTGTGACTTTACGATATTTGGGTACACGTACGTTAATTTGCGTTGGTTTTAGTGCAGATGTTAACTAGGAAATTAATTTTCAGGTGATAGCTATAGGTCGCAAATGTATCTTTTTCGAGTACCTGCCAACACAATTTCATTGATTACACAGTCACCCAAAAAAAAAGTGGGGTATACATTTGATGCGATATATGCTATCCGTAGTAACTTTGCCTCCTGATCACGAATCCGGTGTTAGAATGTGGCCATCATGTCACAATTTTTTTGTAACCTCAAAAAACCAGCCAAAAATCATGTTTTCAAAAAATTAATGGATTTAAACAAAATTTCGTATAGGAGGGTTTTTTGGGTCGCTGATCACGAATCTGAAGTCATATTTTAAAAATGCAAGATGGCGGATCCAATATGGCGGACGAGAATTTCGGAAATCGACGGATTCATGCCAAATTTGGTATAGGGGAGTTTTTTGGGTCGCTGATCACGAATCTGAAGTCAAATTTCAAAAATTCAAGATGGCGGATCCAATATGGCGGACGAGATTTTCAAAAATCGACGGATTTATGCCAAATTTGGTATAGGGGGGTTTTTTGGGTCGCTTATCACGAATCTAAAGTCAGATTTCAAAAATTCAAGATGGCGGATACGAGTCACCGGGGTTTCTAAACTGTTAGGTACGGACCTCGGAAATTCTCCAGCGTCATCTCACTTTCCACCGTCATTCTCCTCCAGCCAATCAGACCACACCGTATCAGCTCACATTCTCTACAACGTCACTATCCTTTAGCAAATCAGGGTGCATAGCGTCGCCCACGCTATCCCCTCCGTAGACTAATTACCGTTACAGTCTAACTATATAAGACGAAGCCAACCGCGTCTTCGTCAGTGTATTGTCAACATCATCGTGTCGTATTCCTCGTCTCAACTAACAGTCATCAAGGCAACCAAGTTGCTGCGTCGAGTCAATTTGGTCTAACGTAAGCGTAGCGACAGGTATCATGAACAGATTCAGTACATTTAGGTGCAAGTCCTTCAATTTTGAAGACTAGATTTAGATAGGTTCAGATCTACCTTCCGGTATGTTTTGGTTTACTTTAGCCATCATGGCAGACACAAGAAGAAAGGTTACGGTGCAGGGACTCAGAAACCCAGTATTAGTGATCGGACAGGATAGGAGAGCGGGCTCGCGATCGTCGTCATCCATGCGACCGTAGCTCTAGATGTGTTGGTGACTTGGCTCATGTAGAGTATAATGCTACAAGAAATGAATCATACGGGGCAAGACGATTTCATAATTGTGATAAAAACTGTGATGTATTTTGTTATATTTGTAGTAAATACGTAGTGAGTAACAAAGGAATAGCTATAAGTGATAGAATTAAAAAATGTATAAAGATTGTTTTGGTCTTGAGGTACTTAACCAGGAAACGAAATGGGTTCCGCATGTCATCTGCAGTTCTTGCAGAATAATATTGTATAGCAAGGATGAGAAGGTCATCAAATATTCTAGACCAGCATTATGGAATAGACCGCATAGCAAAAATGACTGTTATTTTTGTATGAATGACGTGACAGGGCATAAGCGCAAAAGTAAATGTAGCATTTCTTACGTGGACGTTTCATCGGTGACAAAACCAACTGAGGCAAATCCTGACTCTGAATTACTTGCTGCTGGTGCTATAGAAATCGATGATTGCATATCATCAGATGATGCCAAAAACGTAGAATGCGAATCTGCCGAACAAAAATCAAACGACGACGTATCTGACGAAAAGAGTGCTACCGATAATGATGTTGATAGTAGTGACAGCAATGAAGACAACGAATTCCTCCCATATAATCGTCGACCAGAACCAAAATTAGTATCACAGCCGGAACTTAATGATCTTGTTCGAGATTTAGGTTTAGCCAAAGACGGTGCAGAGCATCTAGCTTCATTTTTAAAGAAGAGAAACTTACTTCAGCCAGAAATAAGAGTTTCATTTTATAGACACAGAGACGAAGAATTCAGAAAATACTTTACAATGGATAATACAATGTCACTTGCATATTGCACTAATGTAAAAGGTTTAATAAATAAATATTCTTCGAAACGTAGCATAAGGGCTGTTTTGCTGCATAACACCAATGTTTATGCCCCCATTTCAATAGCTCATTCAACAGTCATGAAAGAGCATTATGAGAAAATGAAAAAGCTTTTGGAGAAAATAAAGTATGCTGAACATAACTGGGATATATGCGGAGATTTAAAAATGTTAACAATATTGCTTGGGCAACAGTCTGGGTACACACGTTATCCTTGCTATAAGTGTCTGTGGAATAGTAGAGATAGAGAACACCACTACAAAAAGAAGATTTGGCCGGCAAGAAGGTCGTTTACTGCTGGTGAGGATAATGTACTGTTTGAGCCCTTAGTAGATCCAAAAAAAGTTTTCATCCCTCCTCTCCACATAAAACTTGGGCTTATAAAGCAATTTACAAAAGCCTTAAACAAAGAAGGCAAATGTTTCCATTATTTATCCAAAACATTCCCAAAATATTCCGAGGCTAAAATCAGAGAAGGAGTATTTAACGGCCCGCAAATTAGAAAGCTGTTCCAAGATACATTACTAAAATGGACGACGTTGAGAAAGCTGCTTGGATGAGTTAAAGAAGTGTCAAAAAACTTTTTGGGAATTAAAAAAATGGTTGAGAACTTTAAAAAACTAGGCTGCTTAATGAACTTGAAACTATATTTCTTAGACTCTCATATCGATGATTTCCCAGACAACCTTGGTGATCATAGAGAGGAACAAGGTAAACGCTTTCACCAAGACATAAAAGTCATGGAAAATCGATACCAAGGAAAATGGGATAATCATATGTTGGCGGACTATTGCTGGTCACTTAAAAGAAAGACACGTAAGAACCAAAAAAAGCAATAGAGCAGAAAATCTGTGAGAAGATCGTTCGAAGAAAAAAAAACAAGATATAGCCGAAAGAAGGTAAATTAGAAGTCGTTAAAGGATCTAAAGAAGGTAGCGAGACGAAGGAGTTAGTAAGATCATAAGATAGTGAGATATCGAGATGGGAATATGGGGAGGGGGGGGGGGGTAGGAAGATAGATAGTAGGTGCGATAGTGAGTTTGTGAGGAAGGAGATAGAAAGATATGGTGTTAGTGAGATGCTGAGATAAAAATTAAGTAACATTGTAGGATAGTACAATAAGAAGTTAGTAATTAGGCTACTTAATGAACTAAGGACCAGTTAATAGATATAGACGGATTGATTGATAAATTAAACATTTGTTGTCGCTTTATAGCAAATTTGGTAACAATCCGTTGATTTTCGAAAATCTCGTCCGCCATATTGGATCCGCCATCTTGAATTTTTTAAATTTGACTTCAGATTCGTGATCAGCGACCCAAAAAAAAACCCTATACCAAATTTGGCATGAATCCGTCGATTTTCAAAATTCTCGTCCGCCATATTGGATCCGCCATATTGAATTTTTGAAATCTGACTTCAGATTCGTGATCAGCGACCAAAAACCCTCCTATACCAAATTTTGTTTAAAACCATTAATTTTTTGAAAGCATGATTTTTGGCTGGTTTTTTGAGGTTAAAAAAATGGTGACGTGATGGCCACATTCTGACACCCCGGATTCGTGATCAGGAGGCAAAATTACTACGGATAGCATATATCGCATCAAATGTATACCCCACTTTTTTTTGTGTGGCTGTGTTATACCAGAGGTATGCCAGGCGACTTATGATGTTTTTCAAATCGATGTTTTTTTGGGCAACATCGCACATCCCTACTGTACTCACCCTGCGTTTAGTTCCCACATCAACACAATACTGCACCGGCAGCCGCAATAAAAGTTTCAACTGATTTAAAAACTTTTGCTGCGCTTACAACCTTCCGCAATAGCTATTGACACACGGCTGCTTCTTAAACTGCGCGCAACAAAAAATTACTGCACGCAACCAGGCTTCGATTGCAACGTTGCAGGTTGCATGGGTGTTCACATTTGCAGCAGTTCAAGTTGCGCAGTTTTTTAATGTGCTGCGCAACAAAAGTAACTGTTTCTGATACTACCTTTACGTGTGTTTAGTGACATAAGTGACATGCAACTGCAGTCCTAACTCGGATAGTCACGTAATCTTCTGAGAAGAGCTCTGCTTGGCTCTCGCCGAGAGAATGACATTACTACTTTAGTCAGGTAGCTGTATACCACTCGTAATAGGGCTCATGTTACAATAGAAGAACATTTTTTTTTATATGAATAATTTTTATTCTTATTGTTAGTATTCATGGTCTTGTTGTAGCGAGAGGTTGAACTGACAAGGAGAGGCCACAGTGTAGAAACCTGGGATTAGGTTCAAATTTTTTTTATATTTACAGCCAAAAAAAATTATACATATCCGAGCGTTCGTCCAAATGGGCCTTTGTGAACATGAGATATAAATTTCTGAATTTGTAAATATTAATAGTAGAAACGATCTCCCAAGTAAATAGACGAAAAATATACAAAAGATAATTGTTTTATTTTAAAGGCTTAATTTCTAGTTACATCGTGAAAGGGTAATCTGTCGTCATCACACTTTCGCAACTCATTAAATAGCTATTGCTACGAATTCTTAGATGATATATTCATCCTAAAAATACAAAAAACAACAATAATTTTGACATCTTGCGTATCTTATAAGTGATACCTTTTTCTTACAGTTACATTTCGAATTTCGAAACTGTGTTGGAAGAGAAATCTAGTTGACATTTGTAAAGATAGTGCTTTCATTATTTAACCTCGAGGCAAGTCATGCATACTTTACTATTTTTTATAAAATACTACACCCAGTATTGCCAGCTTTACGACGTGTAATTCTTCCGTCAGGTCAACAATTTTATTCAAAAATTTCAAAACTCTGTTCACGTTTTACAAAAAAATCGAGATTTCATACAGGGGGGAGATGCTGTCAAAATTCATTTTTTAATTCAACGCCAATTATCTGCTCCAGTTTTTATAAAAATGATAACATATATGCATGGTTTGCCTCGAAGTTAAATAAAGAAAGAATTATTTTTGCAAATGTTAACCAGATTTATTTTCCACCACAGCTGCGAGATTCGAAATATAATTGTAAAGAGGTATCATTTATAAGATGCGTGAGGTATCAAAATTATTTATGTTTCTCATATTTTTACGATGAACATCATCCAAGAATTTGCAGCAATACTTATAGTAACCCGAGTCGAAGATTTTGACCTGTTCAATTCTGAATAGACCTGCTTTAAGGTCTGTTTAGACCTGGGTAGACCGGGTAGAGTCTTAGAATACCTGTAAAGGGATTTTCCTCTAAAACCTGAGTTGTCCTGATATGTAAATATGGCCTTCACTGTCCTTAATAAGTCGGATATATTCTTTCAGGCTAGTAGATGTCCTAACACGTCTGTTTAGCTCTTTTTCGTATAATTTAAAATTCGTAGATAATCAATTAAACATTCTGAACGGAAAATTATTTATAGGTAGCCTTGAATTGAAAGGAAAGGGGGGGTGGGCAATGTATTACCAATTTTATTAATTCCTCTCTCTATAATGTTGATAAATCAATCAATCAATCAATAAAAATATACACATTTTTGTGAATGAATAAAATATAGATAAATAAAATTAAAATTTAATTTTCTTCATTGGAAGAGGAATTATTATAGCGGGAAAGGGAAGGAGTGAGGAATATGATGTTCCTATTTTCTCAACTCATTTCTCTTTCAACGAAAAGAATATAATAAAAATCTGACCTCAAATTTACTATCATTTTCATAAATTAAGTTATTTAATACATTTAGTGGTTTTCAAATAATAATTAATTAATAGGGAACTTGCCTGTGTCAGATTTTTAAATACTTTTGGTATTTATCTACTCTTTAAACCCCTTAACAATAGGTATTTGTAAAAAAGAAAATGATCAGTTATCTTGGTTAAATATTTTGTGAGAGTTTGTGTTTAATTAAAGTTTGTCGTGTGGCGACCCGTCATGCTTTGGCGGCCTGACGCCAGATAGCGCCGACCCTCTCGACCCTCGGCTCGCGGCTCCTGGCCCCCGACTGTCGGCTCTCGGTAGTAAAACTTTTCCCAGGTCTACTGTGAAAAGTCCGTGTTAGACCTGTTTGCATCTGATATTCACCGTAACTAGGCTATGGAAGGACAAGCAAGGTTTACTTTCTACATTTCACGAAGACCTGGTTCATTCCTTTTAGACCTGCAAACGTTCATTCTTAGCAGGGCTTACCAGGTCAAAATCTTCGACTCGGGAAGTTGCGAAAGTTATGGTGACTGATTACCTTTTTATAATGTAACAATAAATTAAGCCTTTAAAACAGAACGAATTATCTTGCGTATTTTTTGTCTATTTAAGGTTTTTACCGTGCGTAGCGGAAACCGTAGAAGTTCCGAAACTCTAAAAAACACCACCGATGTAAAAGGATGCGCCAAGTACGTATGGTTTTCTCCCCTATATATAAAAACCGTACAATATTTAAATGAAACATTCTCTAAATTACAAGATAAATAATTCCACCTACAAAAGAATTGAAATCAGGGCATATTGCCAAGTACGTTCATCAATTTCTCAATCTGAAAACGAATAAGCCTCGGAGATTATGGAGAAAAACACGCATATTCTTTCACGCGTAATTTCTTTTTTACAAAAATTGGCGCGCCTCTACTTCACGAAATCTCAAATAGATAAACGAAACAATCCTTTTCTCATATAACGTGAAAATTTGTTTGCCACTTGGTACTTCAGTACATAATGTCAATTATGGCAAGGAACGGTTGAAAAAAAGTACATATATATATTTCTTGTAATCATAAGATAATAATCATTCTTGTATAAGAATACCATTATTCTGCCATTCGAAAGCTTGCTAATGCTGCATTATTTATCTCATTCAGCTTTGGATTACATTGATTTATAAGTATTTTATTTTAAAAATTGTTATGTAATTTCTTTTAAAGCAATTCATATGAATATATATTCATATGAATAACAGATACACATTCACGTGAAGTGATCTTCTACCATTATATATCGTTCAAACTTGTAGACTGCAGGTATTGCTAAGAAAGTTTTAACGAGAGATTACACTATATTTCTCATATGAGTTAGTTAAAGAAAGCTACTAAAGTCATAGATATAAACAATTATATGTGGCTTGCCATGTGTGTCAAAATTCCTCAAATCTCAAATATATTTGATATAGTAAATTTAACTATACTTTACATCCTTTATGCTAATACATCATGAATGTTCTACACATACCCCATAGATATCTGAGAACATCGAATATACATAAAATATTCGTTCAATATTTATACAATATTTAAGTTACATCGATAATTTATATTCTTTATGTTTTAATACATCTTTTACGGGGGAAATACTTTTAATACGGGCACATAATTGTTGCAGAATTATTATAGACTACATCAAAATTATCCTAATCTCAATCTCATAATTAAATATATATATTTCACAATTTTTAATATTTTTTCAATAATATTAGTCCACACAAAACTAGGCTTATGACTTGAGTCTTTCGTCCATTAGTATAATTTCTTTTGTGAACGGTCAATTGCATGCATTACAGCATAAAATATATTATTAAGTATTAAAATTGAAAATATAAAATTTTATAGAGGTTGGCAGTATATTCACGCAATAACGACATCGTACTTAACATGTTCCTATGGAAAGAATGATTAAATAAGACAAGCTTATACAACGCGTGCCGTATGAGCTTTCTTTCACATTCATTATTGCATAATATCATATCGTCGGGGAAATGTAAGAACTAGGTAACTCAAAATTCGGCTATTTTCAGTTGTCTACGTTTTAACATAGTCGAAATAAAGCCGAACTTATTGCAAAAACTAAATAACTTGTCGAAGTAAAGTAGCGATATCGCCACTTTAAGTACTATAACACAGGCACACACAAAAAAAAATTCCTGTTCCCGGAACCAGACGAGTATATCTTTATGTTTTTGAGGTCGCTGAATCGGAATCCGGTATCCGTTTGTCTCCATCACGTTACGTTCAAGGTCATTTCAAGGTCAAATCCTGGAAAAATAGTCAAATCGATTCAAATTATTATTCCTATATATTTTTGGGGTCGCTGAATCCAAATTCGATGTCCGTTTGATCCAACAAGGTCAAATTCAAGGACATTTCAAGGTCAAATGTATTTATTCTCCCAAAAATGAATTTTTTTACTGCAGATTCTGAAAGAACGGGAAATTTTACGTCTAGATATGTATCCAATTTTTTTGATAACAACCCCTAAGGTCATTTCAAGGTCACTTTATATTATTGTATGGAAGGTTCATATGACAATTGCAAAAATAAGTAAATGTGTCTTCACGAGAATAAACTACCACGTCAATATGTTTTCGAGGTCACTGAGTTAGAATCCGAGGTTCGTTTGCCACCAGTATGTCAGGGTCAAGTTCATTTCAAGGTCAAATCCAGCAAAAATGTTCAAATCTTTTCGCATCATCACTCCGTTATATTTTTGGAGTCGCTGGAACGTGTATTTTGTATTTCACTCTGCTACTTCTTCATCGTTTCGCCTTCTTTTATAACGTACTCGTTTATTCTCAAAAGATCTGTGCAAGGGATTTCTCTTGTGTTTTTTTCCTTTTTCCGCGCTTTCTCTCTGCAACATCCAATAGAATTCTGCCATCATGTTTTCATCCCATCTACCCTGAAATCTTCGTTCTACATCTTTAAAATCTTGTTGGAAACGTTCTCCTTGTTCTTCACTGAAATTGCCAACGTTATCTGGAAATTCGTCCACATGACCGTCCATCATATGTAATTTTAAACTCATGTTACATTCCAATCTCCTGAAATTCTCAACCATGTCAGATATTATTTTGTTGTAGTCCGAGCTTTTATGATTGCCTAGAAAATTGTTACATACTTTCTTGAAGCTAACCCACGCATTCTTCTCAGTAGTGCTCATTTGAGTAACGAAGTGATTATCTCTAAACATTTTTCTGATCTGAGGTCCATCGAATACTCCCCCATCCTTTAGCATCAGATAGACCTGGAAATTGATCTCGTAAGTATTTGTAACAATCGCTTTCTTTATTCAACGCTTTGACGAATTGTTTCATGAGTCCTAACTTTATATGTAATGGAGGTATCAATACCTTCTTTGAATCTATCAACGGCTGCTGTAAGATATTGTCGGATCCTACAACGAAGGATGTTTTAGGTTCCCAAACCTTTTTCACGTAATGATTTTGTTTATCTCTACTATCCCATTTACAAAGATAACACGGTTTTTTTGTATAGATAGATTGCTGTCCCAGAATCATTGTGAGGATTTTAAAATCTCCGCAAACTTGCCATTTGTGGTCATCACATTTTATTGCTGCTAATAGAGTTTTCAAACATTCATACGATTCATTCATAACAGTCGAATGCGCAACTGGTATTGGTGCGTATACATTAGTATTGTGGAGTAAGACTGCTTTGAGACTACGTTTACTAGAATCGATAAAAAGTCTCCATTGATCAGCACTATAAGTATCGGGCTTTAATTCGTCGATTAATCCTTTGATATTATTACAATAAACGAGAGACTTATTTGAATTACGAGAGAAAAAGCTCCTAAATTTTTCCTCTTGTCCTGTAAAACGTTACCTTCGTTTTCTTCTTCAGCAGATTTCTCTTTTTCAACGTAGAAGCACAGTACTCGGCAACATCTTTCGGCAATCTCATGTTTCGAATGAAATCCTTCAGTTCTTCCTGTGAGAACAATTGAGGCTTTTTATTCTTACAACCCGTTGGAACGTATTCATGAGAATCATCTTCAGTTTCACTTTCTTCATCATTCGTTTGGCCATCTTCGCTGCCACTTTCATTTCCGCTCATATATCTCTCATCGTCATTATCAGTTTCATTTTCACTCGTGTAACTTTCATCTTCGCTATCAGTTCCACTCATATAGCTCTTATCTCTATTATTATCATCGTACTGTTCATCCTCATTCACACAATCTCTACGCTGATCTATATTTTCTCTTTCAACGTTTGCTTTATTCTCGTCTATTTCCATTCCATCTGAACTAAAATTCTGTTTGTTTGTATTGTCCTCGTTGGAAATAACAGGTAGTATGACACTCGTAACGTTAGCATACTTTATGTGATTTATTTTTCATATTGTACCCAGTTAGATATCGTATGTTTTGCAGAAATAACAATCTTTTCTAGATTGCGCTTTGGTCCAATGTATTGGTATAAGAAAATTGAGATATTTCTTGTCTCGAGATTTATCATAACGATGAAACATTGTGTTACAAGAAGCACAAATGATGTGTGGCCCAATCATTACCTTCATCTATCATGTTCAAATCAAAACAATCCTTATACATATTCCTTATACGCTCTGAAATACGTTTGCGATTCTTTGATGCTTCATTCTTACCACAAACATAGCAAAATGAATCTGGATCCTTATTGCATATGTGATCCGAACTTGTAGTGATAGACTCTACACAGTAGCCAAGTTTTCCACCAATGCAGAGCTGCGGTCGCTTGATGACGACGATTGCGGGCCCGCTTGCTTATCCAGACCAACCGCCGATACTGGGGTTCCTTGTGAGAACCCCTGTATCGTAACACATTTCCGTGTGCCTGCCATGACGGCTTGGACGCCTTCATCCAGTCATTTTGCCGGAAAAATAAACAATAAAAAAAACCGTTGCCCGCCGTCACCGCGTGGAGGAACCCTGGGTGCAGGCACACCACACATATTCGCTGTTCAAGAGACACGGCAGTGTCTCGCGGCATGTTCGTTCAAGTAGTTCCGCGCTCAGATACGACAGCGCTGATGTCGCGAGCACCCGTGTCTCTTTACACCACAAATGTCTGCCCCCTGCACCCCTCAATGTTTACATCGAATTTTCTCAATAAATATACGGTTATAACCAAAACTATGCTTAGTTACGCCATATAAATCGACTATTCTCTATCGATAGAGACCAGAGTAAATGTTGTAAGTTACATATTAACAGAGATTTTTCCTTAGCAACGCGAAGCCACGCCCCTTGCGCCTAAAAGTCGAGAATCCGATTTCTCGGGCGATATATATATGTCAAAATCTCACAAAAATTCCTCCTGTCTTCGGCGATATTCGGCCATGGTCGAAAATGTGTACACAGATGCGGCCACACGCATACGCCATCAAATGTATGGGAGAGTGTGTGAGAGAATATATTCCTTGAATGTTTAGTTGTTTTTCAAAATTAATAAAATATTTCCATTCGCGAAACGATTAACCTCGCGTTTATTTCGATCCTCGGACGCGCTTGTTAATAAAATGTAAAAATTCAGTGTAATCGAAGTTATGAATCTCAATAGTGGTGAATATGACAGACGCTCCGTATAGTTTAATAATCGTTTGTTTTTTTTTCGATAATCGAGATAGTGAACGGATGCAGTGCTGTGTTTCTCTGGTTGCCTGTGCATGAAGAGCAGGAAAGGAGACGGCAGTATCTCAGAAGAATTACTATCAGATAAGTTTATTGCCATCTGACAGCTTTAACCTCACTTTCGATGGAAGGACAATTATCTCTTTGTGATAATTCTATTTTTTGTTTCAGCGTTATGCGAGCACGAGACGATTCTTGGCTTTTCTTCTCTGTCACAATCAAAGCCATGAGAGAAAAATAGGAGATGCAATGGAATTGGATCACAACACACAATCAAGTAATTACTTTATCATTATTTTTTCTCTATCGATATATTTCCTCTTTCGTACTATTACAAGTTCCAATTTACACACCGACCTGTCAAACCTGAAGTGTACATGTACCTCACTTCTATTTCATCTGTTCTTCGTCTCCGTTGTAACGACAGTCAATGAGGAATCATTGATACCGATTAGGATTCGAGGGTTATTCCTCATTCCTTCTAGGACAGCATCGATATTTTACTGCACCTGTTTTGTTCTGGGACTTTCTAAAATAATTATAAAAACCCTATATAATTCAGCCCTGACAAGTACAATCTTATCGAGCTGTACCTTATCGAGGAGATCTTTCGACGTAATGAGACCGAAACGTTTTTATGATATTTCGCAACATTCGCGAATTTATCGAGAAATATATATTTCTAACATATACGGTAGTGTTCACGAGTATTGTAAAATATTGCAGAAATATTACAGAAAAGTTATGATATTTTGTAATTTCCATCGTTACACCAGAGGCGAAGAAGAGATGAAATAGAAGTGAGGTACATGCATGTACCTGTACATGTCCCACTCTGTACGGGCCAGTTTGAAGTTACCTTCGGGGAGGCTTGGTCGGTACTTAAGTGATTTAATACCGGTAGAAGTCGAGTCGGTAGTTAGAGTTGGTGTCAATTCGGGAGATCGAAGCGTCTAACCTCGAAATTATGAATTTGTGAATAATGGTGAGTAATTTCCACTCCATTTAAATCCATAATTTAGAAGTTAGACGCTTCGATCTCCCGAATTGACACCAACTCTAACTACCGACTCGACTTCTCTACCGGTATTAAATCACTCAAGTACCGACCAAGCTTCCCCGAAGGTAACTTCAAACTGGCCCGTACAGAGTGGGACATATGGTATTTTTTCATTAAAAAACGCTACGAATTAATTCCAACACCTAATATATAATTTTTAATTTTTATTGAACAATTTGGATTTTTTAAAAGATTAAGTCACAGTGGCGTCACAGTTACGTCACCCAGTGACAATCACTCCGTGGCATCCCAGTAACGTATGAGTAACGTCACTCGGTGACAACCACACGGTGGCGGCACAGTGAATCTCCCGTGCCAACACGGCGTGCTGCCACCGCGTGACGCTCGGGTGAAAGTCACGCTTGGCTATCGGGGTATATTATCGATCTCTGCCCTACCGTATGTCAGCAAAGGTAAGTTAGCGCCGGACTATAAACAATCTTAATGAATTATATCTAAAAAAATTGCTCGCAATTTGCTCATCAAGAATATAAAATTGCTCTAGTGGGAGCAATTATGAAAAAAAGTTATTAAACAATTTCGTAACAAACACTAATTTGATGATTTCTAAGTTATCCAAGTACGAACGGGATCTTTTTTGGGCTCAAAAAATTGCTCGCAATTTGCTCATCAATAATATAAAACTGCTCCAGCGGTAGCAATTATGAAAAAAAAGTTATTAAACAATTTCGTAACAAACGCTAATTTGACGATTTCTAAGTCATCCGAGTACGAACTGGATCTTTTCTGGGCTCAAAAAATTACTCGCAATTTGCTAATCAAGAATATAAAATTGCTCTAGCGGGAGCAATTATGAAAAAAAAGTTATTAAACAATTTCGTAACAAACAGTACGAACGGGATCTTTGGGGCTCAAAAAATTGCTCGTAATTTGCTCATCACTGCCCCACCTTTTTATTTGCGTTTTATTAACGTTTTTTTGCATTAAAAATAATAATTAAATTTTCGACGTTTCGAAGGCCTGGGAAAACGGCAGTAGCGCCGCTAGTTTTGAAACATGAAACTAACACCAGTAAAAACGGTTCTCAATCCAAATCTGAAATAACAGTTCCTAAGAATTACAGTTCCGCTGAAAATGGTAATAAAATCCGAGATATCAGCCAAGTTAGCGTTGTAAATGTTCTTTTCACTTTACAATATTACCACATATAAAGAGAGTCTTACTTGTTTATACTTGTTTCAAATCACATCGGATGCTCGAGAGAGCTTTGACGATGGAAAAGGAAAAATGCGAGCTCCTCAATTGCCTTGTGTTAACGTTACATGCAATTTCTTTTTTGCTATATACTCTTTTTTAATCGTAATAAAATAAGGACTTTTTACGAAGCACATTTAACAAGCTAATAGACTTATAAATATGTTCCACTCTAACAAGTACGAATCTCTTTATATGTGGTAATAATGTAAAAGTGAAAAGAACATTTACAACGCTAACTTGGCTGATATCTCAGATTTTATTACCATTTTCAGCGGAACTGTCCTTCGTAGGAATTGTTATTTCAGATTTGGATTGAGAACCGTTTTTACTGGTGTTAGTTTCATGCTTCAAAACTAGCGGCGCCTGCTGTCGTTTTCCAGGCCTTCGAAACGTCGAAAATTTAATTATTATTTTTAATGCAAAAAACGTTAATAAGACGCAAATAAAAAGATGGGGCAGTGATGAGCAAATTGCGAGCAATTTTTTGAGCCCAGAAAAGATCCCGTCCGTACTTGGATAACTTAGAAATCGTCAAATGAGTGTTTGTTACGAAATTGTTTAATAACTTTTTTTTCATAATTGCTCCCGCTAGAGCAATTTTATATTCCTGATGAGCAAATTACGAGTAATTTTTTGAGCCCAAAACAGATTCCGTTCGTACTCGGATAACTTAGAAATCGTCAAATTAGTGTTTGTTACGAAATTGTTTAATAACTTTTTTTTCATAATCGCTACCGCTGGAGCAATTTTATATTCTTGATGAGCAAATTGCGAGCAATTTTTTGAGCCCAAAAAAGATCCCGTTCGTACTCGGATAACTTAGAAATCATCAAATTAGTGTTTGCTACGAAATTGTTTAATAACTTTTTTTTCATAATTGCTACCGCTGGAGCAGTTTTATATTATTGATGAGCAAATTGCGAGCAATTTTTTGAGCCCAAAAAAGATCCCGTTCGTACTTGGATAACTTAGAAATCATCAAATTAGTGTTTGTTACGAAATTGTTTAATAACTTTTTTTCATAATTGCTCCCACTAGAGCAATTTTATATTCTTGATGAGCAAATTGCGAGCAATTTTTTGAGATATAATTCATTAAGATTGTTTATAGTCCGGCGCTAACTTACCTTTGCTCCCTTTGGTACATAGCTTTACCCAAGTAGCAAAAGATATTTATCAGACATCCACAAGATGTCTATATGTATGTCTAATTAATGACATCTATATTTGGTATAAATGTGGTTGAAATCTAGATATAGACAGCGCGTAGATGTCTGACAGATATCCTAAGTTGACAAGAATAGATATTCTATAGTAAATATAATGGTTGTTTAAAATTAAAAGTTAATACTATTAAATAAACTTAATTATAAGGCTCTATATTAGTCTTCTCGGCCTTTAATAAAAATAGAGAACGAGAAAACCCTCTAAAGCCTTGTAATTCATTTTTTTAAATAATATTAATGTTATATTTTATGAAATTATTATATTTACCACAGAATATCGATTCTTGTCAACTTAGGATATCTGTCAGACATCTATATGCGCTGTCTATATCTAGATTTCAACCATGTTTATACCACATATAGATGTCATTTTCTAGACATATATAGACATCTTGTATATATCTGACATATATCTTTTGCTACTTGGGTATGGCTCGTTTTCACCATCTCCATTTCCTCTTTCGTATTATACTACGAGCCAATTAATTATAATCACGTTACTTTTGATTTATTCTCGTTATATTTTCAAAGGGATTTATAGACTAACTAGCAGCCCGTCCCGGCTTCGCACGGGTAGATTGTGGATTGATTTTGTCCGTCCACCATTGTTTAAATACATTTTTAATACAAAACTTTTAGTATTTTTCCCGGGCTACGCAATGGTCATATTGGATTTGACCTCGACCATGACCTTCAAGGTTATATCGAGGTCAAATTAATTTTTTTTCACGTTCAAATGTGTCCTTGACCATTTTTTTCATGTTACCTTTATTGTCAGCGGAGGTCAAATTTAGGTCAAGTATAGTTCGACTTTTTGAACACCCTGTATAAGATTTACTAACTCAGAAACCATCGCAGGCATGCGTCCAACCATTTCCCAAAATTTCATCGCAATCGGATGAACGGTTTAGGAAGGCATACGAGACATACAGACAGACAGACAGACAGACAAACATTCATTTTTATATATATAGAAGAGCCCTTATATTTTTCACTTTGCCTTAGTATGGAGAAATAAAACATACCGCTTTCGAATTTACAGGCCATCGGATTTTTCTTATATTTTCGTCGTCTACAGAAATTCATGTAGACATTTTACCTTTAACTCTAAGTACAGTATGTCCGATGGCATACTCCAACTTTTGAATTTCCTTGACATTTGGCCGGAAGTAGTTGGGTCGGTCCTCTAGTCATTCATAGTTATATAATTATGCTCATGCTCATTTTATTTTTTTTTAACCAAGTAGAAAAGAAAAAGTTAATTTTTTTTCTTTGTAACAGTTATTTCAATGTTCTAGCAATATTTTTACAAAGTTCTACCGAAATAATTCTATTTATTTTGATTGTAATATTGATAAATCTGACTAAAGGTATGGTAGGGACCGTGACGAACCCTGACACTATTAGTATTTTAGGCATGATAAAAACTGGAAAATATTTTTAAACAGTAATATCGATAATGGACTGAAGTACGTATACTTGGAGCGTTATATAGCGGTTTTTAATTTAAAATGATATAGTACTAGAAAACATTTCATTACACTGAGACGGTAAATATGGACATTATATGAGAATGACCCAGGAAAGAGCGCAGGTATACTCGTAGGGGGGGTAAGAGACAATAGCTCGGGGTCTGTTCCGTCGCACCGAGCGTACATAGGTCGTAAATATCACGGACCAATTCGTTAACAGCCATCTCCCGCAGTGCCCGCTTTGACCGGTACCGTCATAAAAGTGATCCGAGCCGGCTAAAGGAGAGGAGTGTCCGATGCCGCCGATGAACAATTGGGGAATTTTGATACTTAGTTTTTCCATTTCGCCGGCGTCATCGACATCCCTCCTCTGGCCGATCAGGGCGCGTCGCGTCACGTTAGCCCACGCTATCCCCTCCATTGGGCTACGATACGAATATATAAATTATTATTTAACGAACTAGGTTCAATAGGCTATTAATTAATTATAATATAATAATATTGAAAATGTATTATGTATGTACAGAATAGACATTACAAATAATATTTTAATAACTCATTCATTATCAAATTCTGCCTCCGAATCATCAAATTCGTTGATTTCGCTTAAACGTCAACAACGCAACTTCTTACTTCAATAGGTGTTCAAGTCATATCGATAATAAGTACGAAATAAACTATTTTGAGCATGCACAAAATGTTTATGTTGAATTGTATCTTACCTTAACTCTTGTCTATACTTTTTACTTAAAGCCGTAAACTTTCTGTAGCAAACTACATGGTAGCACTCAATTTGTCCTGGATTCGACGGCAAAGATATATTGTCATACGTTAAATTATATTTTGCACGAATTCGTAAAATTGCTTTACAATTTGTTAAAGTCTTCTCTGTAAATTATATTAATAGCTGATGCTTCTTGAGGCAGAATACACAAATTTTGTTCATTTTGAGACGAAACACATGCGTCACTCACTACGGTTTAACCATTGTTCAATACAACACGAATTGAGACACGACACTTGATGGTTGATAGTACATTGAAGGACACGCTTTTAGCCCCGATTTATATATTCGCATCGTAGCCCAATGGAAGGGATAGCGTGGGCTAACGTGACGCGACGCGACGCACCCTGATTGGCCAGGGGAAGGATGTCGATGACGCTGGCGAAATGGAAAAACTAAGTATCAAAATTCCCCAATTGTTCATCGGCGGCATCGGACACTCCTCTCCTTTAGCCGGCTCGGATCACTTTTATGACGGTACCGGTCAAAGCGGGTACTGCGGGAGATGGCTGTTAACGAATTGTCCGTGATATTTACGACCTATGTACGCTCGGTGCGACGGAACAGACCCCGAGCTATTGTCTCTTACCCCTCCTACGAGTATACCTGCGCTCTTTTCTATACTCTGATTTAAAATCGCCTGCAACGCCGAGCGCGCGCGAAATTAACATTTCTTTTTTTGCTGATTGACCAGCTCCGCCCCCACATTCAGCTGACTGACTTCGTAACCTTTATTTATATGCAATATACAAGTTGTATACCGATTTTCAAACTTATTAAATTCAAATTATTACCCCGGCAGGAACGACAACTTTGATAGCGTCCCTGAGACATATGCCCCAGCTTTCGCTTGACTGACCGCAGTATGTTTGTCGACACAACCACTGTAATAAACTATGAAAAAAACTGGGCTTATTAAATTCAGAGACCTTTTTTGGCTCTGGCTCTTGGACTATACGTAGACTATCGCCTTTGCCAGGCAAGCCATGTGTCGGTTTTGCGAGGCTGGAGCGCCAAGCCGCCGTGCGACTATCACTCACGCGGCGAGGCTCACTATTATCGCAACCTAAGTAACGCATTAATCTAGATGTCATCTGTACATCGGTCGCAACAGCGAGGCAGGCGGTATGTTTTGGTGAATGGGGGTTACGAATGCGTTCGCAGTCTCACACATTTCCCTCAAAACTACCTCTCAGTGTATCTAATTATAAACCACGGCTACATCACGGAATTACTGTATCTCTTTGAATCCAATATAATCACCAGTAATATTGTGAGTACAGTGTTAAATCATTTCAACTAACCGATACGGTTTAAATCCACCACTCTACGTTTTCGGTCACTATTCGTGTCACGCAGTAGTGCCTTCGGGATTTACGACCTCGAGGAGATCTACTCTTGATCGCACATGTCATAGTTATTAACTTGAAACTGAAGAAAAATGACGCAAAAATCAATCGCTGTTTAGACTGTGCAGAGGGGGGCTGGTTTGTGTTGCTTGAGAGGGTTTCTTCAGGCGATGAAAGCTATTGTTCGTATTATGAGGCGACGCAGTGTCGCACCTCCACTAAGAGGACTGTTTAGTCTCACCATAAATCTAGCGTTTGGGACCCTTTTTTGGGCGTATCCGTAAGATGATATGAGAAGCCAGACTAGAGGGCGCAGAGTTACTTGTGAGTTGTTTGTATTTCGTTTGTACATTTTCAGTTTTCCGGATTTTACCGCATCCAATGGCCGGCTATATGGAGCTCGTGTAGTCTGCGATCGGAGTCGTGACCTTTCTCGAGTAACCACCATGCATTATTGTACATTCTTTCATGTGCGTGTGTGTGTGTGTGTATTAATTTATAATTATTGTTGCAAAAAAACAACAGAACGGTCAAAGGAGTACAGTGACAGGCAACGTGTAAAATAAACTTTAAATTTCGTTAACGTCAATGAACACTGAACATTCTTTCGCATGTGTGTTATATTAAAATTATTATGACAAAGACAGGAAAACAACGGACAAAAGAGTTTCGTGGCAGGCACCGTATAAAGAAAACAATCATGAAGACACTACCTAAAACTGATGCAGAACGAAGTCGAAAATGGAGAGAGAGAATTAAATTAACACAATCAAATATTGCTATATCTGCTAATGCAGATCAACACCAGTCCCAAACCCTGGAGAATGTAACAGATTTTCAAGTTCCTGGAGGATCCAAAATCGGTGAAAATACATCCAGTGAATATGATACTCCTTACACTACATTTTGTGCCCATAAAAAAATTCATATTGAATTCAACAAAAAAAAACATAAAACGTGTGGCCGCCACACGCGGAAGAAGTGAAACTTCGATATCAGTTTCTCTGAATTTGATTCCGGTGGTATTAGTTTCAATTGGCTCTACGAAGAAGCATTGTAAAAGACTTGTATAGAGTCAATTGAAACTAATACCACCGAAATCACTTTGGACGCTCATGACAAGATAACTAATTATCGTACGAATTTTGGTTACCGATCAATCGAATGATTGGAATTTGTCCATTATGACAAACTTACTGCTTTTCAATTTATACCAATTTTGATGGATAATATCCATTTTAAGATTACGTTAAAAATTTGATATTTTTCGTTTTTGATTCTACTCGATTTAACTTTACAAAAAATTATCGAAACATTTCAAACTAAACGGCATCTTAAAGTGTAAATTCTCTCAATTAAAACGAGTACCTCAGAAAAGTATCTAAGATTTTTATTTCGATATGTTCTACTTGTTTGAATCGACCAAAATGGGAAAATGAATTAAGGAATCACCCTGCTTTTCCGCAGTGGAGGATGTAGGTGATACTTTATAACACTTCTTTGTACCCGCTACTTTTACTTATCACTACGGAATTTTTTCAACGTAAAATACAGTAGATACAGCTGGTATAGCATTAGCATTACCCGAAGCGTACCACGAGGAAGTTACACGGTCGGATTTACGCTTCGCTGTCTATCTCTCCGTCTGTGAGCCAGTCAATCAGTCTGTTTGTCTGTCTGTTTATGGAACAAGTTTATGAGTATTTTTTGACATCGAACTTTTTGTAGAGTGAGAGGGAGAGAGCGTTAATACCGTGTAATTACCACCCTTGCTCCGTATAACATCTTGCAAACGTTATTGCATGTTTATGCAACGACGTATCGCACTGCCGCCTGCGGGATTGTTTGCTAAATTTGAGAGAAAGCGTGCGCTAATTAGTTCAAATTTGCGATTTGAGGGTAAGTTCGCCTCAACTGTCGACCAACTATATTCCAAATATGTCTAATGGGATTCAAGTTTGTAGTCAAAGTTGGAGTCAAAAAGTACTGCTAGAGTGACGAATCGCGGGGTCCCATCTTTGTAGGCGCAAATTGCTCCATAAATAGATAGACAGATTGACTGACTGACTCACAAACGGAGAGTGACAGTGAAGCGTAAATCCGATTGTGTAACTTCCTCGTGGTATGATTGGGTTAATGCTAATACCGGCGATATCTACTGAATTTTAGGTTGACAAAATTCCGTAATGGGAAGTAAAAGTAGCGGGTACAATAAAGTGTGATAGAGTATCTACCACCTACATCCTCCATTGCGGAAGAACAAGGTAATCCTTCAATTAATTTTTTCCATTTTGGTCGATTCATACAAGTAGAACATATCGACATAAAAATCCTAGATAATTTCTCAGGTACTTATTTTAATCGGGAGAATCTACACTTTAAGATGCCATTGAGTTCGAAATGTTTCGATAATTTTTCGTAAAGTTACATCGAGTAGAAGTAAAAACGGGAAATATGAAATTTGAGGCCAAAATAGTAACAACAACAAAAAATCACTTTGGATTTGGGAATCTTGGATTTGAGAATAGACCGAGTTGGATACATCAACGTAATGAGTGACCCCGAAAACCCCAGAGTAACATGTTTCGGGCAATAATCTTCAAATTTTGATAAACTTGTGGAATTCAACATCCGCAATACTGGATCCGCCATATTTGATCCGCCATCTTGGATTTGAGATAGACCGATTTGTATATCAGCATAGTGATGAGTGACCCCGAAAACCCCAGGGTAACAAGTTTTGGGCCATTATCTTCAAATTTTGATACGTTTCTGGAATTCATCAACCTCCATATTGGATCTGCCATCTTGGATTCAAGGTCATTCAAGGTGAAGGATCATTCTAGGAATTTTCACACTATTTTTCCCGCTTGAACCCAGCCCCGCCGTTAAAAGGTTAAAGTTGGTGGATTAAGGTGTTATGTACACGTAAATCTAAATTTAGTAAAGACATCTTACATTTTTGCGCTTATTAGAATTCATCAAAGAAATTAACTTATTTTGAACTAATTTATGCGATATTACTAAAGAAAATTGAATAACAATTTTAAAAGTTCTAGTTCAAAACGCGTTTTATGAAATAACTCGAAAGTTTCAAAATGTTAAATGACACCTTTATTCACTTATGTCTTCAATTACTTGTATTAAATAAAATTTGATACATTCAAATAAATATTTATTTCCTTTAACAATCCATTTAATTACAACAAATATTCTCTGTATGTGAATAATCTTTGATGCAATTAAGGAGTTTCGAGACCAAACTGGAAGCATTACCAAAAATTTGAAATTTTGTATATTAATTAATGAATATTAAATACGTCTTCTGTTAAAATTTCAAGTCGATTCTCTGTACCGTTTTTGAGAAATAAATTATTAAAGACAGTCTTTTTTACATGGTAGTATATGGAGGAGTGGTAATAAATGTTGGTTTTAAGGCAATAAAACGTTACCATTAGTATGAAAAACTTTTATTGATATTCATAAAATCTTAAGCTTCATGATGATACTAAAATTAATAACTTTCTCAGTGCTATTATTTATTTATTTCAATTAAAATATGTATAAAAATGGAAAATAGCAGTGTCAACACATAAACATGGCAACGTTGCTCGTATGTTGAATGGCGCGTAGTTTGAATAGAATTAAAAAGTTTAAGGTTAATACGCTATATAAAAGAATACTTGTTAATATTCAATAGTTTTAATATTTATATCTGTTAAAAAGGATTTTAAAAATTGATTCTTAATAATTGTTTTACAATTAACTTTGCAATCAGTGGTATATAATAATAATAATTATAATAAATAAATACAAATCAAATTCTTTAAACTCGGGAAAAGTACAGCAACACAAATCCAAAAATATATAGATGGTTAGGTACATGACAAATATTCCAATTACAACAATATTTATTAAAAAATGATTGGAAAAAAATAAGTATTATTTTAAAATATGATTTAATCAAAATTGCCCTTTTATTATATTTTGATGTTATAACAGTCGTACAAACATTATGTCAATAAATGTATTTCTGGTTTAAGAATAGTATGACAATTATATATTACTTTATAAGATCAAACTTTTCTTTAAAATAATAACTTTAATAATGTTAAATATACTTTAAATGTGCTTTAAGATAACATTAAAAATTTTTTGACTTTTTATCACCTGTGTTTTTCTATTTTGAGATTGCTTAAGTAGTTTAGTTACCCCACTTACACCATTATCGTAAAATGTTTTAATAATTAAGTCATAGTTAATATTAAACAATGCTAGTCTTTTAATCATGACATCTGAAATAATATTTTTCAACGGCTGTAGCGTTGCTATTATAGGTCCTGCAGCTTTTTTGGTATTTACTTTTTTTTTAATTTCTTGGAAATTTATTTTAGAACTTATCTCTCGAATCATCAATATTAAGGTGATGTTCGACAAGTTTTTCTAGCAAATACACATCATAATCAGCATTATGTGCATTTTTAGTCGACAGTGCTAAAATTTCAGCAGCCAAACACGTTAATTGTAATTGTCCTTTAGCTTTTCTTTCAGGAATTTTTTTTTAAAAGTGCTAAAGTATCAACATAGCTATCAATAATAGATTTAAAATCACCAAGCATATTTTTATTTTTCACTGCTCTTGTTAATCTTATAGAATCAAAAGAGGAATTGTAGGCGACTAGAATGCAAGGTTTGTTGACATTTTTAAAAAATGTTAACAACTGCTTCGAAACATTTGAGAGTGAAGACGTTTGGACTTCCTGGCCATGATAAGAAAGTTTAACGCCTTCGTTTGATAATCCATTAGCGTCAGTTACTCTTCGCGGAATTAATTGCCGTGGTGTAACATATTTATCAAACTTAAGCCCTTCAGCCTTCATAGCAATCTGGAGAATATCTGCTGTCATCGGAAAGCCCGAAGTTTCTAGGTCAAAATAAACTATTGTATACATTTCAGATAAAATGTTTGTTGGTGGGTTAAGAAGATCTGTCTGAGGTATATTTTGTTTATCTGCTTCATTCACCATAAGTAGCCCAATATTACGTTGATAAGGGTATATATCACTAGTTTCTCTTCTATTACGTAGTTGTGAACGTTTTTTTTACGTTCTCGACGAGCATTCTTGAACGCTGGTTTAGATGCATTTACTCTTCTTTTATTCCTAATTTTTTCATTACGTTTAATTATACGATTTAAGGTATTTCCTGTTTGCATATTTGACTTATTGTTAGTTATCACACGGGTGATATAATTGTCCCCAACGTTTTTCTGGTTAACGGCACATGCAAAACAAAAATCAGCTGACTCAGAAAGACTGTATGAAGTTTGCTTTGGAGCTTTTCTTGCCGTGATAGAGTTCAAACTCACGTTTCCTTGAGTCGATGCTTCAATTTGGAATTTCTGTGCATTTTCTGCCAATTTATTGAATTTTGAAACAAGAGCTTGAAACAATTTTGGATTTTTTAAGCCACTAGGAATAATTTGATGTTCATAGTTTTGTGGATCTTTGGTAAAACCACACCAGTCACCGCAATTTTTATGATGGTTGAAAACATGATTCGGAATATTTCTTATCGCAGCTGCTACAACAGAAGTACTCTTATTTTTATTTTGGTGAATGGCAAATGAAAAACATCTTTCTACAAATTTGATTGCTTCATGTGATAATTCTCGCGATCCGGGTCATTTTCTTTTGCTACTGTATATAAAATATTTTTAACTCCTTTATAAAATTATGATTTTTATCAGTAAAATGAAGGACATCATGATCCGTTGTTTTTCGTATACTACATATACTTGAGGAATCATTATCACTTATAAATACGCCAACCTGGAGATTATTTTCTTTTAGTATTGAACTCTCGCGTTAACTAGTCGCGTAGCAACAGAAGCCTCCATTGCTTTCGCGCTCCCATAAAAATTTAGCCGACAATCATGGTCATGTTTTAGGTGACCCCTGCTACACATTCGACATATTTTATTTGTTGTTCCATAATCTACGATGAGGCCACTTTGCGCTCCGATCATAGCTGCATACCCATTAAGACTATCGTATGTGAATTCATTTCCACGACCACTGTATCCCATATCAACACAGCCCATTATCTTGACAGTGTCAGCATCTGTAATTACCGATCCATTTTTTGTCGGAATGACAAACTTATCTTGCTTATCTTCTGGCCTAAATTATGATAAAAAGTAAAGAAAAAATATTAATAAAAATAATAATGATTGAATTGAGTAACAATTAATTTTCACATAGATTATATTTTAATAATCAAACAATATTACAAAATTGTGTACAGAGATTCTTATGATATGAAAAATTAATTAGTAAAATTTTTACAGTTTGATATAATTACAATCAACTTAATTATAGCAGTTACAAATACTTCATATTATTCAATTCTTATAATACCATAGTAAAATATAAAAATTATTTGAAATCTCCAAGTTTCAACATTTCAATCAGTTTCAACCATGGCTAACCAATACTTACAGCAGCTTTGATAATTCTTCAGCTTTTTCAATCGTTAGAGATCCTTCAATGTTTGCAGCATTCATGCAACTTTCTTTTGCAACTGTTTCTGTTACTTGCCTAGCTCTCGTTCGTGCTTTTTAAAGGTTTTAACAGACATGCTTGGCATGTCAAACATACTAAAAAATTTTTCCATTTGAGTATGCCCAATCCCAGTATGCAAGCAACCTATAATTGAAAATTGTAAATACATATTATTATAAATTTAAAAAACTACCATCAAGGAATAATCATCAATTTAATATTTTAATTTATAAAATATTTTTACCTACCTAAACTAGCTTTAGAATTGACATCAAATTTTAAATGTTTGTCTGCATGCTAATGAGATGTTCCTGTAGTTACGTCATTCACAAGTAAACAATTGTCACACTTTACTTTTAAAACTGAAGCTAGACCTTTTTTTATCTCATCCACGGTGTTAATTAATTGTAATGGACAATTACATGATTTACATTTCATTTCATGAGCTAAATGTTCTAGATTAATAATAATTCGACTACCTTTTATGGGAAATACATTATTTTCACAGCTAACTTCTTTTTTGTTTTTTTTTTCCATTTTCACTTTGCTTCAGTCGTTTGGCATACACAGCATCAGTTACCCATTTGCCTCTCCACTTTTTGTTTTTTAGGCATTTTTTATAAATGTAATATTTTTTGCAATTAATATGAATTATGCATTAATTTGTTCAGTTTATATTCATGAGTTATACTTTTGTAAATAAACAAATTATTTTTATTTTATACGCTAGGTCCGTACCGAAGGTTGCCTACGCGAGCGCCAACTTACGGGATTTACGCGCAAAAATTGGAGGAGCCTGAGCCAATCCATCCGTAGCATTTCGTCCCGGAGTCGGCTGTGGACTCGTCAGTAAGGCTAGGTCGACTCCTGCCTCGCGATATGAGTGGATATGACTCCTCCAAAAGTTGCGCATTTTGACCGCTTGTCCGCGCCACTTTAGCTACGGACCTAGCGTACATTATATGTTGACATTTTGCTATACTCAGGGCTAGTAAATTTCAGTGTTGACAACTACTAAAAAAAAAGTTTTACCTAAAAATAATGCGGTTTATTTACGATATAAATAATCGTAAAAATTGTTGTTACGTGTTATAAAAAATTTATATTTACATTGAGATATCAATAATAAATTTTTCATTGCTAAAATTTATTAATTTCTTATAAAATAAAGATTATTATTTCTCATATTTTAATTTTTAGAAGTTAAAAGCCTGCAGGAATACAATAGAAATCTCATCTGTTCCCCTAGATAGATAAATGGTCTCGAAACTCCTTAATTCAAAAATACATTTTCTTATTTCAAAAATCCTGTAATCAGTTCAATGCTAATTCTTAATTGTTTCAAATAAAATTTGGTAGTTATAGTTACACGCATCCCAATTGAAACAATTACATCATTTTATTGTTGTGAATAAATAATTACTTGCGACCCCGCAAGTAATTTATATGGTGAATTGAATTAAATATTAATTGCTTGAATTAAATTTTTTTGACATGACCCGTACGAATCGCCACACCAATCGAGGCCCGTCTCGGGCCAGCCCCCCACCCGATCACTATCCACCAATCAGGGGATAGCTTAGCGGTTAAGGTTTAGATATCAGGAGCCCCGATCTCGGGGACAGGGAGTCGGCAGCGGGATTTGGTCCCACAGACAGTTTTTCTCAAGACTCGGATTTCACATTAGTTCTCTCGGATTAGTTCACTCGCATTAAAACATTGAATTCACCAGAGACTCTGCACCGGACTAGTTCTTCGCCCCTCTCACCTCCCGGTGTACGACAGTGCTTCTTAGTGAACTCCCAGTTGCGAAAAGAGTTATTTACCTGCGCCTTTTATGAAAATAGTATATCCAGTTATATCAACGAGGTCTTTGAGATTAGTATTGTAATAAATCGTCCACTTGACTGTGTAGTATACCGGGTGATTCTTTAATATTGCTACAAACTTCAAGGACGGGTTCCTTGGATGAAAATAAGAAAAAAAGTTGCTATGAACATGGATTCGGAAACGCCGAGTTTCGGAGAAACAGGGTGTTCATTTTTATACAAATTTTCTATACTAATAATAATAAGCATCTTTTTGCAGAGCTTCTATTTTATTTATTTTTTGTAATGGGGTCTTCTTAGGAGTATTACGTATCATTTCAGAAGAAGGGATGCGTCATTGCATTTTAAATGTTTTTTTTAATGTAATTCCGAAACTCAGCGTTTCCGGACCCATGGTTATAGGAACTTTTTTTCTTATTTTCATCCAAGGAACCCATCGTTGAAGTTTGTCGCAATATTAGAGACAATATATGGGATTTATTACATTTTTCAATTCTTTTAGTATTAATAATTTGAGTTGCATTCCGTTAAAATAACAATTCGTATTAGTAATTTTATGAAAATATTCGATTCGGACCAATTCTATAAAAAGTTAAATTTATATGTAAGATTTAAAATGTGTCTTGAATAATTTTAAATACAAGCCATTGCTATTACATATTTTTTTTTAAATTCGCAATCCTGATTCCATATTCGTTATCAGGGACCTTGAAAACCCTTGAATATGAATCTTCAATCAAATTTCACAACTATTTGGTCAAATAGTCCGCCATTTTGAATCCGCCACTAAATTTTTTAATTTTGACTTCAAATTCGAAATCAGAGATCCCAAAAACCCTTGTATACGTCATTTTACGCGAATCCGAACCTTTCTTCTATTTTTGGCTAGGAAATCGAGCCTCTCAGACCAATGTGCGACAGTACGGGATTTGTATCAAACGATAACTTGCGATAAAAAAATATAAACACAGTGAAATGAATTCTCGTATATGTCCGGGGATGGCCCGCGGAACGCAATAAAGCCCGATTTTAGCGTAAGTACTCCAGAAACCTAATATTGCTGAAAGTATCGCGGTTGTCAATTTGCTTGTCAACTCTGTCGCGATATTCAGTATTGAATAATACATTTTCTGTCCGTTTATTTACAAGAAACGCTGTATCACGATGTGTTAAAGGTCATGTAGAATTAATGAAAAATAGTTTGAGTGTATGAAATTGTTCGGAAATGGAGATATCCTTTTAGTTATAGCTATTATTTTATTAGGGCAAATGTCCGAGGCACCGCTATATCCTAAAGGTACGAGAAAACTTGAAGATAAGCACCTGAAGCAAGACCAACATTTAAAAGAACAACTTGATCGAAAAAAGTTCTTACGACATTCCTCCATACACGAAAACCAAATATGTCCAATGGTTGAATCATGTCCGTTGTTTCTGTCGGAATAGCTAAAAATTATACTTCCTTATCTCTCTTGCGTATATAATCTCTCTTAAATCAGCTGCACAATGTCCACTTTAGGAATCGATCACGAGAACAGTTTGTCGTCCAATTTTGGACAAATATACTTCCTGTAACTACGTCTTGAAATCTTCTGCAGTTAATTTGCCAGACTTTGATGCTAATATATAAATATTCTCTGGTCTAAAAAGTGTCGTCTGTTTTTTGGCCCTAAAATTCCAAACGATTCTTTCAGTACGATATGTAATGGTAATAATAATTAACTAGCTATAGATATTGTTTGTAAAATCGTATAGCTGTTTGTTTTTACATCACGAGCAAATGAGATGAAACTGATGAGGGGAAGGAGACAGAGTCCCCACGAAACGCGAGACTCTACCCACAACCCCAAAAACTGCCTTCGCTTTTGAGTCAGTGTTTTCGTACTATAACCTGGGACAAGTGGGGCTACACTTCTACTCCTTCGGGTCGAAACCGTGTCTTAAACTAACGCGCGCTCAAAAGAAAACAAAAGGCACTTACCTTGGCCGGAATTTCTGAAATGGGCAAGGACTAAACAAAACCTCTCAGACTGATCCACCAACGAACGTTTATTCGCCAACAAAAACCTTACACTAACTCATACGCACACACACGTCACAAGAAACTACAACTACCGAATCTACGACAAAAACGAAAGTCCACGAGCGCAAAATCCACAGCGAAATGAAGGAGTTTGCGAGGAGGACAAAGGCTCACTATCCGGAGGAGCAAAAATCCTAGAGGTTATTTCCTCAACAAAAACTACAAAGGGAACAACTGCACCCCGAGGTGCTCTCCAGAACTGCACGCAAGACTTTCTACGAGACTACCAAGACTAACACACCCCCAACACTTTCCCTCTTCTGATTTTCTGCGACTCTCTCTGACTACACCTAACTCTACGCCTAACTCTTTCCCGACTTTATTACTTCGGTCGAGGCAACCTTGCATCACAAGGTTATCATCTGGGAGATCTTGCTTCAATTCCGGAGTTATCGCTTTCTTTACCTAAGGCATGTATTTCTCTCTCTTGCCCCACCTAAAACACTGAACGATGCATCGTTAGTGGAATACACAGTGGGCGAACGACACACTCGCAAGCGCACGACCCACTAATGTTTGTTTACACAAATTAACCTGATGCAAGCGCACGAGAATGGGAGCGACGTTACATCCAGCGGATGTAACAGTGTGGTAGATGATAAGGACTGAACAGTAGCTTCAACTGTTTTGATACCTTCGACTGATACATTTCTGCCAGAGAGTATTTCTAGATTAACCTTCGAGCGCCCGCGTCAGAAATAGTGACACAGTCTCCAGCAAGGCGGCCGTCTGTCCGCCCAATATTTTTTTTTTTTCGTTTCTGTCATTCTAACTTCGTATTTACTGGTTACTAAAGGGTAACTGGTTGAGATAACATTAGTATTTCATTTAAACAAGCTTTAATAAAACGAAAAATCAAAATGGCACATATAGCAAGGAGAAATCCCCATGTTTAACTGAAACTGAAAATCAATTTTTGGATACAAAATCTGGCGAAGAAACCAGTAAATGAGGATTACGTCGGGGTTTCACCGTTTGATTCACACTGATAAAGAAATGCCGTGCGTTTTTCGAAAAAGGCGGCCAATTGGCCGTCCACGCGGGCACTCGAAGGTTAAACCCACTTTCGTCAGCACTGAAAACGTTCTGCGGCCTATAACGTTCTATAAGTGGTTTTACCTCCTTTACAAATGTAAGATCAAATGGAGTGTAGGTGGCAAAGCAATCGAGTTTCGTTAAACAGTACATATGGATAGGCTTTATTGATACAAAATGAAAAGAAGCTGTTGTGAGAACAGCACACGCGTTCAGGAGTCGCCCGTCTTGTTCCCTTTTGTCTTCGGCTTCTCCGTTCGAACTGCATTTAAAAACTAATTCTCGCCGAAATGCAACCCTCGACCTTCTGCTTCCCAGATATTCGGTAACGCTATGGACAATGGGTAATAAACTTAGCCTGTGGATGCTCCAGCGGTACTCTCCGAATGCTATTTCCCGGACGGCAAGGGAAAACCTTTCGGCTTGTCTCCGAAAAACTTTCCGCACTTTAAACTTATCAAATAACATGCTAGCTAGTCTTCCAAGGAATCTCCGGATACCACACAAATGCATCACTGTTAAGTTTGGCACTCTCTTAAAGTGTCAAATCCACCAAGGTCCAGTCTTGATTATAAGATGCTCAAATTTCTCTTTGACTTCAAGAGCCCATCGTCGAATGTCCAGATCGTGAACAATTGATCCTTTATCCATAGCTTCCTTAACTTTTAATAATACGTGTTTTCTAATTAATGTCATTTTGTCCCTCTCTATTTACGCTGGCTTCCCACTTGATCAATTGAAATAAAGATTTTACTTTTCTAAAACGTCGCTGAACACTTTGAAGGGATAGTGACTTCTTTTCCCCGCTTTTCCAGAATTCAGTAGCCCGTATTTTATAATTTAAATCCGCCATTCTTCCGCTTTCAATAGGCACACATAACTCGTTTAAAATATTTTGTTCAATCTATTCTTCTTCGGAATCCATCTCTTCCACAAACTATATATCGTGTAGTCTGAAGGGGTATTCATATTCTAATCCATTTATGTCTACAACATTAATGAAATCATTTACTAGACTTTCATCAATGATACTTTTAAGAACGTCATGTAGTTCAATTTCCTTATTATTCTTTGTTGTCACAGCAATATTTGCTTTGCCAGATATTGTTATTAACATATTTATAACATTCGCGGGATTTCTTTGGGCTATTTTTTGTGATGATTAATAACACAGAAATCTAACGTATTGTAAACGTTGATGATTACAACCAACTCTACGGAAGTCAAAGTACGTAGTAGTATAAAAATACGAGATATTGAAATTCAGGAAATAGAGTTTTACTCGTATCTCTCCTTGAAAGGAACGACTGAAGACATCGGAATCGAAAATAGACAACGAAATATATGGAGAGTTCAGAAGCCAATCAGTGTAAGTCAAATTTCCACAAGTTATTTCAAAAACGTTTGTAATTTTTATTTTCATTTCAATGGAAGACTCTATTTAGGTATTTCCTTTCAATAAAAAGTTTGTTTGAAATCGATATAAGAAGTGGTATTTTTCATTTGTAACAACTTGAAATTATTTAATTATCTCATCAACTTATTTGGTCTCTCTCCAACTACCACTACCCCCTCCGCTGGGGTAAACGTTGGGTGCGCAGCTGGCTGGCGTGCAGCATTCTCGATCAGCTCCAAGACTAGCTAAAATTGTCAGTTCATCGAGAAAAAGTCGAGAGTGCAACCTTCCATATTGAGTTTGCAATGTCGGAACTAGAGAGCACCCAAAAAGATCTAATTTATCTAAAAACAACATTGACGCACAATGGCTTCGAAGAACGCGACATAGAAAGAACTATCGCCAGCCTCATCGAGAGGAAGAAGTCCAATCACGAGCCTGCCCGGGAAGATCAAAGCGATAACAACCAAGATGGAAGCAATTAGGAAGGCAACAACAGAAGAACAACCGTCACCTTTTCATACGTATAGGGAGTTACGGATAAGATTGACAGAGTACTGTGAAAATACAATATACAGACCATCTTTAAACCCATGAGAAAGATTTCTCAAATTCTGGAATCCCCTAAAGACAAGATCCCACTGACATCCTCAGGAATACACAGTATCCCCTGCACTTCCCAGGTAGCACACTGACGTTAGAATAACGTCTCAGACGTCATTTTTTGGTCAGTATAGGGTTTCAGACGTCAGTTGTCGTAATATTAACGTCGCAGGGACGTCATATTTACGACGTACCTTGGACGTCAAAATTCAACGTCTTTTTGACGGAACTTTTCCGTCATTTTTAATGACGAACAAGACTTAGAAAAATTTCCGTCTCCTGCATATATAGGGACTTGAAAATTTATTTGTGAATAAATGGACAAAAATTGTAATTTGTTCAATTATTAAATCAATTAATTATTTCATTTAGTCTCCAGAGTATGTTGAGCAAGTTATAAACTATACTGTTTATTAAAAAGCACAGATTATTAAAGTAAATGAAAGACAATCAATTAATGTAGGATGAATAAACATTCATATAATTATTTATTTATTTATTTATTTATTTATTTATTTACATTTATTTATTATTTATTTCTTGCATAGACGCAAATTGATATTAGTATCAATTTGCGTCTATGCAAGAATATTTATCAAAAGATACAATCATAAATTTAGAAAAATGTTGAGAAAAGAATAATACAATTATAAAATCTTATTTTTTCAAGCTCTTTCTTATTGAAAAGTAATATACATTTATTCATCAAAATGTATATGAACACTAATACATAGTAATAATATTCTTAACCATAGGAGCGTGCAGCAGATGAGGACTCGAGGACACCGACCGATCAACGAAGTTAAGCAGCGAAAAGTGCGGACACTAGCTGGATGGGTGACCGCTCACGATGAAAAGATATACACTCGGCGTCTCGGATTCTGTCGCTGGTGACTTTTTTTAAATGTTATTTTTAAACGTACTAACCAATGATTAATCAATTCTCATGCTTTTATTAACGAGAGTAGACACTACCGTAGCTAATGAGGGCATGAGAATTAATTATTCATTGGTTAGTACGTTTAAAAATAACATTTTAAAAAAGTCACCAGCGACATAATCCGAGACGCCGGGTGTACGTCAGACCTAACCTTTTAGAACCGTCATTTTTTCGTCTTCACAACGTACGGTAGAACGTCATTATTACGTGATTTGTCTGACGTCGTGTGGATGTGCAATTAAGCCGTCTTTGCGACGTTAAAATGACGTCATATTTTTCGTCATCTGACGTCAGAACTGACCTTCAAAAAACGTCATTTCGACGTTAGTGTGCTACCTGGGTTGTGACAAAGTATAAATAAGAGAGGCTGGGAAGAAAATCAGTACTAGAAAGAAAGAACATGAAAGGTACACTAGATTGAAGCAGGTTTTCATATCGGCAATAACAGAATATAGGCTAGAGACCGACCACCAAATACTCTTCGAAAACACAAAAGTCCTTGCAAGTACGAAAGGATTGTTTACCAGAAAGAACCGCAAAGCAATAGAAATTAATAAACATGTTAATAACTTAAAAATTGATAAAGGGGTACAGTTATCTGTACTCTTTTGTCCATGTTTGTTATTAATATGTTTATTAATTTTTATTGCTTTTATCTGTACTCTATTATCTGTATTCTATTGAAATTATCTGTACTCCTTTATTCATGTTTAAGTTATTTACATGTTTATTAATTTCTATTGCTTTACGGTTCTTTCTGGCAAATAATCCTTTCGTGCTTGCAAGGACTTTTGTACTTTCGAAGAGTATTTGGTGGCCAGTCTCTAGCCTATATTCTACTGTTGCCGATATGAAAACCTGCTTCAATTTAATGTACCTTTCATGTTCTTACTTTCTAGTACTGATGTTTCTCCCGGTCTCTCATATTTATACTTTTCCACAAGTGCAGGGGATGCTGTATATTCCTGAGGATGTCAGTGGGATCTTATCCTTAGGGGATTCCAGAATCTGGGAAATCTTTCTCATGGATTTAAAGATGGTCTGTATGTTATATTTTTAGAGTACTCTGTCAATCCTATCCGTAACTCCTTGTACGTATGGAAAGGTGACGGTTGTTCTTCTGTTGTTGCCTTCCTCATTGCTTTCATCTTGGTTGTTATCGCTTTGATTTTCTCGGGCAGGCTTGTGATTCGACTTCTTCCTCCTGATGAGGCTGGCGATAGTTCTTTCTATATCGCGTTTTTCGAGGCCATTGTGCATCAATGTTGTTTTTAGATAAATTAGTTCTTTTTGGATGTTCTCTGGTTCCGACATTGCAATAGCCCAACTTACGAGTGAGCTAATTACGGATTGTTTTTGTGCAGGATGGTGGTGAGACAGTGCATTAAGATATCTGTTGTTGTGAGTCGGTTTTCTGTAAACTGTGTGACCTATTGTTTTGTCCATTCGTCTCCTCACCATAACATCAAGGAAAGAGGTTTGGTTCCCCGGTTCGATTTCCATGTTAAAATGAATATTCGGATGCTGCCTGTTAATGTAGTCCAGGAATTGTGCCAGTTTTTCTTTGCCATGTGGCCATACTATGAAGGTGTCATCCACATATCTGAACTACAGTGTGGGTTTGTGTGGAGTATTTGTCAGGATCTTTGTCTCAAAGTTTTTCATGAAGATATTGGCTATTACTGGCGAAATTGGAGAGCTCACTGCGGCCCCTGACGTTTGCTCGTAGTATTTCCTGTTGAAGGAAATAGGTTAAGTTTAGACAGTGTTCTATAGCTGGAATGGGGTATCTATCAATTGCATTCGAGGAACGGATGATATCTAAGGAACAGTATTGAAACATTGGTGAACAGTGACTCTACGTCAAAACTCACCAGTATATCATTAGGTTGAATCCGTATACTTTTGATCTTCTCTACAAAATGTGTAGAGTTCTTTATGATGGAGTCACTTTTTCCGACCATTATTATGAGCTTTTCGGAAAGGAAACGGGCAAGGCGTATGTAGGAGAGACAATGGCACTCACGATTGGTCTGAGTGGGGTATTATCTATGGATTTTTGGTAGATCATCCAGTCTTGGTGGTATAGATTTGCATAGGATGAGGCCTTTCCTGATGGTGTCTGGTAAGTCCATACGCCTTATAATGTCGGTTGCTTTTTTCTCAATCAGCTGATAATTCTAACTAGTCTTGCCAGCTGATCGAGAATATTGTGCCCCAACCAGCTATGCACCCACCGTTCACCCCGGCGGAGAGGGTAGTGGTTGTTGGAGAGGACGAGCAGTATAAAAGGGAGCGCCCAGTATAGGACATCTCTATATTGGAAGGTCATCAGCCCTGATGAAGCAAACTTCAATGTTTGCGAAACGTCGGCAAAACAATATTTTTGAACGCGGTTACCACCCGGAAGCCAAGAGTAGTAATACTCATAACTATAATGACAATGGCCGCGAAAGCCTAACACTTTTAATTTTAAGGAATAATTAAGTTTCAAAAAGTTTTAATCAAAAACGTTTGTCCACATTATTTCGAGACATACTGTATATTATCTAAGCTGATGAAGGGCGGATGGTGGTTGTTGATTGTACATCATGAGAAAATATTCATTGCAATTATTACTGCGTTCGAGGTAGTTGTAAGATATGAATCGGTGAAGATAGTTCTTATGAAGGATAAAGCGATACATAGGACTGTTCATTGAATCACTGAATTTACTTTAATTGCATTCTCAAGTATACTTTAAATACTTGTGATTTGTTCAATGGATTAGTAGAACATATTTTTTAAAGTCCAAAGCAGATCAGTTTAAACAATTTTTTTAAATTTCAATTGAAATGAAAAATGTTTCAAGTTGAGAATCTTTTAAGTCCAGAAAATTTTTTAAATTCCAATTTCGCATATTATGGACTTAAACATTATTTCTATAATAAATACTTGATCCGAGTCTCATTATGAAAAGACGCTAGTCATTTGTGAAAGACTCAGGTGAACTTTGTACGTCGAATTTCGCTGCAAGAGATTGCAAAAGACTGTGAAAGACTGTAGAAGACTTCAGCCTCTGAGTTGCCCGTTCAATTGTTTAATTTAATTTCTTTTTAGAGATTTAGCGAGACGCTCGGAAGACTAGAACACGCATGGCAGAGTCGGCGAGAGAATGTGAAAGACTCTTCAGAAACTTTGAAAGACTGAATTATTGTATCCCGGGAATGCAGTATTTGGCAATATTTAAGCACAATCCGTAAAATTATCCACGCCGATTTTTGTTTAAGGGCCGGTTTTACCAACAGGTATAAACGCGGTATAGCGCTATACTGAGAATAACCATAAGGCTTATTGCTGGTTATTCTCAGTATAGCGCTATACCGCGTTTATACCGTGTTGGTAAAACCGGCCCTAAGAGGGACAAACAGCCTCCCAAAGTTCTAACCCCCTCCGAGTTATCTCTGAAACGGAGCGAAATAGAAGTCAAGATTAACAGGTTGACTGCCACGGCAGACACCGGTGTCTGATCTCGCTTCTACCACATCTCATCGTGCCAGGCAACCTGTTAAACAAACGAGTTATTCAACTTTTCGAGTACAACGAATTAGCCAAAATAAATTTTGGAAAAAAGTTATTTTTCTCAAAAAAGATTTGTTGTAATTTCAATTTAAAAAATATCGATTGTTATAACGACAAAACTACTGGAAATTTTATCATAAATTCAGCGACTTATCATACAGGGTGTCCCATTTTAATCTTTCCAGCAGAATATCTCGAGAAATACACATCCTAGGAAAAAAGTGTTTCATACAAAATTTGTTGAGTACAAAGGGGGCCATAAGCGGACTGTATCAGTTTCATCACAGATGGCGCTGCAATCGGTAAATTTGGAGAAAATTATTTTTTTTAAACAGGAAGCCCCAGTTTTTATTGCATATTAGGATTCTATGCTAAAAACGAAATAACTTTTGTTTGAAACTTTTTAATTACCTTCGTTGATGATGCTGAAATCGGTGAAAACAGGGTAAAACTATTATTTTAATGAAAACTCACACTTTTTATTGCACATTATAGTTTTATGGTACAAACTAAACATAAATTTTGTCCGAAACAAAAAAAGAAAACAATTGAAATCTAGGTGTTTAATAATTGTTCAGTTACCACCGTTTTTCGCTAACGACAAAGTGCAATTCTTCTGTGGAAGTTCGTCAAGGTTGCTTGCAATGTAAACAAAAGACAAAACAAAATAAAACAAAGTATCCCTTTTGTCTTTTGTTTTGCAGGCATCCGAGAAAAATAAACGATTTCTAAAACCGGCACTGAACGTGTTACGGTAACGATGCGACATCGCCCAACTTAACGGGCCCTCGGGTGAATCAAATATTGAAGCGCTGACAATCCACATTGGATGCGATCAGTTAACAATCAGAACCGTTGGAGTGTCAATGTTTGGTGCGGAGTTGTGGATTCGAAGATTATAGGACCGTATTTTTTTGACGGCAACGTAACTGGTGATCGATATCTTCGTTTCTTACAACAAGATCTTCCTGAACTTTGAGAAGAGATAAATTATGCAGTAAGCTTGACAATGTGGTTCCAACAAGATGGTGCACCACCTCATTACGTAAGAAATGTGCGAAATTTTCTAAGCAGACAATTTTTTTTGTCTCGTATTACTTAGAGGTAAAATAGATACTTCAATAAAAGAATCGTTGCTATGGCGAAGCTTATAAAATATTTTATTTGGTCGCATACTGACAAATTTTAACTGCCTTAGTGAAACATAAGGAACTTTTTTGAAATTAAGCGATTTTGATGATTCTTTATAAAGTTTAAAATCTTCAGACTTCATGTGAAAAACTACGAACGATTTTCTCTGGTTAACGGCAGGCAAAAGGCGTAATAATTCCAAAGGGCTAAAAATTTCTACGCCAGAAAGCTTTTTTTCAATCTGGCTGTGCAAATTATCCACTTCTTGAATGCTACTATGGCCAGGTTCACCAAATTTTGTAATATTTTCTCAATTGTGGGATGATCTTTCAAAAGTTTTAGCAAAGCGAAACTCATAATGGAGTTTTTATTTTGGGGGACGCAAGAATCAGACCAAAGTATGACTCTTTTAATGTGTGGAAAATCGACAATAACCCGCTCTAATATTTTTATTAGGCCCGAAGCGATATCACTTCCTTGTCGTCCATGTGTGCCTTCATTCCAGATGCAACAATACGCCTGCTTTTGTAAATTATTACTGCAGTGAGCAGTAAGATTGTATGCATTAAGTTTCCTGCTGTAGAAAAAACATGAAATATAATGCAAATACATTTTCAAGATCGAAACATATTATGGCAGTTTGTTGATCTTGGCTGGATCTGTCCAAATCGCGTTCAGCTTTTGCAGAGATTTTTCCTTGGCTATGATTTTCCCAGATAACTTTTTCTTCGTCAGCCATGCCATATTTTTCTTTTAATCTATACTCCTCGCACACATCACACCTATCTTTTTTTGGCTTTAAAAAGTCAATATTGAATTCATAATTAAAGATATTTGTGTAAGTGTTTTTTAACTGGTTCAATTTGCCTTTCATGGCAAAAAAAATTCCGTGTATAAAGAGTACAGTCTCGCCACATTTAGAGTGCCCTATAAATATTCTTTTTTGGTGTCGATCCGACAATAATGGGATTCTATTCTTGAAAGTTGGTTAATGTGCAACCGAACGAAATCTTTTCTAGTATCGCTTATAATAGAGTGAGATACCAGAGCCCCCAGACCTACGTAATTTTAGCAAAGCTAATATTTTGTGAATAAATAGTGTGATATGTAGTTAAGAACGTATGCGTACTTGCTAGCTTGAAAGCGGGGCCGTTTAACAGGTAACAGGTACGAAAGGTACATAAAAACCTTGCTCAACTACGTTAAAGTATGAAAGCTGGTTTTTATATATGTTTTACAGAATATTGTTAAAAACCAACATTCATTATTGCCAGACACTTTCCGTGGGCCCTAACTTCCGCCAGACGCTTTAAAGTTCGCAAAAATTGAGGTAACCTACGTCATAGTAGCAAGCCTAAATGTTATATATGTTACTTGGGTTACTATTGTAAGACCTATTGTAAACTGCCAGACCAATCCGATGGGCCAAACATCCCGCCAGACACGATAAAAGTTCCGCTATGAGTATGAGCGCGAGGGCATTATTCATGCGCACGAGTGCGAGTGAGATGTACTCGGCGCATGGATCTCTCTTTCCTATCGCATGGACTACTCTGTGTGTTAAGGTATTTCCTCTCCAAAAAACCACTTTTCTCTCAAATTTGAAATTTTGGTCAAATAGAGATTGAGGTATTTTGCACCTCCTCTAATTTTTTCAGATTTTTTTACATGATGTTTATTGTTATTAATATTTTTCAAAGACAAATTTATACGTGTTACCTATACCCAAGCCGTAAAAATGATACATTTTCACCTTTTTATGGAAAACTGTTCTGTAAATATTTTTTAAAAACTGGAGAGATGGAGAAAAAAATTAGAAATTTATTTTTAAAAAAACATGCATTCATTAATTTCTGCATTAAAAATGTTACTTAACATTAAGCCCACAGTTACCCCTCGCATTATAATACCATTTAGGTCCAGTTTTCTAGGTAGACCACAATCTTCCCGTCAAGGTCCACAGTTACCCAAAATTAACGAGTAACTGTAGATTATGACATGTGGGAAGAAAATGTAAAATCTTTCTTTGATAGTTCTAAGACAAAAAAACAGTAAATCATCATTTCATTAAATTTTTTGTTATTGAAAATTATTCATTTTCATACATATACACAGTAAAAAATGTTCGTCCTTGCATAAAAAATCTGCGTGTTACAATTTAAATTAAACAATTTCTTCGTTTTCATGTGTAAATTAAACACAATGAAATATAAATCTATAAAAATTCATAGTTCAATCGCCGAGAATTTTAACACAGCCTGGTATTACTTTTATCATACATCTGTATAACTAATTTTTATACACCATATACATATGTTAAATTTCATGCACGATTTTTTTCTGTGTATTTTCATTGCATTTACATTTAAACCCGAAATTTAATAAAATATCGAATTCTTCAACTTTTATTTTGCCAAATTTATTGCATTGAAATTATTGTTATAATTAAGCTTTACAGCTTTATTGAATAGTTATTAAAATATTCCATTAAGACAAATAAACAACCTACATTTCATGAAGCTCTTATAATGGCATCTAATACTCTCACTCGCACTCGTGCGCATGAATAATGCCCTCGCGCTCATACTCATAGCGGAACTTTTATCGTGTCTGGCGGGATGTTTGGCCCATCGGATTGGTCTGGCAGTTTACAATAGGTCTTACAATAGTAACCCAAGTAACATATATAACATTTAGGCTTGCTACTATAGCGTAGGTTACCTCATTTTTTTGCGAACTTTAAAGCGTCTGGCGGAAGTTAGGGCTCACGGAAAGTGTCTGGCAGTAATGAATGTTGGTTTTTAACAATATTCTGTAAAACATATATAAAAACCAGCTTTCATACTTTAACGTAGTTGAGCAAGGTTTTTATGTACCTTTCGTACCTGTTACCTGTTAAACGGCCCCGCTTTCAATCTAGCAAGTACGCATACGTTCTTAACTACATATCACACTATCTATTCACAAAATATTAGCTTTGCTAAAATGACGTAGGTCTGGGGGCTCTGGGATCTTGGACTATAACTTTCTTGCGATGGCAACCCTGTCAAGATTCGTTTGGAGAATTCCTGTAACTTCATTTTTTTTCGTGAAAGTAGTTTATTCTTTGTTGGCTTATATCCAGCGTAGACAAAAAGAATACTTTACACACCCGCATTTTTACATCTTCTATGTGAAAATAGTATTTATACGTATATTTTCTGCACGATTCTGCCTTAAGAGTTTGTTTGCGTACTTTGTCTATTCGTTCGGTATTCTTAGCATAAAAATGCCATTTAGCATCGTTTGGTAGTTCCCAAAAACCCTTAAATATCCTTTCTCTATCTTCTGAACTTATTTTTCTATTACATAAATATTTACAACCAGTTTCGCAGTTCTTTAAACTTTTTAAATTTCTTCCTCTTTGAATCTTGCCTTCAACGTCTTTGTGTTCTTCTCCTCTTTGACATAATCTTTTGTTTATATTCATTTTCCATGTCTCCGGTTGTCTCTTCCGTTTCCTGGTGAGTGTTTTGTTTTCATGCAAATTAGAAATTCTGTTGCCGGTGTGCTGACGCTGCATATTTTATTCAGAAACCGTAGAAACCGAGGCAGAAGCATCATTAGGCACGTCATATTGTGTTTCGGAATTCACTGCCATTTGTGATACTTTTCCTGAAAGAAAAACAAAACAGTCCCCTGTTTTGTTCTCAAAGCTTAAGTATTTTTAATTGTTTTTACCTTCTTCATCATCTTCTTCTTCGTCTTTTTCTCCTCTAGAGAGTACATATTGTGTTTGCTCTAGTTCTTCATCGGATAGTATAAAATCGGGATCTCGAACAGAATCGTCACTGTCCTCAAAGTATTCAAAACCTTCGCTCTCCTTTGTTGAAGTTGACCTAAAATGAAATATTAGCTAAATAAATATTATGTTCTAAGAGTATGGCTAGAAAAATACAATAACACGAGCAAAAGATAATAACAGATTATTATAATGTTTTAACAGAAAAATATCACAAATTTGAGGTTAGGTTGCAAAATACCATGGTTTTATATTAAATAAACATAAATTTAACATTTTCTACTACAACCTAATTTAGTGTACTTACGGCTCAATGTTTGTGTCCATTTTTAACTGTTTTCCAAGAAACCACAATAAAATTAGACAAAGTATAGCACCACGTTATTGCGTTATAAGCCTGCTATTTACTGATGTCGGCAGTATTATATTGTTCTATCAACAACCGCTCCTGAAATCTGATCGGTTGATCTATTAGAACATTATAAGACTGAGGAGTATTTGAATTTTGGAGATAGAACAATTTAATAGTATTTGTAACTTGATTTCTAGGCCGATTTTACTGATTCCCGTGTGGAAATGTTCATTGGGCCCCAATTGGGGCCCAATTGGGCTGCCCAGTTACTAGTTGGGCGCCAATTAGGCAGCCCAATCAGTGCCCAATTGGGCTTTCGTTGGGCTTGTAACGCTCAGCCCAATCTATACCCAATTTGGGCCGCCCAATTGGGCCCCAATTGGGTAACCCTATTTATGTCCAATCAATCTGAAATGTTACTTTTAATGAATAATAAGATTAATAATGAATAAGAAGATTAATAATAATTAATAAGATTTTATATTTTCTCATAAAATGTACACGAGTAAAATATAAACGTATTCAAGCGGAACAATGATTGACACAAATCATACGCGCGGGTTTCCTTAGTTTTTCATAAGTACAATTTAAGAATTTTCTATTTTCATATTTTATAGATTTAGATGCAAGGGGGATTAGGGTGCGATTAATAATGTAAAAGGCCAAGGCCATACAGTAAGAAATAATAATAATATAAACGTATTCTTCAGTTTTTAGGGCTCTATCATACACTATATACACTACACTACATACGCTATATTTATTTAAATATACAGGGTGTTACTTAATGATAGGCCGTAATTGCAAGGGCACATTACTGAATCTATTTCCAGTAGAAAAGTTCATATTAACATGTGTCCTAAAATGTCTGATTTTCAAGATACAGGACGTTAAAGTTTAAAAAAATCGGTTTTTTAATAATATCTCAAAGATCCTTGTGCCGATTTTGTTGACATTTGGCACTGTTGTTTATTGTAATAAGACGTTAAGTTAACACTAACTAGAAGATAATTATGAGTTCCAGTGGCATCCCGGGGGACAGTCTCACGAATAATATTTTCTTTCCTCAAAAACGAAGTGAGGTACGAAGTAATGTCAAGAGACAAAAAAGTTGTATTTTTAGCTGCTTAATCTGAAAAAAAATAAAATTTTTAAAAAAGTCAGTGTCGTACACTTTTTTTGTCAATATTATTCGTTTGATTGTCCCCCGGGACGCCACTGGAACTCATAATTATCTTCTAGTTAGTGGTAACTTAGCGTCTTATTACAATAAATATAACAGTGCCAAATGTCAACAAAATCGGCACAAGGATCATTGAGATATTATTTTAAAAAACCGATCTTTTTAAACTTTAAGCTACTTCGTTCGATTCGACTAATAATAAAGAAATTTTAAGTCGACTATATATATACGGTCGAACTACCAAGTCGTTCGTCTTGAGTCGACTCGCGGCAACGCGCTTTAAGAGACTAAAAACTACTCGCTGCAGCAACTCGTTATCGCGCCGTCGTCTGTCGTATTCTCGCTCCCGGCGTTGCCACCTCAGCTTCACGGATGCCACGCTCCGCGTTGGACTTCTCTGCCTTCTCGTCGTCCTCCGTCCCAGTCCCCTGCGTAAGCCAAAGCCGATCCAATGGCCTCGATGGCTGCCTTCTCTGAAGAAGGGGCTTCCTTGCTGCTCCTTCGAGTTACGGCATCTGACAAAAAACATCACAAAATGATGTATTGCAATCATTATTTTGAAAGGTTTTTACTTCGTAAATATATTTCAAAAACAATATAATTTACATGAAAAAATATTAATCACTCTCACCTATTATACACTGATGGAGCCTGAACTCTTTAAGGAGAAACTTGCTAGACGCTTTGCGGATGTTCCTGAATTTAACAGCCAGATCTTTTGCTAAATATTTCTTCATGATGTTCATCACGCTTTTGGAAATATTTCCCTCTACATCCATAAGCGAGTTGAGAGAAGAAATCTGCAAGTAAAGTTAAAATTTGTAATGTATGTAATATTTTTAATACATTATATGAGTAACTAATTGAAATGTAAAACTTTCAAAATCCTCGCGGAATTTGGTATCCTCTAATTTGTCATCGAATTCCGTAAGATCCGATATATTTTGGAATGGAAGATTCAAGTTATTGTCCTGCAAGAAGGACTCCAAGTCGTATGCGAAACGAGCGGGTTTCTTTGGAACGAGGGATCATCCACTTGTTGTTCCAAGAACCAGTTGCATTAGTTCATTCAGCAGGCTGGATCTGCTGCCTCGAGTGCATGGACGTGCGTCACTTTAAATGGCTGCAAATTTTCATCCTTCAATATCCTCCCAACCGTGAACTTGCTGATTCTAACCTCTGTTGCCACAGCTCGAATACTCGTTCGAGGGTTATTTCTTATTCTTACTAGCACCGCATCGATATTTTGCTGCACCTGTATTCTTCTGGGACTTCCTCAAATAATTATAAAAACCCCATATAATTCAGCCCTGACAAATACAATCTTATCGAGCTGTACCTTATCGAGGAGATCTTTCGACGTAACGATTCCGAAACGTTTTTATCGAGAAATATTTATATATTTCTAAAACATACGGTAGTGTTTACGAATATTGTAAAATATCGCAGGAATGTTACAGAAAAGTTACTTGCACAAACGTGCTTTGTGGGGTGTAAATGATGATATTTTGTAATTTCCATCGTTATACCAGAGGTGAAGAAGAGATGAAATAGAAGTGAGGTACATGTACACTTTACGTTTGACAGGTCGGTATATAAATTGGAACTTGTGATAGTATAATGCGAAAGAGGAAATATATCGATAAAGAAAAAATAATAATAAAGTAGTTACTCCATTATTGTAATCCAATTCCATTGTATCCCTTATTTTTCTGCCACGACTTTGATTGTTGATTGTGAAGAAAAATCAAATTTATTGTGGTTGATCCATCCACTATCAACAATCAAAGTCGTGGCAGAAAAATAAGGGATACAATGGAATTAAATTACAATAATGGAGTAACTTTTATTATTATTTTTTCTTTATCGATATATTTCCTCTTTCGTATTATACTATAACACAAGTTCCAATTTATATACCGACCTGTCAAACGTGAAGTGTACATGTACACCGCTATTCATGAATGCCTGGACTTGACAGTTTTCGGGTTATCCGTGTGTGTGCTACTATCAATTGTCGAAGTTTGGCGAAGATCGCACGAGTTTCACGTTGATCGGTCATGTCAACGACTGAGATGATATAACCCATTTAGTCGTTGTTCCGGCGCGGCGATGTCAAGCGGGTTATGTTACCACAAGGAGGACAAATAGCCGCATAGACAATGCGGCTAGTCTCAGCTTCAACGTCCGTCTGAGCTTTTCTCGGTGGTTTCTGAGTCCCTAAGTGGCCACGATTTGAATTATAGTTATATGCATTATTCCTTTAATTTAATACAAAAAAAGTATATAAATAAAAAACGATTTTTTTTTCCTTAGAATTCATGAAACGAAAACCACGACAAACTTAACACTTCTTTTATAACAACATCAAATGTAATCGAAAAATTGCATCCGTTCAATAGTTTTTATTTCCTAAATAGTTTTTGGGAAATAATCGTTCTTTTTCTCGAATCTCCTGGAGGCTTCTCCTTACCAGAACATTGGGAAATGTGTCTTCTCGCCAGAACATAAGAAAGGTGAACGTGCTGTTTTTGTTTATAGACGTCCGTATGACATTTAGCGCAGCTAGAAAAATAAGTGCCGCGGATTTTCGTTTCGTCCGCTATAATGGCAGCTTTTCCGGAGAGACCGAATGTGTTTACGAACTACCCGCCTTCGACTCACGGAACGATAATCGGGTTGCATTTGGCGGGTGTCGCCCCTAACGCCATTAGGGAACAAATTGGGTGTAATATCAAAACTGTGAGACTGTGGATCGACAAATTCGAGGAATATGGCTACGATGCCTTATGTGATCATCGAAAAAATAATAGAGGACCGCAGAAAACAACAGCGGAGCAAGACGTCGAGTTACTCCAGTACATGGAAGAACACCCTCACATGACCGTCGTCGATGCGATCGCACATACCGATGTGCCAGTTTCGGTCAACACTGCCCGGCGCCGCTTGAAAGAAGTGGGTCTCTCAGCATACTGGCCGCAGAAGAAGACACCGCTAACGGAGGCACACCGCGAGCGGCGATTGAAGTTTGCCCGCGAGCACTTAGATTATACGATGCCACAGTAGATGCCGGTGATATTTTCAGATGAAAAGGTACAAATTTGTATTCAAAAGTACTTTCTAAACTTTTTAAGGTTCTAAATAGACAATTATCTGCGTAACAATATTTTTGAAGACATTCAACTCTGCTGACGATGGCTGCCGTCACGTGTATCGGCCACGGGGCCGACAATTCAAACTGCAGCCGAGATACGTCGTTGAGAAGCAGTGGTCCAGACGCATCACGGCTGGGTTTTGGGGATGTATGTCCTACGATGGGGCGATGGCTCTCTAGGAAATTCCGGCACGAATGAACGCGGTACACTACGTCCACATACTCGAGACTGTAATGCTCCCGTGCGCCAGAGAAAGATTCCCCGCCTAGCAGTATCCGCAAATAATTTTCATGCAGGACAACAGCGCCGTGCACACAGCACGCGTGACGAGGGAATGGTTTGGACAACATCCAGAAATTATACTGGTAGATTGGCCGAGCAAGTCGCCGGACTTGAATCCTATGGAGAATCTGTGGAGTATGTTTTGAATAAATTCAATGATTTATTTTTAAATAAAAACATAATATTTACTAAAATTAATACAAATATTACAGGTATCATGGTAAATAACTGGGTTTCCGGCCAAGATCGCAACCGAGATGCACTGGTTGCACACGTGAATCAAGTTTGGGCAGATGTACAGATACGACCAGAACTGACAGAATCGCTCGTGGCGTCAATGCCCAGGAGAATGCAGGCGGTGATAGATAACGACGGATATTGGATAGATTATTGAACGAACGATATCCTGAATGGGTTACATGATCGGCCTTTCACCGTCTGCACCTTTTATTCCATCCACATGTAATCGAGACATTAATTATATTGCATCGCTATTCTGTAATAAGTGTTAAGATGAAAGTCAATATAAAATTTGATTTTGAATATTCAGTGTTAATCTAGGAAATATAGGGTATATCACGAACACTCAGAAAAAAAAGCTATATAAAATCTAGACAAGAAATAAATTTTTGTTGAAATGCAAAATTTCATTTTTATTGTCCTAGAGGATAATTAAACATGTCCTCATTGATAATAGAGAAATGTACAATTAAAAAAATATATTCTAAGGAGTCATGAAACGAAAACCACGACAAACCCAGCAATTCTTTTATCACAATATCACCTGTGATCGAAACATTGCTTCCGTTTCATGGTTTTTATTTCTGAAATAATTTTTGGGAAATAAATAAAGCCACCTGAGCCGAGCGATTTGATTCACGTCCTGGAGGTTTCTCCTCGCCAGAAAAGTTGCCTAAGCCAAACATTAATATTTTTTAAATACCCTGGAGGACTCTCCTCGTCAAAATCGCGGTTCAAGCGTTAATTTATCAAAAAATAAAAATTAATTAAATTTAATAAAAATTGCTATTTTTCTCATCATCGTCCAGGAACACATTGATAATAAATATTTGATGTTTAAAAATTTTTTTTTTTAAGTTATGAAACGAAAACCACCACAATGCCAACAATTCTTTCATAACAATATCAAATATGATCGAAAAATTGCATCCGTTTCATGGTTTTTATTTCTTAAATAATTTTTGGGAAATAATACTGTTTTCAAATCTGGAAATTTCTTCTTGCCAGAACATTCGCCCGAGCTGAGCGTTTATTATTTTTTGAATGAACTTGTAGAGGAAATTCCTCATCGGAACAGTCGCCCAAGTTGAACGCTAATTTCATTTTGTAAATGTCCTGGATTTTTCTCCACCCCAGAAATTCTACCCAGCGCAACTATCATCTGATGCAATACTTTCAGTCTGTAGAGAGGGCTGATGCTTCGATCTTCCACAGTAGTGGAAGCAATGGCTTGTGATGTATCGCTGTTTTTCGTTCCTTCAACTGAGCTGCATATTTAATTACAAAAATAGAGAATGGATAATTCCTGCAGAACGAGAGAATGCTTTGCCATAGTGAAAATATTTTCTTAAAAAATTGGCTTCATGTGTTAACACAAATAGGCAGTGCCGGCAGACCCGTCGGCTCGCTGGATTGGCAGTGCGGAAATTCATCTTCCGTATTTCTTATAGCAACTAAAATATTCCCCGTTCGTGTTTTACGTTGGTGCGAAATAACGCACAGTTCGTGCTATTCCCGCATATCTTTTGTTTCGCATTTGACAGAATATTATTAATTGACAAGATTGCGGCTGAAATATGTTCGCTCTAATATTGTGGTATTGGAATCCAAGAAGTTCGAGCGTCGTTCCACTATCAAGCGTGAAAAAGTATCGCGGAGGAACAACGGTAGCTCGTTGGGGTCATCGACTTTTTCCAGCACGGATTATTAAGATCAGTTGTAAGTCGTGGTTAAAGTCGGTCAGCATAATCTTCGATAATTTCTGTCAGAACTTATCTTCACATGGTTTTGACCGTTAATTCTCGTTAATTATCATTTTGCCAAGCTGGTCGCGAGTTGTTGGAATCACTGGACGTCACCAATGACGGGGAAGTGGTTCAAGAAGAGCAACCAAACCTCGAAGAAACGTCCACTCAACGCGCAGCATCGTCATATTCCGAGGGTGAAATGGCACACAACACGTCGAGCGAATTGTTTGAATTGACCGAACGTACGGATGACGGAGAACTTCCTCCTGAGAGCAAAGAGCGACCTGTTAAAGAAAACATGCGTCGGGATGAACTATCTCGCGACAAATCAACTCGCACTGAAGCTACACACAACATGCAGTCGGATGTGGTTAATCCATGTTCGGGGAATTGCGCGTCTCTGGGTGTCCAGATGGAACTTATCCCGGGCTCAAAGATTTATTTGGACAAGGTGCAGTTGAACGAAATTATATGGAAGTATTCCACAAATACTAGGGAGTTGTGTCGGCGCATCATCAGAGCTGTCATTGGCGACAATAATTTGAAGCGAATGACACCAAGGGGCAGAAACAGCTACGATCTCATTCCAGTGAATGTTTTGAATACTGTCGAACGTATGTTTAAAAACGAATCCTACGGCGATGGAACATTGAAAAATGTTAGTACCTAACTTTCTACGTGTCATTTTAGAATTCGTCCGCGATACTACGTAGCCTTCTCTTCGGCTGACTTCTAAGGAATTCGTAAGAATCCTCACGAAGATGTGTAACAACATGAGGAACCCAAAGCCATACCGGAGGATGTAGAAACAGCCACGCGTTCTTTCTCTTTGCAGCTCACGATGTTATATTGCTTAAATATAATAAAAAAACATAAACCTCATTGCTTAAATGTAAAACCTCTTCGTTACCTTATTCCCTATCTTCCGCCGATGCGCTCACGCATCTCACGTAAGCCGCGCCACCGTCCTCGTCAACGCGCACCGCGTATACGCACGCTCATCGGATGAAATAGTGATGTGCTCATTTGTAGCATATTTATCTATCGCGTTAAAAATGCAAAGAATTAGAGATGGGCGAACAGATAGATACAGAGAAATATTTTGGATACATCACGCGGTAGTCATCACTCGATTCTCTTTCTTTTTTATGCTTCTATAATGATGTTCCTTCGTGTTCTATTTCTCATTTTTTACTTGTTTGGTCATTTTTGAAGGAGAGGGATAGAGGGGAAGGTCTTTGATCAAATGTGCTCGAAAAATCGCATCCGTATCGTATCTTTTATTTCCAAAATAATTTATATTCATTTAATATTGCTTTATCGATAATTCGATTTTTATTTCATTTTATTGAAAATTGTGAAACGAATACCGCTACAACGCTAACAACATATTGACGACAATACAAAATGTAATCGAAATATTGCATTCGACACGTGGTACTTATTTTCTAAATATCTTTTTTACAAATGAAATACCTTGTCGATGTTTCGATCAAGTATTTCGACGGCATTCGGAATATTCCAGAAACGTTGGACTCTCCCCAGATTCTAGGGAGAAGAAACATCAAGGACATTTACAAAATAAAATTACCGTCTAGCACGGGCGACTATTCCGACGAGAAGAATCCTCTAGGACATGTTAAGAAAAGATTTAACGCTCGGCTCAGGTGAATGTTCTGGCAAGGAATAACCTTCAGGACATGTAAAAAAAAGAACAATGCTCGACTCAGCTGAATGTTCTGGCGAGGAGACACTTCCCTTACATTTCCGAATGTTCTGGTAAGGAGAAACCACCAGGAGATCCGAAAAAATTATTATTTCCCACAATTTTTTAGGAAATAAAAACCATAGAACGAATGCAATGTTTCGATCACATTTGATGTTGTTATAAAAGAAGTGTTAGGTTTGTCGTGGTTTTCGTTTTATTACTTATAAGAAATATAATAAAAAATACAATTTTTTGTATATATTTTTTATTTTTATTAAAACTTGGACCGAGGTTCTGGCTAGGTAAGTCCTCCAGGACATTTGAAAAATATTTGTGTTTGGCTCAGGCGACTTTTCTGGGGACAAGAAACCTCCAGGACATTTCCCAGGAAAATATCAGAGCTCTCTGCTCAGGCAAATGTTCTGGCAAACAATAAGCTCGCAGGCATGTTAAAAAAGGACATCCAGGACATTTAAGCAGACAATTGTTGGCCCAGCGACTTTTCTGGAGAGCCGAAATCTCCAGGACATTTAAAAAAAATACTTGATACTCGGCTCGGGCGACTTTTTCGGTGCTGAGAAACCTCCAGGACATTTTCCAGGAAAGACTTAGAGCTTGGTTCAGGTCAATGCCGGTGAAAAGAATTCTACAGGATATTTAAACAGATATCATTTTTCCAGGACATATAAAAAAATTCAGAACGCTTGGCTCAGACGAATGATCCTGCAAGGAATAACCTCCAGGACATGATAAAAAAGACTATTCTCGGCTCATATGAATGTTCTGGCGAGAAGACACTTACATTTCCTAATGTTCTGGTAAGGAGAAACCTCCAGGAGATTCGAGAAAAAGAACGATTATTTCCCAAAAACTATTTAGGAAATAAAAACTATTGAAGGGATGCAATTTTTCGATTACATTTGATATTGTTATAAAAGAAGTGTTAAGTTTGTAGTGGTTTTCGTTTCATGAATTCTAAGGAAAAAAAAAAGTTTTTTATTTATATACTTTTTTTGTATTAAATTAAAGCCCACCGCATACGGAGCATTTCAGGATCGTTGGAATCGACGAACAGCCAGACAAAACCATAATTAGGCTGCACGGAAATCCGCAAATGCATTCCACTCATCGGTTTCATCGAAATAATATTGAATAATTCATATAACTAATTCAAATCGTGGCCACTTAGGGACTCAGAAACCACCGAGAAAAGCTCAGACGGACGTTGACGCTGAGATTAGCCGCATTGTCTATATGCGGCTATTTGTCCTCCGTGTGGTAACATAACCCGCTTGACATCGCCGTGCCGGAACGACGACTAAATGGGTTATGTCATCTCAGTCGTTGACATGACCGATCAATGTGAAACTCGTGCGATCTTCGCCAAACTTCGACAATTGATAGTAGCACACACACGGATAACCCGAGAACTGTCAAGTCCAGGCATTCGTGAATAGCGGTGTACATGTACACTTCACGTTTGACAGGTCGGTATATAAATTGGAACTTGTGTTATAGTATAATACGAAAGAGGAAATATATCGATAAAGAAAAAATAATAATAAAAGTTACTCCATTATTGTAATCTAATACCATTGTATCCCTTATTTTTCTGCCACGACTTTGATTGTTGATAGTGGATGGATCAACCACAATAAATTTGATTTTTCTTCGCATGCCCGCGAAGGTTTCTGAGTTAGTAAATCTTATACAGGGTGTTCAAAAAGTACCGGTACGGATGATTATTATGCCTTCCTAAACCGTTCATCCGATTGCGATGAAAATTTGGGGAGCAGTTGGACGCATATCCGCGAAGGTTTCTGAGTTAGTAAATCTTATACAGGGTGTTCAAAAAGTACCGGTACGGATGATTATTATGCCTCCTTAACCGTTCATCCGATTGCGATGAAACTTTGGGGAATGGTTAGACGCATGCCCGCGAAGGTTTCTGAGTTAGTAAATCTTATAAAAGGTGTTCAAAAAGTACCGGTACTGATGATTATTATGCCTTCCTAAACCGTTCATCCGATTGCGATGAAACTTTGGGGAATGGCTGGACGCATGCCCGCGAAGGTTTCTGAGTTAGTAAATATTATACAGGGTGTTCAAAAAGTACCGCTACGGATGATTATTATGCCTTCCTAAACCGTTCATCCGATTGCGATGAAAATTTGGGGAACAGTTGGACGCATATCCGCGAAGGTTTCTGAGTTAGTAAATCTTTATACAGGGTGTTCAAAAAGTCGAACTATACTTGACCTAAATTTGACCTCTGCTGACAAAAAAGGTAACATGAAAAAAAAATGGTCAAGGACACATTTGAACGTGAACAAAAATTAATTTGACATTGATATAACCTTGAAGGTCATGGTCAAGGTCAAATCCAATATGACCATTGCGTAGCCCGGGAAAAATACTAAAAGTTTTGTATTAAACATGTATTTAAACAATGGTGGACGGACAAAATCAATCCACAATCTACCCGTGCGAAGCCGGGACGGGCTGCTAGTAGTGAATAAAAATCAAATTTATTGGCTGATCCATCCACTATCAACAATCAAAGTCGTGGCAGAAAAATAAGGGATACAATAAAATTGGATTACAATAATGGAGTAACTACTTTAAACACTTGGGGAAACTCACCGAAGAAACCCGAATAATTATCTTATCACTTGTATGTACACTTGATTTCGAGGTTACATGCTTCGATCTCCCGAACTGACAGCTACCGGGAGATCAGGGGGGCCTTTCTCGAGTCACTCGTATCTTTGCGTGCACGCAACTCAGCGAAAAGACCAATCAGGTTCAAGTATTCCGTTGCGGCGGGGGTCCTGATTGGTCTACTCGCTAAGAAACGTTTGTTTCTATTATATCATTGCTTATATTTAAGGGAACTAATAACATTATATAGTCTTATTTTAATAAAAGTAAAATTCGATTGAACAGTTTAATAAATAATTAAATTCTACCGATACTTCAAAATTCATTTCTACTCGCCACCCGGTGTAGTCGCTCACGAAGTACCGTAAACGCCGACACCGAACATGTGGCGTCCAGCAACGCGGCTCGCCTCTGTAGTCCCAACTTCAAAGTACCGACGCGGAGTGACCCTTCTTGTCTAGTCTATGTTCGGTGCTCGAACGTACCCTCGGCAAAGGGTAGGTATCAAGGTTAGATACCTACTCTTTACCCTCGGGTAGCGAGACAAAACGGTCAGGTAGTTGCCTTTATGAATCTTTACGAAAGTATTTCGCAGCATGAGAAAATTTCTAAGTTACAGAAATTTTACTGTGCTGTTCAAGAATTTTTGTTACGCAGTACAGTAAAAATTCTAGCATGCACAATTATTATTCCAGTGTAACTGTTCATTTTTCTTTCTTTCATCAAGAAAAATCCCGGAAAATGCCGCTTGCACCACGATTACAGTGTCAAGCACAGTAATTTTTCCTGATTTTTTCTTTCCGTGTATATTGTATGTATACAATACAATATATTGCTATCATTATATAACGATTGATTGGTTAAATGTGTACGACATTAAAAAATAAACACAATTTGACTTACAGAATTTCTTGGAGAATCTCCATTTGCAAGTCGCCATTACTTGCATTTCGGATGTTTGTAGCACGTTCCGTACGAAGACGTTTCCGTGAAGGTGGAGAGATATTTGCCAATGAACTCGAACTCGAATTTCCTCCTTGTTCACGTTCTTATTACTATCAAGCTCCATTAGTTTAAACGCACTACACTGTCTTTCAATTAAACTTAAGAACTGAATTTACACTGTCTTTAAATGAAACTTAAGAATTGGTGTAATAGCTATAGGTTAGTCTGTCCTCGAAAATGTTCATTTGTCAGTACTCTTCGAAGTCTCGAGGAAGAATACCTCTTACAGCCCCACGCAGAGCGTACGGAAATACATGTTATCGCATTCCGGAAAATTCTTAAGTCAGATTGAGGGGGGGGGGGGGGCTTGCTAGTGCCCTGCGTAGCCCGTTCCTTTGGGCCATATAATTTTTTGGTCAATGCTGGGACTCAGGTTGCGGTCTTTCAACCAGATATCTTTTAGTATACATGTGTACTATATATACTGAGTAAATCATAAATGGATACTGCTAGCATACTTGCATGTAACGTACTTTAAGCATTAACGTTGTAGTCTATTTTGTGTTGGTTAGTTTTTATATGATCAGTTATAGGTATTATGGTAGAGAAATTATTGTGCACTTATACTTGCAAAAATCAGAAAATTGATAGTGCTAGACGCATTTTTGATATCTGCTTATTTGACAATACCATTTGCGTTACCTGAGTTTTCAGAAAGAAGGATAATACTAGTGTATTTTTAGCGTACCTTAAGCATTTACGTTGTAGTCCATTTTCTGTTATTTAGTTTAGATATACTCAGATCTAGGTATTACGTAGAGAAATTATTGTGCCTCTGTACTTGCAAAAACCGGAAAATGGATAGTGCTAGACTCATTTATTATACCTGCTTACTCCATAGTACCATTCGCGCTACCTGAGTTGGTCAGAAAGAAGGATACTGCTAGTGTACTTTTAGCGAACTTAAGGTATTCCCGTTTTAGTCTGTTCTGGGTCGGTTAGTTTTGATATGATCAGTTATAGGTATTATGTAGAGAAATTATTGTGCCCCTGTACTTGCAAAAACCGGAAAATGGATAGTGCTAGACTCATTTATTATACCTGCTTACTCCACAATACCATTCGCGCTACCTGAGTTGGTCAGAAAGAAGGATACTGCTAGTGTACTTCTAGCGTACTTAAGGTATTCCCGTTTTAGTCTGTTCTGGGTTGGCTAGTTTTGATATGATCAGTTATAGGTATTATGTAGAGAAATTATTGTGCCCTTATATACTTGCAAGAACCAAAAAATCGATAGTACTAGACGCATTTTTGATACCTACTTGCTTGACAATACCATTAGCGCTACCTGAGTTAGTCAGAAAAAAGGATACTGCTAGTGTACTTGTAGTGCACTCTGAATAATCATATTTTTGCCCGTTTTATCTTGAGCCATTATAACATGGTCAGTCTCAGGTATCATATAGAATTATTGTTGCGCTCTCAGACTTCTAAATATCAGAATATGGACAGTACTTGATACCTTCTTGGCCCCTACATGCTTAACATTACCATTTGTATTACCTAAATGTGTCAAAAAGAAGGATACCGGTGGTATTCTTGTAGAATATTTTTAACATATCTATACATTATGTTTTTCACAGCTGTGACACGGTCAGTCGTAGAAATCTTATAGAAAGATTATTGCGTTCTTGAATTTGCAAAATCAGAAACGGGACAGCGCAAGACACATTTTTGATGTCTAACGGCTGAACTTTCCTAGTTGTGCTACCTGGACGATAATATTTACATTTTCCCCCGAACAAGTCGTTCGTGAAAGAAGTCATAAAAATCGTAAATAAACAAACTATGCGGTTTATTCACCGTTTCAGTAATTTTAACGAATCGGTGCAAACCGGATTTTATGTTCATAACATAGCATTCGATTTGCACCGATTTGTTAAAATTATCGAAACAGTGAATAAACTGCACAGTGTTTACGGGCTGTAAAGCCAACTCTAACTACCGACTCGATCTCTACCGATATAAATAAAAAATTTATTCTGGTCTTTATCAATCTATCATTAGAGAATAATCAATTTATATGGTGTAACTAAGCATATTTTGGTTATAACCATAATGTGAAGTGGGGTAAATGTGATAATGGGGCAAATGTGATAATGGTTCATAAATTTGATGCAAATTTATTACTAGTGTTGCCATCTACCTTATAACTCTTTAAGCTTGTATAGGGATAAGCGCAATATTAGAGCGAACTCAAATTTTACTCAGAGTAGCTGCAGCTAGCGATTCAACGATCCGTCATAACATAACCTGATATTCAAGTTGACACGTATTTAGGAATTCTTATGTGAAATTTATATTTTCCGAGGTAAGTCTGGTTTAGTATTTTGAAACTTATTCTTTATAGTTGTATATCGCGTGTACCAATCATTATGACTAAACAATCAAGATTATGTATTTTTTTTATTATATCACATTTGCCCCATGAAAAATGATTTTAGGGGCAAATGTGAAACATGAATATGGGGAAATTGTGTGTGAGATATGTAATTCATTTACCCCGTTGTTCTAGATACATCATGGCGCGAACTTATATCAAAAAAAGAAATACAACTGATATAAAATATACGAAGGAAGATTTAACTTTGGCAATAAACGAAGTGAATGCAGGAGGAATAACGATATACCGCATGTCCTATGGCCAACCGCGCAGGTGAGCTGCGACCTGAATTCTTGACTTCGGCAGTATTTATGGTACAGTTAGAGTGGGCTTCAGACGAGTGCGCTGCATAAGAACGAAAAGTGTCGACTGCTCTTCTAATAGCTGTCAATTCGGGAGATCGAAGCGTTTCGTGTAACCTGAAAATCGTAAAGTTTTGAATTAGTAGTGAATAATTTGTAGAAGTGATGAGAAATAATCATAAATAATCTTCCGAATTGACAGCCATCGGGAAATCAGACGACGCTTCTCGCTCTTACGCTGCGTTCTTACAAAAAGTGTGAAACGTCTGATCTCCCGATGGCTATCAATTCGGGAGATCGAAGTCTAAGCTCGAAATCGTGAATCTTTGAATAAATGGTAAGTAATGTTCAGAAGTGAGAGTTAACAATCATTCGGGTTTTTTCGATGTCCAACCGAATTACACGCCTCATGCCTATTTGTTTCAGAAATTATTTCCGCGCTAGCACCGCGCGTGTCTAGGAAGTAGTTTTACGAAGTGGCGTGAGCGATACCTAAGGTGTCAATTCGGAAGATTATTTATGATTATTTCTCATCACTTCTACAAATTATTTCAAAACTTTACGATTTTGAGGTTACACGAAACGCTTCGATCTCCCGAATTGACAGCTATTAGAAGAGCAGTCGACACTTTTCGTTCTTATGCAGCGCACTCGTCTGAAGCCCACTCTAACTGTACCATAAATACTGCCGAAGTCAAGAATTCAGGTCGCAGCTCACCTGCGCGGTTGGCCATAGGACATGCGGTATGGGGCTTGTAAACAATTTAAAATACCTTATGTTACCCTCTACAGTCGTATTAAAGGTATCCGGGGAAAGAAACAAGAGAATAAAGGACGTCCAACAAGTATTCCAATCGCAGAAGAACTGAAGTTAGCCAATGGCTTGAAGACACTAGAAAAGTGGGGGTTCGGTTTGTCAAGGAAAGAAGTATTTGAAATGGTTGTGAAGTTTGTAAGGGAAAATGAAATCAAGACGAATTTTAAAGATGGAGTTCCTGGTGAGGACTGGTTTCTTAACTTCAAGCGACGGCATAATATGAGCCTCAAGATCCCACAAAATGTGGAATATGCTAGGAAGAAAACGTTAGATCTATTCATAATTTATGCCTATTTTGACCTGTTGGAAAATACTATGATAGATCTTCAGATTCTTGACAAGCCTCACAGGATATGGAACCTAGATGAAAGCAGTTTAAGCATAGACCCGAGAAAATCCAAAGTGGTCGGAGCAGTTAACAATCCATCTTCGAGGACAATAAGTTCCCCAGGTAAAGAAAACACAACTTTTCTCTTGATGTGCAATGCAGCTGGCAGTAAAGCTCCAGCGTTAATAATATATAAAGGCAAACACTCTCTCTCTTGTGGGATCAGTGGCTTCCTCCTCCCAAACAAGACTTTCCTGGCACCGTTTATGCTGCAAGCAGAAAAAGCTGGATGGAGTGTGACATTTTTATAGATTACTTCCTGAAGACTTTGATTCCAGTACTTGGTCCAGAACGTCCTGTTTTGATAATTTATTATGGTCATTCAACTCATATAAATTTGGAAATACTTGAAGCAGCAATTCAGAACGATATAACAATATTAAAACTGCCCCCGCACAGTAGCCATCTACTACAACCTTTAGACCTTTCTGTCTTTTGACCCTTCAAATTAAAATGGGATGAAAAGTTGATATCTTGGCAACGACAGCATGTGGGCCAGAAACTGCCAAAGAGAATATTTTCACAGTTTCTCTGTCAAACCTGGAAAGGTATTTCAACTGAGGTTATAAAGAGTGGCTTCCGAAAAGGCGGAATTTCGCCACTTAATAAAAATGTTATACCAGAGCAAGTTTTCGCAGCAGAAACTCTGAAAAAGTGGAATGATTTTAAGACTAATCAGCACATCGAAGAAACCATGGTGGCGACAAATGCTGTAGCTATTGACGGAAATTCGATAGCAGATGATGCTGCAGTGGCTACTACTTCGAAAGAAGTGCCGAAAGAAGAACCCAGTACTAGTAGATCATTCGAGAACTTGTTACTGTCCGCAGTTCATCAAGCACCTAAACCAGAGCAACAAAAAAATCAAGGGTATATCCTGGATCGGAATTATTAACTTCAGAAGAGGCATTGGATCGACTTAAAGAAATACTTAAAAAACCACACGAGAAACCACAACAATCAAAAGAAACGGGGCAATCAAAACCAACTAAGAGAAATGCTAAAAAACAATCAATTTCCTCAAGTAGTGAAGATATCGAACCTGAGTCTCCGCCTTATATGGATTCCGATAACCCTGAAGAGTTTTGGCAAGAGATGAAAGATGCTAACGTGGATAAAAATGAAGATGTTGATGAAACTGTAACTCCTAATTCTTGGGTGCTAGTTAAATACTGCACAAAGAAAGTAAGAAAGCATTTTGTTGGAATGGTGAATCATTTGATGATGGTTGGATAGTTAAGTTCGCAAAATTTTCAAAAAATATATTTTTATGGCCAAACGTGGAGGATATGGACACTGTAGAGCAAACTGACATTGTTATGGTTCTGCCAGAGCCCATTATCAATAGACATAGTTCTTTTATATTTTTAGTGTCATCTGAATAAAGGCTATAATTTAGCCTCTTAATGTAGGAAAGATGTATTTTTCTTTTGAATATATAATCTAATATTTATTTTTATGTTTGTACTTACATTCCATATAACATTTGTTTTGACTACAAATAAAATTATTTTTTTAGTTTTTGAATAAAGTTTATAACTTTGTACTCGATTATTGTAATTTAATTTTGTAAAAAGCAAAATAATGAGCAAACTACAATCGTTATACATTAGCCCTATTCTATTTCAAGTAACTTATTTATAGGTAGGTAGGTAGAATTGCCACATTTGCCCCAAACTTCGGGGTAAATGTGATATATTGACATCGTTTTAAAAAAAATTACCTGACATTTTTCAAAAAGGAGCTGAAAAGATGTCAGCCCTAGAATCGATTAAGAACTGTAATCAAAGCATTTTTAGTATTTTTTATTTATTTTTTATTCCATTAAAAGTGTAAGTATTATTCCTTTGTTCGTGAACTATTCAAAAACTATATCACATTTACCCCACTTCACCTGACATATATTTATTGAGAGAATTCGATGTAAAAATTGAGGGGTGGAGGGGGCAGCCATAAAAGGTTTGTTCCAACCGACTATTCCTGTACGATTCTGGAACTGTCGCGGAACTGGTGGGATCGTTTTAATGCGCAGGCGCGATGTTTGCACTGCTGGGAACTGGCAAGAGCGGTTGAAACGGTTTTGGAACCGTCCGTGAATCCCGCGTAAAGTGTCAGTCATGTCCAAGCAATGATACAGTTAACACGATATGCTCTTGCGCATCTTTCCCAGGCCATATGACGTCACGCGAGAATCGCTTTCGAATAATAAGAGGTGTACATCCTTGCTTCCACCGTTTTCGTCATATTGAGATATGAGAAAAACGGGGGACGCGAAGTTAAACATATATATCATTACCGGTAATTTTTCCTTGCGTTTCCAACTATGATAATATTGATAAAATCAGATGTTTCATATATTATTTCATAGATTTCTTTACAAACGAGCATATATATTTGGTATAAATGTGGTTGAAATGTAGATATACATAGACAGCGTGTAAATGTCTGGCAGATATCCTAAGTTGACAACAATCGATGTTCTGTAGCAAATGTAATAATTGTTTAAAATTAAAAGTTGATACTATTAAAGAAACTTAATTATGCAGCTCTATATTAGTCTTCTCGTCCTGTAATAAGGAACTGTAAAACGATGTAGAAGCTATAAGGATTTTATTAGAGAACGAGGAAACCTTCTAGAGCTTAGTAATTTCTTTGTCAAATATTATTAATTTCATGTGTTATAAAATTATTCGAATGGATGATAATGAAATTTAGAACTAATCTTGCCATCGGTCGTAATGATAAGGCGGGCGGTATGTTTCAACGAACTTAAGCTGCTAATGAGCACGTAGCCCCGCACCTTTCCCGAAAAGTAGATGCTTCTAGCTTCGATGCGCGACGCTAACTAACCGCCTAATCGTAGTGCGTATGTCAGTCCCCGCAGTTCATGCTCAGAACCAAGCATCGGATGGACGGTCACGGAATCGTTCTGCGAACGATCCCACGGGTAGTTGGAATGCTTCACAACACCGTATACGGAACCGTACACGGCACGGCTGGAACGGACTTTCTCTACTGCGCATGACGGGGACCATCAAGAGACACGGCAGTGTCTCGCGGCATGTTCGTTCAAGTAGTTTCGCACTCAGACACGACAGCGCTGATGTCGCGAGCGCGCACCCGTGTCTCTTTACACCACAAATGTCTGCCCCCTGCACCCCTCAATTTTTACATCGAATTTTCTCAATAAATATACGGTTATAACCAAAACTATGCTTAGTTACGCCATATAAATTGACTATTCTCTATTGATAGAGACCAGAATAAATGTTATAAGTTACATATTAACAGAGATTTTTCCTTAGCAACGCGAAGCCACGCCCCTTGCGCCTAAAAGTCGAGAATCCGATTTCTCGGGCGATATATATATGTCAAAATCTCACAAAAATTCCGCCTGTCTTCGGCAATATTCGGCCATGGTCGGAAATGTGTACACAGATGCGGCCACACGCATACGCCATCAAATGTATGTGAGAGTGTGTGAGAGAATATATTCCGTAAATGTTTGGGTATTTTCAAAGTTAATAAAATATTTCCATTCGCGAAACGATTAACCTCGCGTTTATTTCGATCCTCGGACGCGCTTGTTAATAAAATGTAAAAATTCAGTATAATCGGAGTTATGAATCTCAATAGTGGTGAATGTGATAGACGCTCCGTATAGTTTAATAATCGTTTGTTTTTTTTCGACAATCGAGATAGTGAACGGATGCAGTGCTGTGTTTCTCTGGTTACCTGTGCATAAAGAGCAGGAAAGGAGACGGTAGTATCTCAGAAGAATTACCATCAGATAAGTTTAATTGCCATCTGACAGCTTTAACCTCACTTTCGATGGAAGGACAATTATCTTTGTGATAATTCAATTTTTTGTTTCAGCGTCATGCGAGCACGAGACGAATCGATGGCTTTTCTTCTCTGTCACAATCAAAGCCGTGGGAGAAAAATAGGATGCAATGGAATTGGATCACAACAATCAAGTAATTACTTTATCATTATTTTTTCTCTATCGATATATTTCCTCTTTCGTACTATTACAAGTTCCAATTTACACACCGACCTGTCAAACCTGAAGTGTACATGTAGCTCACTTTTATTTCATTAAGTATTATTGCAGAACGAGTAGGTAAGAAGATTTTCATGAAGACTCATGATTTTCTGACTTGTCATCTCGTACAGGTGCAACCGAAGAGGATCTAGCTCGTGTCCTGGCCACAAAAAGATGACTCGATGGACATTGGAGAATGTCAGACTTGTCACCGAGCGCCTATATCCCACGGTGCATTAATTGCAATACGCGTTTCTCCTTTCAACTATTCCAGCGTTAAATCACTTTTACTTCTTTCAAGCTAATAACCTTTTTTGAACTGTTCGTGGTAGGTGGCGGCGATCGATAATAGCGACTCGTCGTAGACAAGTTCGTCTATTAAAACTAAAAAGCAATTCGGTGTACCGAACTATTACTGCGATAATGTGCCCGAGCTCACGGTCTATTCTGCGATTAACATTAACGTAATCGTGATTATGCTCAGGTGATGGATGTTCCAAAAGAGGTAAAGTTGATACTAAACATCGGATGCTGTAAGCTGACTTGCTAGTGTATGCTTTGCAACTGGAACATCATCGCAGGAATAATTTGTCTACGATTAGTCACAATCATTGATCGCTGCCCCCTACGATGAACAGTTTGTACAAGGTAAATACTTTGAAAGAAGTGAAAGTTATTTAAAGAAGGAATAATTGAAACGAAAAGCGCATATTGCAATAAATGTACCGTGGGTAATAGGCGCTCCGTGACAAGTCTGATATTCTCCGATGTCCATCGAGTCATCTTTTTACGGACAGGACACGAGCTAGGTCCTCTTCGGTTGCACCTGTACGAGATGACATGTCAGAGTCTGCAGTAATACTTAATGAGATAAAAGTGAGGTACATGTACACTTCACATTTGACAGATCGGTATATAAATTCGAACTTGTGGGATAGTATAATACGAAAGAGGGACTATATCGATAAAGAAAAAATAATAATAAAGTAGTTACTACATTACTGTAATCCAATTCCATTGTGTGTATCCCATATTTTTCTGCCACGACTTTGATAGTTGATAGTGAATAAAAATCAAATTTATTGGCTGATCCATCCACTATCAACAATCAAAGTCGTGGCAGAAAAATAAGGGATACAATAAAATTGGATTACAATAATGGAGTAACTACTTTAAACACTTGGGGAAACTCACCGAAGAAACCCGAATAATTATCTTATCACTTGTACACTTGATTTCGAGGTTACATGCTTCGATCTCCTGAACTGACAGCTACCGGGAGATCAGGGGGGCCTTTCTCGAGTCACTCGTATCTTTGCGTGCACGCAACTCAGCGAAGAGACCAATCAGGTTCAAGTATTCCGTTGCGGCGGGGGTCCTGATTGGTCTACTCGCTAAGAAACGTATACGCATCTTTGCGAGTAGACCAATCAGGACCCCCACCACAACGGAATACTTGATCTGCAACAGTTAATAGATGATTTTTATTCGCATTGGCATGTTTATGATGATATTTGCAATGGATGTTCTACTCGGATTGAAATGAGTCGTAAGGTCAGCATCGAAGCTGTAAATGATGTAGTAATAATTACATTAAATTTATTTATGAGTAAGGGCGAAATTTCAGCGGTGCATGCAAAAGGATTTCTTAAAACTATTCCAACGTCTCGAGTTAATATATGTAACAACATATATACTGTCATACCCAGATAGCAAAGTTCCTCCAGAATTGCGGTACAATGCCACGGTAGAAATATCAGGTTCTACCGACACGACGTGCTCTTCGACAAGGTTTGCATCAACTTTAGCGGTATATTGGCGGCCTTGGCGGCACTTCACTAATCCTGTGGCACACTTTTCCACATTATGGCGGTAGTATAGCTGCACAGCGTTCCGGTAATATACCGTCTTCCTGTACTGACAGTGTACTGGCAGGGTACATGCATTTTGCCTCCAATATACCGGAATTTAAAATCTCTAGAATTGCGGTTTGTACCATGGTAGGAATATGAGGTTCTACCGACACGACGTGCTTCGACAAGGTCTGCATCAACTTTGGCGGTATATTGGCGGCACTGCACTAATCCTGTGGCAGACTTTTCTATCTGGGTAAGTGGTATCTTTACATGAGATGAAACAATTCGTCATGGTCATTAGAAGAGTATACTTAGAGAGTTGAAGGTAAAACGTCTTCATGGATTTCTGTAGACGACCAAAATGTAAGAAAAATCCGATGGCCTGTAAATTCGAAAACGGTAGGTATATGTTTTATTTCTCCAAAATACTAAGGCAAAGTGAAAAATATAAGGGCTCTCTCTAGTCTATAAATCCCTTTCAAAATATCACGACAATAAATCAAAAGTAAGTATGTGGTTATAATTAATTGGCTTGTATCGGTATAAAATGTGAGACTTTAATTTTGTGGTAATAGAAAGCTATTCTTCTACATGTACGTATTCTCCTCATGAATAAATTCCAAAAAGTAATGAAATCCCCCCACAAAAACAGATTCTCTGTAAAAAAAGGCGGCATGTTCATTCAGTGCCAACAAAAAATGATACCTACGTAAAATACTCTCCAAAAAAGATTTGAAATCAATTAAGATCGCCATGTTCAAGATTTATATATAAAAAGTAAAAGGCATCATTTGAAAGAAAAATTATTGTAAATCAAGTTACTAAAAAATTCGACTAAAGAATTTATAAAAAAAAATTAATAAAAAAGAACTTGCCGCGTTTTTTTCCTTCAAAATAAAAAATTCAGACAGAATTATACTCGATGTTTATGCACTTATGATTTTAAATAAATTCATACACTTATATGATACCACCAGTATACCGAATGTCGCACGGGAAACTAATCAGGCGGGGGCCTTCTGAATTTCTCTGAATTTGACTTCGGCAGTGCAATTTATGAATTACTCTAGCACCGTCCAAGCACTACCAATTATTCGGTATAGTGGACAAAAGATGAAAACTTAAACGCGGCAAGTTCTTTTTTATTATAATTTTTTTTATAAATTCTTTAGTCGAATTTTTTAGTAACTTGATTTACAATAATTTTCCTTTCAAATGATGCCCTTTACTTTTTATATATAAATCTTGAACATGGCGATCTTAATTGATTTCAAATCTTTTTTGGAGAGTATTTTACGTAGGTATCAATTTTAGTTGGCACTGAATGAACATGCCGCCTTTTTTTACAGAGAATCTGTTTTTGTGGGGGGTATTTATTACCAATGTCATCATAATAAAGTTAGTAAAGTTTCTGAGGCGATGCTATCAACATTAAAACATAAAAATTATACAATATTTCTTGCTAGGGTAGTGATTAGGTACCTTAGTTGGGGCCAGATTGGGGTGCCCAACGTAGCCCCAACTAGTACCTTAGTTGGGGCCTGATTGGGCTGCCCAACGTCGTATCGTCGTACTACATCGTATCACCTGACCCAAATTCCAGTCACTAAAAAAGTTCGGAATAAGTTCTAAATGTCCAGATTTATTTTTACTTCCGGTACATAAATAAAACAAACAATTGTATCTATTCGATTTATTATATTTTATTCAAATTGGGCCGCCCAATTGGGGCCTAATTGGCGCCCAATTACTGATTGGGCTAACTTGGGCAGATTTCCACACGGGTTTCAATGGTGGTAGAGCAGTAATGGACAAAACCTAATTGTGACATCTCGATTTTCACCAAAAATGCTGATAGAACAATATAGTATATTGATGTTTTGATGTAAATATAACAAAATTCTATGTCTATTACTTACAAGGAAACGTTTCGAGGCCGCCGCTTCCGATCTTGATGAAACTTCGTAAATTTAAAGTTTATCGAAAAATAAGAGACCCCTATTTTTTTATAGCGGCCCAATTTTGGTTTAAGGGGGTGAAATGGACCCCTGAATTCTCACCCCCTTCGAGCTATCTCCGAAACGAAGCGAGATAGATGAAAACTTTCAATGTACGTTTTATTTGGTTTTTTTAGTATAATAAAATCCCCTAAACAGATTTTGAAAAAAAGCATTATTTTTCAAAAAAAAAAAATTTTTTTATCTAATTTTTCGAAATTTCGGTTTAGTCATGTGAACAAAAATTTAGGAAATTTTATTACAAATTCAACCATGTGTGTATATGACATAATATATTTCCCTCCTACAGTTTTGCAAATTTCTAACTTTTATGTCTGATAATGAGCGGGCTACCAATGGCAGTGACGGGATAGGTCGGGGGTTATTACTTCTATGTATTTTAATGCCACTTTTCTTTTATTTAATAAAGTTCAACTTCTATGGCTCATAATTATGACAATAATGGTATTCCGTGAAAAAATGTTTCATACAAAGTTGTTTCTTACACCAAGCACACGTAATAACGGCAATATCGCCACATATGTGGCATCGTGGTTCCGAGTCCTGTGCAAAACAAAATTCTACAGGATGTTCAAATTCAGGAGGTCTCCTGAATATATATCCACTCTTGAACCACGAATATTTAATAAAGTTAGTAAACCGTGGTGAAGAAAACTGATTATGAGTAAGAGATTGAAGTTTTAAAATATTATCTCTCGAATGAAGGTTAATATCGTAATTGAAAAGAGTTACAATATCTGAAAACCTCCTTACAAAATTCTTCCACATTCGAAATCCGTATACGTCTAGCGGTTGAATCAGTCCGGTGGTGCCTTGTGGAATCGTCATTAATATTATCGTCTTGTCTTCTGGTGTAGCTTCTCGAACACTTCGCTCACATTGTCCACTCCAAGAGTCCAGCAGTAAGACGCTTGTAGATCCAGTGTTAGGGAAGTAAACTTCTTGCAGCCATGTTTTCATGAGATCGGTTGTAAGTTTCCCAGATTTGGAAGCCATGAAGTATACATTTGGCGGCCTAAACACGGTTTGTTGCACTCGTTCTCCCAATTGCCCACTAGCCTCTTTTAATACCACATAAAGAGGCGACAGTAGTTTTCCATCAGCAGATATGGTGGGTTGTATAGTATAGCTGTGGGTTGTAGAAGATATTGATTGTACCACAGCTTCAATTTTTTTTTGCCCCGATGTAGCTAAAGTTCGGCCAGAATGTATTTCTAAATTAAATCCACTCTGATCAGAGTTAAATACATTTTGTGGTCCATATTGTGTAATGAGTGGCTTCACTTGTTCTACGAAGGCATGGCTTCGTACTTTCAAACTTTCCTCACCCTCAACGTTTTTTCTCGTTACAAACTTTGTGATCTTTCGAGAGACAATTCTATATGCTTTCTTGAATGACCTCAACCATGTTTGACTTGCTTTGAAGGTTGGAAGATTCTCTACTTCTTTTGCTTGTAAAGCCCATCGTTTAAGGTCTACATTATGTACTATTATTTTCGATCTACTAGCTTCTACAAATTTATCAAAAGTATATTTCGCTATGCGTATTAATTTATCATTTTGAGTACCCCCCTGTCCTACTTGCGCAGCCCATCTTCGTAATTGTCTATCAGATTTCACTTTTTTAAACTGATGTTGAACTGCTGCTACGGTTCGACGTCTTTTCTTCCCACTGTTCCAGTAATCTATGGCACTTTGTTTATATTCAAAGCTAACCGCTTCTTCATCGGGTGTACAGGGATATGGTTCTGGAGGTATAGAGGTTTCTACGTGAGGAACATCCTCGACATCCGATTCCAGCCAGTCAGTATTAACAGCGTGCATTTCACTATCCTCGATTGAATATTCCAATTCCAATTTATTTTCATGTTCGACTCGAAATGATGAATCCTCCATGCTACGTATAATAATATTTTGTAATAAATCTTTCAATTGCACTTCTGCACTATTCATTGGAGTTTCTCTTCCATTTGGTACACTGAAAACGGCCACCAATAAAGTTAACACATTGATCGGATTTATAATTGCCATAATAATAATATGAACTGCTGTGCACCATAGAAACTGAATATTCAGACTAAAAAGCTTTCTCTTTCGCTTCCTTATATATAATGAAGTCGCCTCACAAGAACGAAACAGACTGGAGAGGGTGGGAGGTCCGACTTCCCAAAAAGGGGCCATCATCCTCGGAGTCCGCGTACGAAACTCGAGAGCGCGTACGAAAATATTTTTACATGGGCACAGAGCCAACTAATAATAAAGCTTGTCCAAAGAACTAAACTCCCTCTTTCGCATCACCGGGGCCATATAAGGCAACCCTACAAATAACAGGAATGTTGTTTACGGCATTTTCGAGGAGTATATATACAGGGCCGAGAAGCAAAGAGCTTCAGTTTCATTGGCTGCGTCTATCATTCAAGTGATGGGTTCAAACGAGTTACCGACTTTTGAGAAGATCGTGGAGGATCTTAAAAATGGGCACATACCATTGCCGTCTCCCGGGAAATCGCTGGATCTGACATTCCGCACAACAGGACCATCCATGGCCGAAGTAGAACGAGAGCTGCAAGAATGTGAGGAGTACTGGAGGAAACAGTACGCGAAGAAGAAAAGTAAAGAAAAAAATGATTCCAACAAAAAACTATAAAAATTCAGACAATTTTATCTAACCTGTGAGTGAATTATTAGTTACTTACACACAAACAGAAAATAATATAAATAAATTAACGGTCGGATTTATTAATAAGATTTCTGAACAATTTTTGTCCATTTTATTTTGATAATATTCCGCTAGACGTATACGGCTTTCGAATGTGGAAGAATTTTGTAAGGAGGTTTTCAGATATTGTAACTCTTTTCAATTACGATATTAACCTTCATTCGAGAGATAATATTTTAAAACTTCAATGTCTTACTCATAATCAGTTTTCTTGACCACGGTTTACTAACTTTATTAAATATTCGTGGTTCAAGAGTGGATATATATTCAGGAGACCTCCTGAATTTGAACATCCTGTAGAATTTTGTTTTGCACAGGACTCGGAACCACGATGCCACATATGTGGCGATATTGCCGTTATTACGTGTGCTTGGTGTAAGAAACAACTTTGTATAAAACATCTTTTCACGGAATACCATTATTGTCATAATTATGAGCCATAGAAGTTGAACTTTATTAAATAAAAGAAAAGTGGCATTAAAATACATAGAAGTAATAACCCCCGACCTATCCCGTCACTGCCATTGGTAGCCCGCTCATTATCAGACATAAAAGTTAGAAATTTGCAAAACTGTAGGAGGGAAATATATCATGTCATATACACACATGGTTGAATTTGTAATAAAATTTCCTAAATTTTTGTCCACATGACTAAACCGAAATTTCGAAAAATTAGATAAAAAATTTTTTTTTTTTGAAAAATAATGCTTTTTTTCAAAATCTGTTTAGGGGATTTTATTATACTAAAAAAACCAAACAAAACGTACATTGAAAGTTTTCATCTATCTCGCTTCGTTTCGGAGATAGCTCGAAGGGGGTGAAAATTCAGGGGTCAATTTCACCCCCTTAAACCAAAATTGGGCCGCTATAAAAAAATAGGGGTCTCTTATTTTTCGATAAACTTTAAATTTACGAAGTTTCATCAAGATCGGAAGCGGCGGCCTCGAAACGTTTCCTTGTTAGGAAGTTACACAATTTCAAAGTTAAAAAATGATCCTATTCACCCCATTCTACGGTAATGTATTTTCATACAAAAAGGTATGACGCAAATGATATTTAAATCTTTACTTTAATTACAGACACGAATACAATAACATATTTCCATATAAGCTCCTACCCAATATCATTGCATCAGTGACCTCATTATATACCTGTAAGGAAGCGAAAGAGGAAACATTTTAGTCTGAATGTTCAGTTCGTATTGTGCGTACTAGTTCATATTAATATTATGTACTTATAAATCCGATCGATTTGTTAACTTTATTGTTGGCCGTCTTCAAAATTCGTCTGAAAAAAGAAAAACTCCAGTTAATAGCACAGAAATACAATTGGAAGATGTGTTACACAATATTATTATACGTAGCATGGAATATTCTTCATTTCGTGTTGAACATTAAAATAAACTAGAATTATAAGATTCAATCAAAGATAGTGAAATGGACGCTGTTAATACTGATTAGTTAGAATCTGATGTAGAGCATGTACTTCACCTGGAAACTTGCATATAGTACGGGATCCCTCATGAGAAAAAAAAAATGATTACCACTTCTCTGAAACTTTATGAGCAGCTTCATTTTGTCGAGTCTGCCAACTTTTTTATCTGCGAAAAATCTGGTTGCCGCCGAGGTTTCGAGATATTAATAAATAATCATGTAAAATTTATGAATTTTGTTTATTGATGACCAACAAGCTGATTCTATACCAGAAGTAAGATAAGTATTTATGAAATCAAACGGTAACATTATCCGACAAGTTTTTTGCCAGGTATGTCCAGTCCGATACTCTGAACATGTGAAATTGATAAAATTTGTTAACTAATTACCAACGAGCTGATTTTTTCGCCAAAGATAGATAATCATTTATAAAATTTGATGGTACTCCAGTCCAGTGGTTTGGTTGTCCAGTCCGACAAAATTCATAATTTTGACATGTTTTTTAATTAATATCTTGAAACCCCGGCAGAAACCAGACTTTTCGCAGATAAAAAAGCTGGCAGACTCGGCAAAATGAAGCTACTTACGAAGTTTCAGAGGAGTGGTAAGCATTTTTTTTTATGTGTAAACATCTATGCTGTGGCTCTGCGGTACGACCTTCCTGGGAAATTGAGCGTCAGACGTAAGTCATGTAGATGTGACTGCGTCAGTGGCGCTACTGCGCATACTATTCGCGCAAGCTGGATTATCTCAACGGGAAAACATTTTAGAGAAAAATGTTTAATACAAAACTTTAAACATTTTCCCTTGGCTACCCAGTGGTCGTATTGGATGTGACCTTGACCGTGACCTTTAAGGTAATATCAAATGCCTTCCTAAACCGTTCATCCGATTGCGATGAAACTTTAGGGAATGGTTGGACGCATGCCCGCGAAGGTTTCCGAGTTAGTAAATCTTATACAGGGTGTTCAAAAAGTACCGGTACGGATGATTATTATGCCTTCCTAAACCGTTCATCCTATTGCGATGAAACTTTGGGGAATGATTGGACGCATGCCCGCGAAGGTTTCTGAGTTAGTAAATCTTATAAAAGGTGTTCAAAAAGTACCGGTACGGATGATTATTATGCCTTCCTAAACCGTTCATCCGATTGCGATGAAAATTTGGGGAACAGTTGGACGCATATCCGCGAAGGTTTGAGTTAGTAAATCTTATACAGGGTGTTCAAAAAGTACCGGTACGGATGATTATTATGCCTCCTTAACCGTTCATCCGATTGCGATGAAACTTTGGGGAATGGTTGGACGCATGCCCGCGAAGGTTTCTGAGTTAGTAAATCTTATAAAAGGTGTTCAAAAAGTACCGGTACTGATGATTATTATGCCTTCCTAAACCGTTCATCCGATTGCGATGAAAAGTTGGGAAATGGTTGGACGCATGCCCGCGAAGGCTCCTGAGTTAGTAAATCTTATACAGGGTGTTCAAAAAGTACCGGTACGGATGATTATTATGCCTTCCTAAACCGTTCATCCGATTGCGATGAAAATTTGGGGAACAGTTGGACGCATATCCGCGAAGGTTTCTGAGTTAGTAAATCTTATACAGGGTGTTCAAAAAGTCGAACTATACTTGACCTAAATTTGACCTCCGCTGACAATAAAGGTAACATGAAAAAAATGGTCAAGGACACATTTGAACGTGAAAAAAAATTAATTTGACCTTGATATAACCTTGAAGGACATGGTCAAGGTCAAATCCAATATGACCATTGCGTAGCCCGGGAAAAATACTAAAAGTTTTGTATTAAAAATGTATTTAAACAATGGTGGACGGACAAAATCAATCCACAATCTACCCGTGCGAAGCCGGGACGGGCTGCTAGTAAGTTATAAATCTAATATAATAATAATAAATATTTTATTATAGGAAAAATTTAACTTCTTTATGTCGAACTACGATGTCATATTCCCCAATTAAACTCGGACCGCAGATAATTGTAAGATGTTTACACATCCTCCGTGAGTACAACGGCACTCACACCTTTTTTTTCTTATGAGGGATCCCTTACTAATACCTCTTGAACCATTTCCTTGTACACTCGATGAAGAAGCAATCACCTTGGAATATAAACAGTGCCGTAGCTTACTGGAACAGTGGAAAGAAAAGACGTCGAATCGTAGCAACAGTCCAGCATTAGTACGAAAAAGTAAAATCTGATAGACAGTTACGAAATTGGATTGCACGAGTAGGACAGGGGGATACACAAAAAAGTGACAAATTCCTATGCATACTGCAGTATACTTTTAACAAATTTGTAGAAGCTCATAAATTGAAAATAATAGTGCATGATGTAGACCTTAAGCGAAGGGCTTTACAAGCAAAAGTAGCAGAGAACCTTCTAGACTTTAAAGCAAGTGAAAAGGGGTTCAGATCATTCAAAAAAGCTTATGAGATTGTCTCTCGAAAGGTCATAAAATTCGTAACAAGGAATAATTTCCGAATCGAAGAAGATTTAACACAACAAAATCAAACTTTCATAAAACCACTCATTAGACAGTATAGACCAGAAAATGTATTAAACTCGGACCAAAGCGGATTTAATTTAAAAATACATTCTGGTCGAACTTTGGCTGTAGTAAGGCAAAGAAAGTTGAAGCCTCGGTACAATCAATATCTTCTATAACTCAGTTATACTACAGAACCCACTATGTTTAAGTGGTACTTGTGGTATTAAAAGGTGGTAAGGTGGTATTAGAAGAGGCCTAGTGGGCAGTTAAAAGAACGGGTACACAAACTGTGCTCAGGCCGTCCAACGTATATTTTATGATTTCTAAATCTGGAAAATTGATTTCATGAAAATTTGGCTTCAAAAAATTTACTTCCCGAACACTAGACACAAGCGTTTCATTGCTGGACTCTTGGAGTGAGCAATATGGATGAAATATTCGAGAAGCTACAGCAGAAGATAAGACATTAACATTAATGACGATACCAAAAGGCACTACCGGACTGATTCAACAGCGAGACGTACAAGGGTTTCGAATGTGGACACATTTTCTGGGGAGATTTTTGGATACCGTCATTCTTTTTAACTACGATATTAATTTTCATTTAAGAGATAATATTCTAAAACTTCAATCTTTCATGATTTCTAAATCTGGAAAATTGATTTCATGAAAATTTACCTTCAAAAAATTAACTTCCCGAACACTAAACACAAGCGTTTCATTGCTGGACTCTTGGAGTGAGCAATATGGATGAAATATTCGAGAAGCTACAGCAGAAGATAAGACATTAACATTAATGACGATACCAAAAGGCACTACCGGACTTATTCAACAGCGAGACGTACAAGGGTTTCGAATGTGGACACATTTTCTGAGGAGATTTTCGGATACCGTCATTCTTTTTAACTACGATATTAATTTTCATTTAAGAGATAATATTCTAAAACTTCAATCTTTTACTCGTAATCAGTTTTCCTTACTGCGATTTACTAACTTCTTTAAATATTCGTGGTACAAAAGTGGATACATAGAAACAAGGCCGCCTGAATTTGAAAATTCCGTAGAATTTCTTTATGCACAGTATGATGTGACATATGTGGCGATATTGCCATTATTACGTGTGCTTGGTGCAAAAAGCAACGCTGCATGAAACATTTTTTCGTAGAATACCATTATTACCATAATTATCAGCCATAAAAAGCAGAAATTCCTTAAATAAAATAAAAGAGTTACTTAAATTCAAGTAATGTATGGAGATAAAAATAATAAATGAAGTCATTTTGATAGTGGCATCGACGTACGATGACCTATCCCTCAACAATTAATGCACTCAAGGTGAAAATTAACCCTTTGCACTCGAAAGGTGACTCTCGCTCACAACTTGGTTTGTTATGGTAACTCGATGCGCAGCAGTAACTGTTTACGTTTAGTTTCTTCGACGCGAGTTCCTACGCTCTTTCTGTATATATAATCTTATGAAATGTAAAATGACACCCCTTCAAATGGAGATAAAACTTTCTTATCTGAAATTAGTCCGCATTAGTCCGCAACCACGAACCGGACAGCATTTTCCGCTTGAATAGAAAGCTACACAATATTCTAATAGGAGTTAGGAAGGACTGTAAAGTCTGTTCTTACAATTAGAGAAAAAAAAACCGGAAAAAGGCATCAAACGACATATTATTGTAATACTTGTCCCGACAAGCCGGGCATGCATCTTGGTAATTGTTACATGAAATATCATACACTGAAAAATCACAGAGCCTAATATTTAAGAAATTATGTTTATAAAGGTGTAAAGATATATAAAATGTTAAAATATAAACATTTTATACATTAATTTGTGTGTGTAATGATTTTAAATTACTGGTAAGAAATGCGTCAAAAAATCTGCGAAACGTCTCGAGTTGATGGTATGCCGCGCGAAAAAGGCCGCGAGTGCAAAGAGTTAAAAATTCGAAAAACTTAAACAGGGAAACGTAATATATTATATATCGCTGAATTTGTCATAAAATTTCCAGAATTTTTGTCGGTATAACAAAATCAACATTTTGAAAATTTAAGTTTAAAATTTTCTCTTGGTGAGAAATAACTTTTTTCTCGCCATCTTTAAATCTATTTTGGCCTTTTAGTTCTATTTAGAAAAACGAATAACTTGTATGTTGACATTTTTCTTCTCGCTTCGTTTTGGAGATAGCTCGAGGGGGATCTAACTTTGGGGGGGCTGTTTGACCCCCTTAAATCAAAATGGGCCGCTATAAAAAATAAGGGTTTCTTATTTTTTGATGAATTTCCAAGTTACCGCCTTGGACGATTTCCTTGTAAGTTTCTTGCCCTCAAGAAGGATTCGAGAAATAAGGGTGATTTTTCATTCATTTTCCTTTACCAAGCTTATTAAATGACTCTCGTATATTCTCCTTAATAGTAAACGATTTTATCCTTTGGTATTCTATTACATCATTAAAAATGACAGAAATGTTTAAAGTGCACATATTAGGCGAGATATATTGTACACGTGTTTAAACATTGCAGCATAAGTATAAAAAGTATTAGCAAAAAAATTAATTTATTCGCGGGGTAAAACGCATTTTATCTGTACTTTTCAGGAGTGGAATCAATGGCAGATTCTTTTGCAACTATCGCAGAGATAAGTAAACCAATTACCACCGGCATACTGGAATTTACTTCCAAACTGAAAGAAAGCTCTATAGTACCAGCCATTCCTTTTCACAAGATTCATCCCACTAGTGCCGCACGATCAATGAGGTAAATTGTTTTTCATGACATCTTTTATTGTACCCCTTATGTGTGTGTGTGCTCTGCTTAAATTATACGTTTCCTAAATTATTGTTCTGGATTTCAAATTTCGACTATAAGTTTCTTTATTATATAAATTGCAATACCTAAATATTGAAGTAGGTTTTTCACTTTTTGAGGGAAACGCATTAAATCTATTTCTTGTTATATATTCTGTTCCTTTACAGTAATTTTCCAACTGTTACTATCGGTACGGATACCACTAGTGTGGTAAACGCTGAAGAAGCAACAGAAATGCCATCGGTCGTGGTGTTAAATGTCAGTATTCCTCTAAGGACAGATATCAATACTATACCAGAATATAGTGCAGCTATGTTTCGACAGAAGAGAAACAAGAAAAACGAAATACAAGTTGACCGAAAATGTATATTTGAAAGAATCGGACAACAAGAATTCGAGGAGGTGCTGTTCACCCCTAAAAAGAAAAAAAATCAAGTAATTAATGACAACGAAATATTAAAAAGCAATGAAAATAGTTCTTTCTCTAATAGTGACGATTCATTAATGTGCTTAAATAAATCAAAGATAAATATTATCGACGATGGGACGAAAACTACATGTTCATCTTTTCTGGCATTAAAAATCACTGACGACTTCACCCCGACGACGAAGCAGCGTAGTTTGGAAACGATTAGGAAAGATGTGGAGAACAAAGAGAAACTCTTGGCAGATGTCCTTAATTTTGATTTATCGAAATACATGACTAGTAGTCGAATTTATTCAGAAGATTCAGATACTCCAATCTCTATTAACACAAATGCTTGCGTGAAGCATAATATGGATTCGAATGAATCAATGAATGACGTCAATTTACCTGCTGTATACTATGAACTGCAAAATGAACAACTGAACGAGCAGACGGATACCGAATCCATAGATGATGAAGATGAAAGTTATAGAATGGAACTAAAAAAGTTGGAGGATCTGGGCGAGTGTAGTAAATCGCTTTTGAATGATAATCTGAGTGAACCATGGATTTTGAGTACCTCTAATAAGAGTTGCGAGATAAACGACAGTAATGAGGTAGACTTGGGTTTAGAACCCTCTTTAGGAGAAATAGACCGCCAAGAGTTAGAGCTCCATTTCAATGGTGAGTATAGTTAATAGTTTATTAAGTCTTCTAAGTACACAGAAACCACTTTGATTTGATACTCACAATTTTAACGAAGGAAAATTTTATATTTGCAAATATAAATGTTCGATTTTTAAAAATAGGATTTGTTTATGAAAAATAGTACCTACGTAAGTGGATTCAATGTGCATCATAGGTCATTGTTGGAAGAGTTTGTGCGTTTTCAAGGAAAGCCTATAAGGCTTATACTTATGAAAATCATCACATTCTAATTATGTGATTCAAATCCTTATGAAAAACTAAACCTTAATTAAACAGGCAAGTGAAAGAACCTCGCGTCAAATAAATTGAAAAAAACTTCTGAGTGAAATTGTTCGATCTTATAACATTTTGTAGTTCATACCCTCCTGATTGAGTACTAATACTAACATTTTTAAAAATGGGTAGTTTTCCAGCTAGCAGATTTTAAAGACCGGATGCAATTCGAGAACTAAGTCGACTAATATTTCTAGCAAAATACTCATTGTCTGGTAACTGGTGGCAATGAGACAAGTAGGTTCGGCCTACTGGGGTTATCATGGTTTAAAAAACGCATTCATGAGACTATCGTCGGAGGACGTGGAAAAAGGTGGCACGTATTTTTGACTTTATTTGCTAAATTAAAAAAATTTGTTAACAGGACGCATAACATTAATCGTTTACTGGTATAGTTGTATAAATTAGAGATCAACTTAAATTTATAATCTATAGACAGTGCAACAAACGGTTAAGGCCCCAAAGGAGCTATCCGCCATATTAAATATCAGTTTGTCTTTTTGGGTACAGATCACATATCGGGTGCGTCACGCAATACACGCCAGCGTAGTGGATTGCATATCGGTTGACGCATCCGATCCGCTGCAGGGGCAGGCGCCTGTATACGACGCCAGGCGGATAACCGATATGCAACCCGCTACGCTGGCGTGTATTGCGTGACGCACCCTGTAGAAATGATGACTTACGAGAAAAATAATATTATTTTGATATTGCGGCCATTGAAAATATCGTATGTATCGTAAACTGAGCTTAGAGTGAAAAAAAAAGTGTAAATATATTTTTAAAAATATTCACGGTACGACCTGGCTTTGATCTGTTTATCCCTACATTCGGCCGCCATAGACCAGCATATAGAAAAAGTAATTCGTTTCTCCATAAGTGTAGGTTGACGTCACTCATGTACACTTTGCGGTATATTTGACGTCGATAACACAGCCACACATAACAAAAAATGGTATTGGGGGTACAAATAAGTTTTGAGGGTTTTAATTTTCTACTTCAAAACTCTATTCACACACAGAGAAATTGATAGGTACTATGAATATTATTCGAAGTATTGTCCATCGTTAGCTACAACTTTTCCTCATCTTTCAGGCAGCATACGAATTCCGCGTCGAAAAAATTCCTCACCTTTTGCGGCGATCCAGAAATTGACCCAATTTTTGGCTTCTTTGTAAGAAGTGAAGCGCTGTTCGGTTAGGCCGAGAGTCATCGACCGCAACAAGTGGTAGTCGCCCTTTTCTTTAAATTAAAACTAAAAAGCAGCGCTTCCCGCAAGTGGCGTTTTGTTGGCACAAAAGTTGACATGGTTAGGTTTCAAAAAAACTATATAGTTTACACTTCAGCGAAATAAAACGTATTGATTTTTAGAGGGAGATAATGACGCTTTAATAAGAATATATGTATGTATATACAATATAGTCTGATACGATTAAATACTAGTTACGCTATCTGTTGTAAATCCCTCAAAACTTATTTGTACACCTAATATATACCTTTCATGCGATATATTATCCGTAGTAATTTTGCCCCTTGATCACGAATCCGGTGTCAAAATTTGGTCTTCACGTCACCATTTTTCCTAACCTTAAAAAACATGTAAAAAAAAAGTGAAAATGACCGAAAATGCACAAGGAAAATTTTTTTTCGTATCCAACTGTATATCTATAGGTATATGGGGCATTCCATGCCAAATCACCGAATTTTTGACCCGACCCTCTTCGATTTCGCTCATTTTTTGATATGCTTTAGTACATGTTAAAACCAACTTGCACACCAATTTTCAGTCTTTTATTCTAAACCGTTATTGAGCCATTGATTTTTTAAATTCTTAAGCAAAACATTTTCAATTAATATACTAATATTTTTTTTTATTTTCCCAAAAATTCTACTCCATATTACGCAACTTTTAAGCCGCAGTTTGAGATGTGATTACAATTTTTTCTGTTTTATCGAATATTGAAGATTTAATTTTTTTTTTTGAATTATCAAAACATTATCGATACAATTGTTCGAGTGGTCGTCCAAAAATTTACTAAATATAAATATGCGGTTCTCAAAAATTCAAGAATGTAGGGCAATGAAAGAAAAATTGGAAGATCGCTTCAGAAATGCAAAAACGATACCAGCGACACAGAAAATCCATAAAATTACGCCTTTACTAAATCTTATTGTAGAAGTAAGCCGTTTTCCCTTTCAGACAAGTTTACACATCACAGTACAATTAAAAAATATAAAAAGCAATCGTTAAGCGAGAAAAAATAATAAAAAAGATTATATGGTGTAAAATAATATCACTAAATAAAATATTTTAAATTGATTAAAATAATTTGATCGCTTTCAATCAATTTGTTTTTAATGTTTTTGGACGATATTTAGTCAAGAGAGTGAAATTATAGATAATTCAATTAAAAAAAAATTAAATCAATATTCGATAAAAAATAGAAAAAATTGTGATCACATCTCAAACTGCGGCTTAAAAGTTGCGTAGTATGGAGTAGAATTTTGGGAAAATGAAAAAAAATTGAATAAAGTTAATAACTAAGTGATTATACATTCAGACGAAAAAAATGATACCCTACTTTTTATAGATATAGACATTGATTACTAGTCTATCATTAATTGAAAATTTTTTGCTTAAAAATTTAAACAATCGATTACTCAATAACGGTTTGGAATAAAAGGCTGAAAATTGGCGTGAAAACATGTCGTCAGTGTCATGACAATATGTCGTATGTCGAAAACTGTCACTTTTCAGGAGACAAAAAACCGTATAAATTGTACTACGTTAAATTGTTAAACGTTGGTATTCGTGATTTGTCGTGCACGTTCGAAGGAAATTTCCTAGTTAACCAATGCGCAGCGAGATAATCTATTAGTCAGAGCGCGCGAATATTATTTTGAGCAAATTCAGAGATACGACATATTGTCATGACACTGACGATATCAAAAAATGAGCGAAATCGAAGAAGGTCGGGTCAAAAACTCGGTGATTTGGCATGGAATGCCCCATATAGAAGGCCCCGCTGAATCTATATCCATGACTAGAATTAAGACAGAACGTCTGATTTTTCTTCTAACCACAAAAAACCAGCCAGAGATAATGATTTGCAAAAAATTAATGGATTTAAATCAAATTTGGTACTTATAGGAGGGTTTTTTGGGTCGCTGATCACGAATTTGAAGTCAGATTTCAAAAATTCAAGATGGATCCAATATGACGGACGAGATTTTCTAAAATCGACGGATTCATGCCAAATTTGGTATACGGGGGTTTTATGGGTCGCTGATTACGAATATGAAGTTAGATTTTCAAAAATTCAAGATGGCGAATACAACATGGCGGACGAGATTTTCGGAAATCGACGGATTCTTACCAAATTTGCTATGAAGCAACAACAAATATTTAACTAATCGATCCATTTATCTATCTATTAACTGGTCTTTAGTTCATTAAGAGGTTACACCACTTTGACCCGCCGAAAAATTACGGTTCTCCAAGAATTTTTTCGGAAGAATTGAAACGTTTTTATCCAAATTAAAGCACAGTAAGGTATTATACTACTATTAAACTACACAAAAATTTGTATTTTTTTTATTTATAAAAATGGCGACTTTAAAGGCGATTTACCGGAGCGCTGCGAAAATCAATGATTGTGCGGTGGGCACGATAACTCAGTCCAGGTTTAAACTAGAACAATGAACGAAAAAGAATTAGTTTTTGCAGCTAAAAAGCTAGCGAAATACGTAGACGTTTTCAAAAATATGCATTTTTCACAAAATTGCATCGATTTGAAAGGAAAGATACATATTTTGCCCTAAATTTCGTTAATTAATGTGGCATAAAAACCGCAAATATCAATACTTTGAAAAAACTATACGTATTTCGCTAGATAAATATACAGGGTGTCCGTAAAGTATGGAAACGGTTGAATATCTCGAAAAGTACGCTTCAGACCGGGAAACGAAAAAATACGTATCCGATATTTGTTTAAAAACTATCAAATGATACCAAGATTAATCCCACACCCCAACCCCTGTGGGTGGAGCAGGGGGAAGCTTCAAAATCTTAAATAGGAACCCCCACTTTTGATTGCATATTCGCATTCTACATTAAAAGACTACATAACTTTTATTTGAGACATTTTTTTCGATTCATGGCAGATGGCGCTATAATCGACGAAATTCAATTTTTTCGGTTTTTGAAATTGAGAGTCGATTTATTCCTGGAATTCCCTGTGACGCACTAAGTTCCGTTAGAGGAAATAAGCTAATTACTCAAGGATAATTCCTTTCGGAATACATCGAGGTTCGAGGGTCCGGAAGGACCGGCAATTAGCGGTACCTGTTTACTTGTACTCAGGTTAACGGATATCATTAAAACGGACTACTAGTGAAAGAATAGCTACGATTCCCGGAATATACCGTCTGCACTTCAAATTTGCAAAACTAAATTAAATTTTTAACAAAAACATCAAGTATGAGAATAAAAAATGTAAATTTCTATCGCAATTGTATTGCAGAATCGAATAAATCGACTCTCAATTGCAAAAACCAAAAAAATTGAATTTCCTCGATTATAGCGCCATCTGCCACGAATCGAAAAAAACGTTTCAAATAAAAGTTATGTAGTTTTTAATGCAGAATGCGAATATGCAATCAAAAGTGGGGGTTCCTATTTAAGATTTTGAAGCTTCCCCCTGCCCAACCAACAGGGGTTGGGGTGTGGGATCAATCTTGGTATCATTTGATAGTTTTTAAAAAAATATCGGATACATATTTTTTCGTTTCCCGTTCTGAAGCGTACTTTTCGAGATATTCAACCGTTTCCATACTTTACGGACACCCTGTATATATGATATACACTGTACACTCACTACAAAGGAATTTTTCCACTTTTATATATGATAATTCGGCACATTATAATTGTTAATTTTTTGGAACAGTCTTTCAATGCTATTATTTATTTATTTATTATTATTTCAATGCTTCCTTTACTATGAACGAGCTCGCATCTCACGATACGGGGTGCTTCATTTCTGTAAGGCTTCTGGCCTCTCACTTATAAATACTTACATATAGTTACAAATACTCGATGAAAAAACAATTTTAATCCTCGTCACTGTTTTCATCTACTACTGGAACGATTCCATTTTTCATGAACATTTTACTTAGTATTTCAGCTGGTCGAATGATTTGTGATAAGTATCTTGCATTTGATAAATAATACACAATAGCAGCAATGTGAGAACAGCAGCCAACTGTTCTTCTGCATTAGCACATTCACACATGCATAGTTTATTATTCCAGAAATCCCGATACCGTTAGGTTTGTACCTAATGAAGCATCTATATGATGTCCGAGAAATGTGTCGAGATGGTACTTTGAATTTGAGCACATTTGGTTCAGCCATCACATATTCGAAAACAACTTTTCCATCTTGAACTTGGTGATTCAAGTATTTCAGAAGAAAAAATTCAGGTATTTACAGGACTATCTTGGGACAATCTTACTGAACTGAGAGACATGATGGTTTCCATGCGAAATAGGGAGTCGCGGTCTATAATGCAAGCCCTCATTGTATTTCTTTTCAAACTCCGAACCGGAAATTCCAACAAGATGTTAGCTTCTATATTAGGTATAGAACATGAACAGACGATTTCTGATTACTGTGCTAGCGCAGTTACATCATTTGAAAATGATAGCTTACCAACTCGTTTCGGCATTAAAAGTATTAGCAGAGCCGCCCTTTTGAAAAACCATACAACAAAAATCGCTAAAAAGTTGTTCAACGCGGACTCCTTATTTTTAATTTGTGATGGTACCTATGCACGACACCAAAAAAGTACAAATAATGAATACCAAAGAAAATCTTTCTCTGGCCAAAAGAAAGTTCCTCTTTGCAAGCCTTTTACGATTTGTAGTACTAATGGATATATAGTAGATATGCTCGGACCTTATCCTGCCAATGAAAATTATGCAAAAATTTTAGAATCTATCACTCAATACGAGAATGGTTTATGTGCATTACTAGAAAAGAAAGATATGTTTGTACTCGATCGCGGTTTTCGAGATATAAAACAATATCTCTCGAAGATAAACATTTTGGAGTATTGATGCCTGCTTTGAAAGGGAAGCGCAAGCAATTAACGACTCAAGAATCTAACCAATCTCGTTCTGTGACTAAAATTCGCTGGGAGGTTGAATCTGTTCACGGCATTCTTAAACAAAAATATCGTCTTCTAGATCACAAAATCGACAACAAACTGATACCTAAAGTTGGAGTTTATTTTAGAATTGCCTCATTTTTGAATAACTCGTACGGCAAAAAGGAACTTGCAAAGAGGAATTTTCTTTTGGCCAGAAAAAGATTTTCTTTGGTATTCATTATTTGTACTTTTTTGGTGTCGTGCATAGGTACCATCACAAATTAAAAATAAGGAGTCCGCGTTGAACAACTTTTTAGCGATTTTTGTTGTATGGTTTTTCAAAAGGTCGGCTCTGCTAATACTTTTAATGCCGAAACGAGTTGGTAAGCTATCATTTTCAAATGATGTAACTGCGCTAGCACAGTAATCAGAAGTCGTCTGTTCATGTTCTATACCTAATGTAGAAGTTAACATCTTGTTGGAATTTCCGGTTCGGAGTTTGAAAAGAAATACAATGAGGGCTTGCATTATAGACCGCGACTCCCTATTTCGCATGGAAACCATCATGTCCCTCAGTTCAGTAAGATTGTCCCAAGATAGTCCTGTAAATACTTGAATTTATTCTTCTGAAATACACGAATCACCAAGTTCAAGATGGAAAAGTTGTTTTCGAATATGTGATGGCTGAACCAAATATGCTCAAATTTAAAGTACCATCTCGACACATTTCTCGGACATCATACAGATGCTTAATGAAGCACAAGGTACAAACCTAACGGTATCGGGATTTCTGGCATAATAAACTATGCATGTGAATGTGCTAACGGCAGAAGAACAGTTGGCTGCTGTTCTCACATTGCTGCTATTGTGTATTATTTATCAAATGCAAGATACTTATCAAAAATTATTCGACCAGCTGAAATACTAAGTAAAATGTTCATGAAAAATGGAATCGTTCCAGTAGTAGATGAAAACAGTGACAAGGATTAAAATTGTTTTTTCATCGAGTATTTTTAACTATATATAAGTATTTATAAGTGAGAGGGGCCAGAAGACTTACAGAAATGAAGCACCCCGTATCGTGAGATGCGAGCTCATTCATAGTAAAGGAAGCATTGAAATAATAATAAATAAATAAATAATAGCATTGAAAGACTGTTCCAAAAAATTAACAATTATCATGTGCCGAATTATCATAAAAGTGGAAAAATTCCTTTGTATTGAGTATACAGTGTATATTATCATATATATATATATATATATATATATAGAAGGTAGGTGATGAGCCGTGTACATTTGTTAATATTTTTCAGTGGGGTACACCTCCGATGAAATTGGAAAAATTATGTTATTAAGGACATTCCAAAGAAAAAAATAAGAAAAGAATTGGAGTGGTTCCGATTAATTATAACATAAAAAAATTGTTTAAAACTTCATAAATTTTTTCGGGCGAATTTTCAAAAAAAAGTTCAAGATATTTTTTTTGGAATTGACTCTTCAGGAAGAGTAACATATATTTTTTTCATGAAAATCAGTCGAGCCGTTCCGGAGAAAAAGCTGTTTTTCGATTTTACTTCCCCCCCTCATAACTCCCCTCCTATAGCGATTAAGGGTCTAAAAATTTAGGAGATTTAGTTTCTCATAGATGCCTATCGATCATATAAATTTGGTGCTGATACACGTGGGGGCAGATTTCACATGCTTATTTCGCTAAGCCCTTTGGCATAAATCCGTCGATTTTCGAAAATATCGTCTGCCATATTGGATCCGCGGTCTTGAATTTTTGAAATCTGACTTCAGATTCGTGATCAGCGACCCAGAAAACCCTCCTTTACCAAATTTGGTTTAAACCATTAATTTTTTTGAAATCATTATCTGGTTTTTTGAGGTAAAAAAAATGAGACGTTCTATCTTAATTCGGATCATAGATATAGATTCAGCGGGGCCTTCTATATGGGTGAATGCCCCCAAATGAAAGAAAACAGCTTTCAATTTTGCTATTTTCAGCTTTATAACTATAGAACGGCTGGACAGATTTTTATTACATTTGATTCTTGGATTTGTCTCCGCCACGAATAGCAGAATAAGTATTAAAACATCTGAAAAATTTACGAAAAAAAATTTACTAAAAAAATTAATTTTTCTAGAGAAATTTCCTAGAATGGTTAGATACATAACCAGGCTTTGCTTTTAATCGAAGACATGTGTTATCTCATGTGCAGCAGTTTGTTGGTCAAGTTAGGAATGCCAACGCCACACCGTGGAATGAATGGTGCTTTAAATTGAGAATTAGAATGTGAACGTGAATACGATCGAGATGTAAATGTGAATTAAATTAATTTAAATGTAATTAACATACATTTCGTTTTTAAGTTAATACAACATTTATTGATTCTGAGGCGGTACGAAGTTCGCCGGGTCAGCTAGTTATTAATAATATATTATAATTATAATTTATTAAATAGATACCTACACAGTCACGCAAAAAAAAGTTGGGTATACTTTTTATGCGATATATGGTATCCGTAGTAATTTTGCCTCCTGATCACAAATCCAGTGTCAAAATTTGGCCATCACTCCACATTTCTTTTTAGGGGGGGGGGGGGGGGGTCTAACACTTTCCAAAAATCCATTTTTTTATTGCCTTTTCTTACAGTAAAGCATTGAAAGAATATGTCAAAATTTCAAGTCAAACGGAGCAAAACTCTCAGTCATAGACCTTTAAGTCTCCTCTCCTATAATACTGCGGAGCGGCAAGAACTCGGCACTTTAAACGCTTTTGTCTTGTCACGTCATGGACAACTCGTTAAACCACTAACTATTAACTCGGGACTGGAATGGAGAGTTGGGATACACACGCAATTTTCTATATCTTAAGAGAACAATCTGTTGCCACTTACCTTTGCCTGGAGCTCCAACCTTGATCTCTCTCTCTCTCTCTCTCTCTCTCTCTCTCTCTCTCTCTCTCTCTCTCATCTCTCTCTCTCTCTCTCTCTCTCTCTCTCTCTCTCTCTCTCTCTCTCTCTCTCTCTCTCTCTCTCTCTCTCTCTCTCTCTCTCTCTCTCTCTCTCTCTCTCTCTCTCTCTTCTCTCTCTCTCTCTCTCTCTCTCTCTCTCTCTCTCTCTCTCTCTCTCTCTCTCTCTCTCTCTCTCTCTCATCTCTCTCTCTCCTCTCTCTCTCTCTCTCTCTCTCTCTCTCTCTCTCTCTCCTCTCTCTCTCTCTCTCTCTCTCTCTCTCTCTCTCTCACTCTCTCTCCTCTCTCTCTCTCTCTCTCTCTCCTCTCTCTCTCTCTCTCTCTCTCTCTCTCTCTCTCTCTCTCTCTCTCTCTCTCTCTCTCTCTCTCTCTCTCTCTCTCTCGCTCTCTCTCTCTCTCTCTCTCTCTCTCTCTCTCTCTCTGGTCGCAGGCAAGCTATTAAAAAACCTGATGGGTCTCTCACATCCTGGGAGTGCACAAGGTCTGGCGTTCCACAAGGCTCAATACTTACACTGATCACTACTCAAACTTCTTAATACCTAAGGTCGTATAATGAGAGAGAGCACGCTAATGCTAATGTTAATTCTAAGATTCTTACTATATTATTAACTAAACTTCATCTTAAATCTACAATTGCTGTTTCATTTGCCTCATTCAACTCTTTACCATATTATGACGAGTTCAGTTAATTAACTGCCTGTATATCATAAATGTATATTCGAAAATTATAATGCTGCTTTCGCTGTGCTTCTGCTTTGTGTCCAGGGTGCAATATTTGTACAATTTTCTGCACAATAAACTCTTCAATCAATCAATCAATCAATTAATCTCTCTCTCCTTTGATTTTAACTTCCAGTGGTTGATGATCAGACTCGATTCTTTCGCCTACCACAAACTCTTCTATTTTATCCTTCCCTTTTATGTTCGTAATCCCGTAGTCTATTACTGATGCCCCTATTTTGTTGACATACGTGAACTCCCCTCTCTCATCCCCTTTGGTACAGCCATTTAGAATCATCCATCCTGTTTCCTCCAGTTGTCTAATTGAGGGAGTCAGAAGTTAAGGGGTCCAAGTAGAAATACAAGTTTTCGAGCGTCGTGCGAGGACCGCCGTCAGAATATTCCGAATAAAGTTTCTTTCCTAGTTTTTCTCTCATAGTCGACGATTGCGTTTCTTTTTCTTTTCTTTCTCCCGTCCTTCCGCGTCCCAGCCCGCGTATAACGAACGGCCCCTCTACCAAATGCTGTGGTAGCCGGACACGATCGAGATTGGAGTGTTTCCGATCTCGCGGATTTCAGACGGAGAGTACGCTTGTCTCTCCACGTGGTGCGGCCGTGTCCGCACCTGGCGCCCATCGTTTTCAGTTCCGCGAGTGGCGGCGTAGTCGCCGTTTAGTGGCTTAGCAGAGGGCATCGCGGGCCATCAGCGAAACGCTACGTCATAACCAATAATATACAGGCATTCAATAATAATCCAGCAATAAACATAATACAAAGTCAAGATGATAATACCGTTCTGTCAGAAGTTTTTCATGGTAACACAGCTCCACCCGGCCAACCTTACCCGGCCCTGATCAAGCATGTAACGCGTTGTCACATCAGGGCCGAGTCCGGCAACCGGCTCCGGGCCGGATCCGGGCCCGATTAGAAATTTCGATACTTGTCACGTCAGGACCGGGTAAGGCAGCCTGACCCGGCCCTGATCAAGTATGTAATGCGTTGTCACATCAGGGCCGAATCCGGTAACCGAATCCGGGCCGGATCCGGCAACCGGACCCGGCCCTGATGTGAGAATGCGTTACATACCTGACCAGGGCCGGGTAAGGTTGCCTGATAAGGGCCTGACTTCCAAGATCCGGCTGCCTGTTCCGGCCCTGATGTGACAAGTATCGAAATTTCTGGTCGGATTGGTAATGGTATGGCAATACAATATTTTGTTAAATTATCTTGAATTGTTAGAATGTATTCATTATAGTTTTTTGATTTTGGCATAGGGCCAACGATATCCATAGAAATTTTGTCAAAAGCTCGACCTGGTGTATCCGTAACAATCATGGGATTTTTTGTTTTGACTCTTCTTAACTTTTTTAATTGACAACTTAAACATTGTTGAATGAAGTTTTGAATATCTACTTTAAGGTTTTCCCAATAATATGTTTGTCTAATTCTTTTGTATGTTTTTGTGACACCTTTATGACCTCCTATTGCTGAGGCGTGGTTTTCTTCTATAATATTTTTCCTGTCTTTAATAGGTGGATGCTTAATTATTCCATGACAAATTATTATTTTTGTTTGTGATCCTTGAAAAGCAATATTGAGTTGTGTTTTAATGTCCGTCCATGGAATTTTGAGGATTTCTTTTGTTTTTGCAATACTTAGTGACCGTAGTTTTAATTGGTCAGCTTTTTCACGTAAACTTTGAATTATTCTGTTAATATTATTGAAAGTAGTTGTTAGTGTTTGTTTTTCAATTCCTTCTATTGGTAAAGCAATATGAAAACAATGTCCTTTCTGTATAGAATTAGCATATACAACTTGAAGATTTTTGAATTTAGGTAATTGATTCTTTTCTGCGAATGATCTCCAGCCTTCGTCTCGTGGATCACCGCTGCTTGTTGTAAAGTATGCATAATTATCTTTCCTCATCCAAATTTGATCTTTGGTTTCAACAAAATTTGAGTTTGACTGATTTTCTTTTTCAACTTGATGTAATTCTTTTGTATCATTGTAATTTGAAATGAATGATTCTAAGCTATCTTCCGATGTGATTGATTCGTTATCAGAAATTATATTACCGTCCTTGTCTACGGGTTGTATAAGGTCTACGTCGTCGTCAGTCATTTTTTGTATACTGTTGGGTTCATATTTTGGAATATTTTCTTTTATTTTATTCCTTCTGGGTTTTATGGTAATGGAATCTGTTTGTATATTAGATGATTCAGTAATATGTGGTTTTTTTGCTTCAACTTGATTTTGAATTCTTTTACTTCTTCGAGGATTTGAATCTTTTTGAACTATATTGACATGTTTAAAATCAATAGGATTTGTATGGATTTGAGCTTCTACTACAAATGTTTCCGATGGAGATTCTAATAATTCTTCTTCTGTGAAGGGTATACTATCTCTATTTGTTCTTTCTAAATTTTCTTCATTAAATGGTTGTTTCTGATTTACAGTTAAAATTGGATTTCTGGATAAAGCATCTGCGTTAACGTTTGTTTTTCCTGCTTTATGTACTACATCAAATTCATATTCAGCAAGTTTAACTCTCCAATTTGAAACACGAGAACAAGGGTCTTTAGACTTTTGAAACCAAACTAATGGTTTATGGTCCGTGACTAATGTAAATTTTCTTCCGTATAAGTATGGTCGAAAATGTGTGACGCTATAAATTATTGCAAGAGCTTCTTTCTCGTAAGTATCGTATCTTTTTTCACAATCTGTTAATACTCTAGAGGTGTACGCTTTACTCCGTTTTCACTTATTATGTGGCCAAGATATGCAACTTCTTTTCGTAGAAATTCACATTTATCCGGTTGTAAACTTAATTTTGCTGTTCGCAGTCGTTCTATGAGTTTAATAAATTTTTCCCGATGTTCTTCTAAGGAATTTGCATAAATTACAATATCGTCGAGGTATACGAATAATTCAATTCCCTGTAAACCTGTTAGTACGCGATCCATTAATCTTTGAAACGTTGCTGGAGCATTTTTTAGTCCGAAAGGCATGCGATTAAATTCGTAATGGCCATATGGTGTGGAAAATGCGGTTTTATGGCGATCTTTTTCGCTCATTTTTATTTGATGAAAGCCTGAGACTAAGTCGAATACTGAGAAATATTTCGCTCTACCTAACTGATCTAATATATCTACTATATTAGGCAGTGGATAAGAATCTTCTATTGTTTTTTCATTTAAGGATCTGAAATCTAGTACCAGTCGGTAACGTGGTTCATCTGAGTTAGGTTTTTTCTTTTTAGGAACTATCCAAATTGGTGTATTATAAGGTGATTGAGAAGGTTTTACTATTCCACCTTGTAATAGTTCTTTGACCTGTTTATTGATCTCCTGTTTGTGAATTGGAGGAAATCTATATTGACGTTTATTAATTGGTAGCTCATCTAACGTTGGAATTTCATGTGTTAGTACGTTTGTTGCTTGTAAATAATCGTTTTGTAAATGGAATCTATCCTCACTTATTTCGATCAAATATTCAATTTCTTTTCTTTCTTCTTCGTTTAAATGATCTAATCGTAATAATTCTTTTATTTCTTTTATTCTTTCTTTGTTTTTATTATGATTTGTTGGTTTATTATTTGTTGAATTATTAATAATATTTTCTGTTACTTTATTGACTTCTTCTATTCTATTAAGGTCTTTTAACGCGATACTGCGATCTGTCCGTTTATTTGCCCTAGAATAGGTATTTATTTCATTTTTTATTTCTTCTATTCCTTTGAGGTCCTCTAACGCGATACTGCGATCTGTCCGTTGATTTTCCTTAGAATAGGTTTTGTAATTTGATTTATCTGTGTTATTGTTATTGTTGGCATTGTTGTTTAATATTTCCTCGTACGCGTATAATTCTAACGTCGGGACTAGTACTTCAATTTCTTTCTCAGTAGTGTTAAATATGTTTAAATATGCTTTGCCGTTATTGTTCGATACTAACGTTTCACCGAGATATATTCCGTCGCTTACTTTTAATCGCGGTATGTATCCTTCTTTTAAGTTCGTTGGTTTTAATCGAATGTAAATTGTGGAGATTGCCCTTGCCGGTACAACAATAGTTTCTCCAGTCTCGAAAGAGACATTGTGTCCTTTGATTTCCAAACAATTCCCTGCGTAGTTAATCTTAGCATCGTTATCTATAAAGAAATCGGAGCCTATAGTATACCGTCTTGTTCGATCGGGAAATCATCCGGTACTAAATGAAAAAAGGTATTGCAACCTAAGACATTTATTGAAATTCGGCCTAAGGTCGTCACCTTATGGGCCGTAATCCCGCTTAACTGGACGATCTCACTGTGATCTACTAAATTTGAGGCACTATTAACTCTTTGCTTTAAAAGATTAGGACCGGCTCCTGTGTCAAGCATTAGGGTTACCGGGAGGTATAGATTAGCAGGGGCCACGCGAACTGTTGGAACTCTACTTTTTTGGCTGAGATTTACTGTTGCTGATCGGATATTAGGCTTTGATTGTATTGGATTGAGTGTATAGGACGCGTTTGTGTGTTTAAATTCGTTCCCCATGTAGCGCCCTGTGATGGGGAACTGTTGGAGTTTCCCGTTTGAAATTGTTGCGTTGTATTAGCTCGTTGTTTCAAGAAGCATTTGTCTATCGTATGATTAAATTTTCCGCAATAATCACATTTTGTTTGAGGTTTCGTATTATTATTTTGATTATAATTTTGATTATTAATAATGCTTCTGCAGACGTTCGCTTTATGACCCGATTTTCCGCAGAATTGACAGGTGTTTTCGTTTGGGAAGTTTTTAGAACGTTGTCTACAGTTATTCGTGTTGTGGTTAGTTCTTTTGCATATTTGACAAAACATTTGTACTTTATTTTGTTGAAATAGCGATCGGCAATTATTTGCTGTATGACCTCTTAGATTACATATTTGGCAGATTTGAAATTCTGTTTGTACGATATTTATTTTTTGTGTTCGCGATCTACAAATATCCGCGGTGTGATTATGTTTATTACATAGTTGACATATTATATTGGTTCCCGTTTTTCTGAAGTTGTCTTTATTGTGAATGTGGCATTGATTGGCTGTGTGACCTTCTATGTTACATATTTGACATTTAACAATTTGGCTATTTGTTGCAGGAGTTATTTGGTCGTTTGAATTTTGTGGTCCTTTGCCTCGCATTTGTTCTACGCGTGTTAACGTTCGTTCGAGTTCTACTGCTTTAATTCGGGCGCTTTTTAGATTATCTACTTTTCCCATATTACATCTTATGTCTGGATTTAAACCGCGAATGAAATATTTTAGCAAGTCTCTGTTTACTTCTGCTCCGAAATTTTCGTCTGTTATACGATTTTCTATTCTGTGGCCGTCGGTAATTCTTTTAGCTAATATTTAGATATGTTATGACGTTTTCATTGTGATACTGGCAAATGTCGCTCAATTCTCCGTAATATTGATGAATTGTTTTTTCTGGAGCGTATATTTCCTCTAAAAATGTTGTTAATTGATCGACTGATGTTAATGTTTGCCCTACACTACAGCGTTTCGCTTCGCCGATTAATTTTGTGAGAATTAATTTAACTAAGTCGGATTCCGATTCGCGTGGTAGCATATTTTTCGCTTCCTCGCATGCTTCGAGAAAATCGCCTAAAGGTATATTTTGGCCATTAAAACGCGGTACAATTTCTATTGCTGTTTTAAGAGAAATCTTTTCATTGTTTGCCATGGTTGTATTCGAGTTATTTGAATTGTCGATACTTGGGCGACCTATGGTTGTTAGGGAGGTTTCTAGAAAACTGTCGCTAAAATCTGTGGAAGTTCGTGTAGGAGTTTGTGGTAATTGTATTACTGGGATTTTCCTTCTAGTTTGTTTTATGGGATTAGTCTCAGAATCTGACATAGTATTTGCTCATTTGTAATTGATAAGTAATATTGATCATTGATATAATTTGTAATAATGTTTGTTTGTTATTATTATTATTATTATTATTATTTTTTCAATTGAGCAATTAATAATTAGTGGTAATTAGATTCGACTGGTCAGTTCGGATAGCACCAGGCTAAATTTTAGGAATCGAACCTAATATCCGGCACTCTACGCGAGCAAATGATCGGGACCTTCCGTATAGCGGGAGTCGAACCCGCGATCTTTCTGACTAGACTCGGCCGATGCACCAAAAAGGGGTTTGTTGTCACGTCATGGACAACTCGTTAAACCACTAACTATTAACTCGGGACTGGAATGGAGAGTTGGGATACACACGCAAGTTTCTATATCTTAAGAGAACAATCTGTTGCCACTTACCTTTGCCTGGAGCTCCAACCTTGATTTCTCTCTCTCTCTCTCTCTCTCTCTCTCTCTTCCTCCTTCTGTCGGCCGTACGATCCTTCCTTCGAGGGGTGGATCGAGTGGGGTGCGGTCTCTCCTTGGTCACTCACTTTTCTTGAGAAGGTAGCACGACAGGGATAGAGGTTGAGGTTTCAACAAATCACAGTCACTTTAGATCTCGGAACTTCTTTATTTAGATTTTGAACGGAACACGCGTAACTCAAAGGAAAAAACAAAAAGCTCTTCTCGGTGTCCAGGATTCTCCTTATATAAGCCGTTAGACTTCGTTCCGGGTGGGGATCCTTCCTGATGTTGAAAAGGGGAAGGAGAAGGAATGCGTTGAATCATGGAGGTTTCTTCCTGTCAGCGGCTGATCGGTGGCCACTTGGCGTCTTGTTTTTCGCTGGTGCATTTCCTTTAATGCTACGCGGGTAGCACGTGGAGGTTTTCGCGCCTTCACCTTGCGCGAGGGTTCGTGTTACTCGCGGTGCAGTTTTGGCTCGATGCGGAGTCGGCGTTCCGGTCTTCGCAGCGGCCTTGCTCGTCGCTATTTGATTCCTCTTATCCTATCGCTTTATTCGCCGCTGCGTTTTATTCCATGAAAACGGCTACGTTAGGACGTTACAGTCTCGAAACCAAGTTTTAAAAGCCCGTGGACATCATTTAAAAACTACTGCACTGATTCTTTTCAAATTTTGTACACACTTTCTACATATAAAATACCAGACCCCAACGTTTTTATTTATTTTTTTGTTACATTAAGGGGGTTTTACAGCAACAAAATGTCGGATTTTTTCGTGAAAAATCACAATTTTGACTTCAAACACCCACCAAACCTTTAAAAATGGAAAAAAAATTTTTTAAACGGGGTCTACAAAAACATCTGTTTTAACTAAATTGCTTTGATTTTTTGATGTCAGATAATTCTACGCTGAAATATGTATAGTGTCCACCGCAAATCATCTTTTCTAAAAGGCGTCCTCGAAGATGCTTCGTTACCGGCTTATTTCTCAATATTTTTCTACAAAAAAATTACAAAATGTTCGAATAATGCTTTGTAACATGCAAAACATTAAAATGTATCTACTTCAACAATAGCTCTAAAAAAAATTCGTAAAAATAGTTTTTTCCACAATTTAGACTCTACCCCCCACCCCCACCTCCACCCCCTCAATCTAAAAAAACCAGCTAGATATCATAATTTTCAAACAGTTAATGGACTTAAACCAAATTCGGTATAGCAGGTTTTTTGGGTCGCTGATCACGAATCTGAAGTTGGATTTCAAAAATTCAAGATGGAGGATCCAATATGGCGGACGAGATTTTCGAAAATTGACGGATTCGTGCAAAATTTGATATAGGGGGCTTCTTCGGTCGCTGATTATGCATATGAAGTTATATTTGCAAAAATTCAAAATTTTCGAAAATCTCGTCCGCCATATTGGATCAGCCATCTTGAATTTTTGAAATCTGACTTCAGGTTCGTGATCAGCGATCCAAAAAACCCCCTTACACAAAATTTGGCACGACTCCATCGATTTTCGAAAATCTCGTCCGCCATATTAGATCCGCCATCTTGCATTTTTGAAATCTGACTTCAGATTCGTGATCAGCGACCCAAAGAACCCCCTATACCGAACTTGGTTTAAGTTGTTTAAGCCATTAAGAATTTTGTCCTCCTAATTCGAGGAAATTGATCAGTGCGCCCGCGCCGTAGCGCCACCACTGAACGGAACCCCCCGCCGAAAGTTTATACATTGTGCGTGAACAGTGTATCTTGGAACAAAAGGGATTTCTCCATCTTAACTTCAATAATAATAGGATTATTACACGCCAATTGAACAATAGTACATTTTAAATTAAATTGAATTAAATTAAATTAAAAAAAATAGTACGTTTTAAATTAAAAGGTCATATCGTGCATGCCGGATATATCCGGCGTTTGGCTTCGCGGGTTATCATGTGGATGCCGGATATATCCGGCGTTCGGAGCGAAAGGGTTAAATCATCTATAGCTGTTTATCAGATGGATCAGGTTTCGATAAATTAAACATTTCTTGGCCATACTCATCCAAAGAGGGATCAAAGTTATTACATCTCTCATGTGAAGAACGATGTGTCCGAAACAGAAAGGTGCCCCGCTACATCGCAGTAGGCCACGTCTATCTGCGAAAAGGGATTAGAAAATACGGATAAAATTATCTCACATGGCATAGTATGTGATTCATAAAAAAATTAATTTTTTATAGCAGCAAAAATATTTTGAACAAAAGATACACACTATAATTGCTGAACATAAAAGTAAATATGTAGGGCGTTCCATGTCAAATATATACTTTTGCCGATACTCGAATGACTTCGAGTTTAATAACTTTTTTGTATTTTCCAGCTCTACAGGAAAGAAATATTCAATGAAATTTTTTAACTCATGAGCTCTTGTTTTTGATTTACGATATTTAAAAATTCCTTTCTCGTACAAATTTTAATGAAAGAAATTTCTATTAGATGTACAACTTTGCTTCCGCCGTTTTCCTTTCACTGTTCCCTCCAAAAGATAACCAGTTTTTTCAATCCGGGATTCATACGTTGCCCATAGGATGGGAAAAAGTAATGGCCAGCGATGTACAATACTTTGAATCATAAATGTATCATCAGTTTTTTACAATAAAGCCTCGAATTTCGGAAAAATGGCGGAAGCAAAGTTGTAGACCTATCAAATAAAAATAATCTCTAAAATTAAGACATAATTTTGTTCATATTGAAATGTACTTTCATAGAAAAGAAAAAATCTTATGTTCTCTTGAATAGTTGATCATATCACTACTTTATTCAATTTTGAAGAAGGAACATCAATTTTTTTAAATGATGGCCATTTCGATTTTTTGAAAAGTTCTCGAAAAGTCTTAATGAAGGTACAATAATTTGGGGTCTTGTTAACCGCAAGAATTCGAATATATTAGATATTTAAATGGGATCAAAGTTAAATAAAATTAAAGAATTACAATGTTATCTTTAAAAAATCTTTTGTACCATATTTTACATGTTAAGGTTATTCAAAAATATGACCTGTGTGACCTGGTTCATTATAGAAACTTCTGCCATTAATAAATGTTTTTCCGTTCAATTAGCACAATTCAGCATGGTTACTGCATTTTCGATGTTTTAGTATTTTTATACATCTCCCACCACTCTTTCGAAATTTCCCATAAAAGCACTGCTTTTTTGAAAATCGCTGTTATGCATTTTTATTATCCTTATGAACCACAATTAAGCACAACTTACAACACAGTACAAGTGGCTGGAATAATCGATTTATTATTTATTGAAGTGAAACTTCTTTGCCGAGGGGGCTGCAATTTTCCAGCGTAACGAAAATTCTCATCGCTTGAGGGGAATATAGCTAGGTACGTGGTGGGGGGACCGGCAGAGGAGGAGAGTGCCTCAGTGGTGACACCACTCCGATGCTTGCGCTAGTGGTCGAAAGGGAAGGGATAGGTACGTAGCGTAGCATGTTAGTTGTAACGGTCGGGTGGTGAGACGGCAGGGGAGAGGTAGAAATAACACAGTAGTGATGTTACTGAATTGGGTGTTTACACATATTTTTTTACATCATAAATGGATTGAGCAAGTAAAAAAAGTTGGGACGTGTATCTTAATTTTTTTTTCTGACGCGAAATTAAGCCGTCAAAGATTAATAAAGTTTGTGATAAACTCCGCCCAGTTGAAACAGCCGGTCGAGCGGCACTGGTATCGTGACGTCACTTCTCATGTAAACAGTTCGCTTGCGCACCTTCTAGTACAGTAGACGGGCCGAGAAAATCAATTTTGTTGTCCACTTTTCTTTACAAGTGTCCGAGTTTTTGTTTCTGATGATTGCAATATTTCATTACCTTTAAAACAAAATAAAAATCATCGAAAAATATTAATTTTTAGTGAAATTAGAGGCATCTGTTTACAAGAGCGCGCGGGCGCTACGGCGCGTATTTATGTACAAAATGCGATATCTCGAGAACTATCCATCGTAACAAAATGAGATAAAAACCAATCGTTTCGTCTTGAAATTCTTCAAATTTTTTCCGCAGTATATCTCGATAACTTCTCAATAGTTTTCGAGATATTTAACCATAGATAGCTAACCTTCCTTTATATTATAGGAATGATATTTTTCGATGATTTTTGTTTTGTTTTAAAGGTAATGAAATATTGCAATCATCAGAAACAAAAACTCGGACACTTGTAAAGAAAAGTGGACAGCAAAATTGATTTTCTCGGCCCGTCTACTGTACTAGAAGGCGCGCAAGCGAACTGTTTACATGAGAAGTGACGTCACGATACCAGTGCCGCTCGACCGACTGTTTCAAGTGGGCGGAGTTTATCACAAACTTTATTAATCTTTCACGGCTTAATTTCGCGTCAGAAAAAAAATAAAAAACACGTCACAACTTTTTTTACGTGCTCAATCCATTTATGATGTAAAAAATATGTGCAAACACCCAATTCAGTAGTATCACTACTGTGTTATTTCTACCTCTCCCCTGCCGTCTCACCACCCGACCGTTGGTGTTTGTATAGTGAGTATCATGATTCGGTATAAAAAAGAAAAAGAAGTGAAGTATTTTAGTACTGTACTATTGACATGGAGCTGTACGATGTGGAGTTAAGGAAACCGAATAGTTGCTGAGTTAAGGTGGAGAGGTCAGCCATTCTGATACGTTTACGATATTTTTTGTTTTATAAAGTTTAAAAAAGAGGCGCATCTCTTTTCCGAAAGTTCAAGCGTAACGTCTTCGTAAGCAATTTTTAAGAGACTTTAGATCTGTAATATATTGAATATAGTCGAAAAGGTGCACATTTCTTGTACTCCTAGAGACACAAAGGATACTACAAGAACGATCACATTGTTTTGTAGTCTAGCGAGCTCTTATTTCTATTATATGATCTGTTGCGGATGATTAGCATGAAAAATTTGAATCAACTGTCTGATCGTGCATGCAGAGATAATCAAGAAGTAATATATAAAAAATCGTTGTGTTTATAACAAGCTAAAATATAATTAAGTGACAAAGATGAAATCGATATTATTCTAAAATAAATCGAAACGCGCCTGATTGATTAATGAGAACATTCAGACTAATGTCTACTCATAATGGGGCATGCAGAGAGAACTCGATATTTCAATAATATTTTTCTACAACTGAAATGTCATCGGTATTTTAATATATAGTTTTATTGATACTCTTCTTAAAATTTAAGAAACGCTTTATACGCCTCAAACAGATTTTTTCAATATAAATTTATTTATTAAACGCGTGTATACAATCGCATGGCAGTTGTGCCAGCATCCAAGAAATAACCGAGTGGTAATTTATTCAAATCGAACCAGCCCGCTTAATAGGAAAAAAGAAATAACCTATCTCTCTCTCGCTCTCTCCTCTCTCTCTCTCTCTCTCTCTCTTTCTCTCTTAGACTTTCTTCTCTTCATACACATACGCATATGCACACATAAATATAAACCTGTGAAATCAGATTATGTTACATTACACTCCCCGCGATTACAACCTTTACAGCTCGGCTCAATTAACCTATATGCCGAAAGAAATAATTGAGAAGAAAAACTCGCAGCGCTTAACGGTTCCTCGAAATCTAAAGGCGTGTATCGACTTTGCGATGATAGCTCGCGAGGCGTGTCTCGCAAAGTCGATACCTGCGATCCCTACGAGGCGAGGCTGCCTCTACCCGAGCAGCCTGGGTGCGATCCGGCGTGCTGTTGGTTTTTGGCGATGCTCAAAGGCGCCTCGTTCCAAACTGCACGCTTCGTGTAGATACTAAATTATCTCGGATCATACTCGGCAAACGGTATATTTCGGCGAAAGCGGCAAACGCGCTTGGAGTCCGGCACCTTTCCCGGAAATTTTAATCGATACCGCTATACGTGGAATACTAAATCCGTCTTGTAAATTAGAGAGTGACGAATTCAATAGATGACCGATCGGGGAGACCTGATCCCTGACTCATAAAGCGATCCGGGATACCTGACCTTATTGTTCGAGGTCCGCTAGAGCATTCTTCGGGGTCCGCCCGAGCATCGTTCGAGGTCCGCCCGATTGTCTTTAGATAATCCGCTCGAGCATCGCTCGAGATCCGCTCGAGCGTCGTTCGATATCCGCTCGAGCGGTCGATCCGCATTCGGAGCTACACCGATCTAGACCGATCGATACCGATCTAGACCGATCTGCACTGATCTAGACCGATCGACACCGATCTAGACCGATCTACACCGATCTAGACCGATCGACACCGATCTAGACCGATCTACACCGATCAATTTTTACTTAATTCAATTGGACCATCGATTTTGAGACTGAGCGTGAGATTTCGTGAATTAATTGTAGCACAGGCATTGCAGAAACGGCTCGCGACGATCCGTACGGTCATTGCCTTCCGAGAAAGGTCTGACCGTAGCATTCGCGGCCTACGTTCGCCGAATTATAGACGGAGAGCCAGAGCCAAAAAAAGTCTCTGAATTTACAAAGCCTAGTTTTTTTATAGTTTATTACAGTGGTTGTGTAGACAAACATACTGCGGTCAATCAAGCGAAACTGAGAACAGGTGTCTCAGGGACGCTATCGAAGTTGTCGTTCCTGCTGAGGTAATAATTTGAATTTACAAAGGCTGAAAATCGGTATACAACTTGTATATTGCATATAAATAAGTTATGACAGTCAGTCAGCTGAATGTGGGGACGGAGCTGGTCAGTCAGCAAAAAAAGAAATGAAAATTTCGCGCGCTCGGCGTTGCAGTCGATTTCAAATCAGAGTATAGAAAAGAGTGCAGTTATACTCGTAGGTAAATACCCCCACAAAAACAGATTCTCTGTAAAAAAAGGCGGCATGTTCATTCAGTGCCAACAAAAATTGATACGTAAAATACTCTCCAAAAAAGATTTGAAATCAATTAAGATCGCCATGTTCAAGATTTATGTATTAAAAGTAAAAGGCATCATTTGAAAGGAAAATTATTGTAAATCAAGTTACTAAAAAATTCGACTAAAAAAATTTATAAAAAAATTTTAATAAAAAAGAACTTGCCGCGTTTAAGTTTTCATATTTTGTCCACTATGCCGAATAATTGGCAGTGCTTGGACGGTGCTAAAGTGATTCATAAATTACACTGCCGAAGTCAAATTCAGAGAATTTCAGAAGGCCCCCGCCTAATCGGTTTCCCGTGCGACATTCGGTATACTGGTGGTATCATATTATAAGTGTATGAATTTATTTAAAATCATAAGTGCATAAACATCGAGTATAATTCTGTCTGAATTTTTTATTTTGAAGAAAAAAACGCGGCAAGTTCTTTTTTATTAAAATTTTTTTATAAATTTTTTTAGTCGAATTTTTTAGTAACTTGATTTACAATAATTTTCCTTTCAAATGATGCCTTTTACTTTTAATACATAAATCTTGAACATGGCGATCTTAATTGATTTCAAATCTTTTTTGGAGAGTATTTTACGTATCAATTTTTGTTGGCACTGAATGAACATGCCGCCTTTTTTTACAGAGAATCTGTTTTTGTGGGGGGATTTCACTACTTTTTGGAATTTATTCATGAGGAAGATACGTACATGTAGAAGAATAGCTGTTTATTACCACCAGCGACAGATGCCGTGTCCCCGGGTGTACATGTAGGAGAATAGTTTTTTATTATTAAGTATTACTGCAGAACGAGTAGGTTAGAAGATTTTCATAAAGACTCACGATTTTCTGACATATCATCTCGTACAGGTGCAACCGAAGAGGATCTAACTCGTGTCCTGTCCGTAAAAAGATGACTCGATGGACATCGGAGAATGTCAGTCTTGTCAGCGAGCGCCTTCATCCATAGTACCCATAGTACTTTCATTGCAATATGGGCTTTTCGTTCCAACTATTCCTGCTTTAAGGAGGTTCGACTATCAGACGAAAACCAACTTACAGCCCTAATTTTTTTATATGATATACACGAATACTTTACACAACTAATACGAAAATTTGAGTCTATAGTTTCTTCGTTATTTTATTCTAAAGTTGACCACTTTTAACATATCGCCTTATGGCAGACGATTGTACTAAGGTAGATTATCACTGACTTTAACACACATTCCGCCAACTTTAGACTTTGAAAGACTAGTAATTTGACAGATGAAATATTAAGGATTATGTAAAAAATAAGTAAATTGGGTTTTACCGTATAGTTGCAACGTAATATTGTCATGAAATTCGTTTTGACTTCGCAAACCATTAGCATGCCATATTAACGGGTAGAAGAAGTCGAAGGCGATGGAGTGGAGGCGATGAACTAAAAATAAAATAAAATTTAGTATATAAATCGAAACTTGTAGTAGGAAGGCAGAGGGCAAGCACCGATGAGAAAAAAATAGAAATAAAGTATTATAGTTACCCCGATATTGTAGTTACTCCGATGATTTGTTCTTCTCCCACGACTTAGATTCTCCAATATGTAGAAATATACCGTCTTCCCATACTGACAGTATACATTCATTTTACCTCTAATATGCCGGAATTAAAAATCTCTAGAACTCTGCGGTACAATGCCACGGTAGGAATATCAAATTCTACCGACATGACATGCTTCGACAAGGTCTGTATCAACTTTAGCATTATATTGGGGGCACTGCACTAATCCTGTGGCACATTTTTCTATCTGGGAAAGCCGTGGTAGAAAAGTAGGAGATACGATAGAATTGGATTACAATAATGAAGTAATTATTTTATTATCTTTTCTTTATCGATATATTTTCCCTTTCGTATTATTAAAAGTTCCAATTATATATTATCGGAACGCTGTACAGCTGTACTACCATAATAATATGCTTTCCTAGATAGAAAAATGTGCCACAGGATTAGTGCAGTGCCCTTAATATACCGCTAAAGTTGATACAGACCTTGTCGAAGCATGTCATGTCGGTCGAACCTGATATTCACACCGTGGCATTGTACCGCAATTCTAGAGAATTCTTTTCTACCCAGGTTGATTTTTGACTGCGAAGAAAAATCCACCAATCCGTCCCGTTCTCGTATGGCGCTGAAAACAAAAAATAGAATAACCACAAAGATATTTGTTCTGTATAAGGGATGAAAATGAGGTTAAGACAGTCAGTTAGGAAGTTACTTATCTGATGCCACTTCTTCCGAGATATAGATGTCTCCTTCCCTGTTCTTCATGCACCAGCAACCAAAGAAAAATGACACTGCTTCCGTGCACTGTTTTGATTATTAAAAAAAATCTAAACGATTTGATAATAGCTAGCTGTCAGAGCGTCTGTCACATTCACCACTGTTGAGATTCACTACTCCGATTACACTGAATTTGTACTTTTTATTAACAAGCGCGTCCGAGGATCGAAAAAATGCGAGGGATATCGTTTCGCGAATGGAAATATTTTTAAATTTTGAAAAACAACTAAACATTCAAGGAATATAGTCTCTCACACACTCTCACATACATTTTTGATGGCGTATGCGTGTGGCCGCATCTGTGTACACATTTCCGACCATGGCCGAATACCGCCGAAGACAGGCGGAATTTTTGTGACATTTTTACATATATATATCGCCCGAGAAATCGGATTCTCGACTTTAATGGGGCGAGGGGCGTGGCTTCGCGTTGCTAAGGAAAAATCTCTGTTAATATGTAACTTACAACATTTACTCTGGTCTCTATCGATAGAGAATAGTCGATTTATATGGCGTAACTAAGCATAGTTTTGGTTATAACCGTATATTTATTGAGAAAATTCGATGTTAAAATTGAGGGGTGAAGGGGGCAGACATTTTTCCTGTAAAGATACACGGGTGCTCGCGGCGACAGCGCTGGCGGCGTCGTTCTGACGACTTGAATGAACATGCCGCGAGACACTACCGTGTCTCTTGATCACGGTCCCAAACCTTCCTTGGAAGGTAATTTTCGGACAATATGCGCGCACTGCGGGAGATGACTGTTTACGAATTGTCCGTGATATTTACGATCTATGTACGCTCGGTTCGACGGAATAGACCCCGAGCTACTGTCTCTTACCTATGAGTATACCTGCGCTCTTTCCTATATTCTGATTTGAAATCGCCTGCAACGCCGAGCGCGCGCGCGCGCGCGCGCGCGCGAAATTTTCATTCCTTTTTTTCTAACTGACCAGCTCCGTCCTCACATTCAACTGACTGACTGCCATAACTTTTATTTATATGCAATATACAAGTTGTATATCGATTTTCAGCCTTAGTAAATTCATATTATTACCTCGGCAGGAACAACAACTTCAATAGCATCCCTCTGAGACACCTGTTCTCAGTTTCGCTTGACTGATAGCAGTATGTTTGTCTACACAACCATCGTAATAAACTATAAAAAAAACTAGGCTTAGTAAATTCAGAGCCCTTTTTTGGCTCTGGCTCTCCGTCTATATTGACTGTACTAGTAGAGCTGTGCAAATGAACCGAATATTATGTTGCCGTTTCAACGTTCAGTCTACCTTGCACAGTTTTTTTTTGAGTGTTAGCTTATAGAAAATGGAAAATTCTGATGATAGATTACTTCTTGCTACAGCTGCGGTTTCTGTTATAAAAAAAAAATTGAAATTGAAATAATCAAAAGAAAAAATCAAAACGTAATACCGGCGCCAACAAAATAATAATATTCAACATTCAAATATTCAGAATATACCAAACAATAAACATAAACAATTAACCTGTCAACCTCGGAAGCACGTGCATAGTACAGTAAAACCTCGTTTATTGCAAGCCCCTCGAATCGTATACCTCTCGTTTATTGCAACTCGAGAGGAGCTCCCACTCCACTTCTCGACTCAAGGCGATTTCGCACTGGTCGCTCGTGATTGGCCACCGTGTGCAGTGAAAGTCGGAAGGGTTGCAACTACCATGCGCGGTGGGAGACGAAGGAGTAGCAATAAACGAGACTTCTGCCTTGCAGTAAGTGAAACTTGCAATAAGTGAGAGTTGCGATAAACGAGGTTTTACTGTGTCTCAACATAGACAAACTTCGACCCTCGGTTCATTCCGTTTGATAAAATTACAATTGAAATACCTCGGGAAAGATACGGTTAGTCTTGCCAGGTAAAAGCGGTCTAATTCGACGAACGTAGGCCGCGAATGCCACGGTCTGACCTTTTTAGGAAGGCAATAACAGTACGGATCGTCGCGAGCCGTTTCTGCAATGTCTGTGCTACAATTAATTCACGAAATCTCAGGCTCTGTTTCAAAATCGATGGTCCAATTAAATTAAGTAAAAATTGATCGGTGTAGATCGGTGCACATCGGTGTAGACCGGTCTAGATCGGTGTGGCTCGGTCTAGATCGGTGTCGATCGGTCTAGATCGGTGTCGATCGGTCTAGATCGGTGTCGATCGGTCTAGATCAGTGTAGATCGGTCTAGATCGGTGTCGATCGGTGTAGATCGGTCTAGATCGGTGTAGCTCGGAATGCGGATCGACCGCTCGAGCGGATATCGAACGACGCTCGAGCGGATCTCGGACGACGTTCGAGCTGAGCTCGAGCTGAGCTCGAGCGGATTATCTAAAGACGATCGGGCGGAACTCGAACGATGCTCGGGCGGACCCCGAAGAATGCTCGAGCGGACCTCGAACAATAAGGCCAGTTATCCCGGATCACTTTATGAGTCAGGGATCAGGTCTCCCCGATTGGTTATCTATTGAATTCGTCATTCTCTAATTTACAAGACGGATTTAGTATTCCACGTATAGCGGTATCGATTAAAATTTCCGGGAAAGGTCCGGGACTCCAAGCGCGTTTGCCGCTTTCGCCGAAATATACCGTTTGCCGAGTATGATCCGAGATAATTTAGTGTCTACACGAAGCGTGCAGTTTGGGACGAGGCGCCTTTGAGCATCGCCAAAAACCAACAGTACGCCGGATCGCACCTAGGCTGCTCGGGTAGAGGCAGCCTCGCCTCGTAGGGATCGCAGGTATCGACTTTGCGAGGCACGCCTCGCGAGCTATCCTCGCAAAGTCGATACACACCTTTAGATTTCGAGGAACCGTTAAGCGCTGCGAGTTTTTCCTCTCAATTATTTCTTTCGGCATATAGGTTAATTGAGCCGAGCTGTAAAGGTTGTAATCACGGCGAGTGTAATGTAACATAATCTGATTTCACACTTTTATATTTATGTGTGCATACGCGTATGTGTATGAAGAGAAGAAAGTCAAAGAGAGAGAGAGAGAGAGAGAGAGAGAGAGAGAGAGAGAGAGAGAGAGAGAGAGAGATAGGTTATTTCTTTTTTCCTATTAAGCGGGCTGGTTCGATTTGAATAAATTACCACTCGGTTATTTCTTGGATGCTGGCACAACTCCCATGCGATTGTATACACGCGTCTAATAAATAAATTTATATTGAAAAAATCTGTTTGAGGCGTATAAAGCGTTTCTTAAATTTTAAGAAGAGTATCAATAAAACTGTATATTAAAATACCGATGACATTTCAGTTGTAGAAAAATATTATTGAAATATCGAGTTCTCTCTGCATGCCCCATTATGAGTAGACATTAGTCTGAATGTTCTCATTAATCAAATCAGGCGCGTTTCGATTTATTTTCGAATGATATCGATTTCATCTTTGTCACTTAATTATATTTTAGCTTGTTATAAACACGATTTTTTATATATTGCTCCTTGATTATCTCTGCATGCACGATCAGACAGTTGATTCAAATTTTTCATGCTAATCATCCGCAACAGATCATATAATAGATATAAGAGCTCGCTAGACTACAAAACAATGTGATCATTCTTGTAGTATCCTTTGTGTCTCTAGGAGTACAAGAAATGTGCACGTTTTCAACTATATTCAATATATTACAGATCTAAAGTCTCGTAAAAATTGCTTACGAAGGCGTTACGCTTGAACTTTCGGAAAAGAGATGCGCCTCTTTTTTAAACTTTATAAAACAAAAATATCGTAAACGTATCAGAATGGCTGACCTCTCCACCTTAACTCCTAGCTATATTCCCCTCAAGCGATGAGAATTTTCGTTACGCTGGAAAATTGCAGCCCCCTCGGCAAAGAAGTTTCATTTCAATAAATAATAAATCGATTATTCCAGCCACTTGGGGGCCGTTCATAAATTACGTAAGACGTTTTTGAGGCTAATTTGGCCCCCCCCCCCCCCCCCCCTATTGTAAGATATCATATAAGAATCCATTTACTCCCCCCTACCCCTTGATAAGACATTTTCGTAAGAAATAACCGTATTTATAAAATAAGAGACCGTTTAATCAAAAAATATCCTTTATTGCCATTTTACTACTAATAATCTTATCTTATTATCAATAATCATCTGTATTGATAATAATCTGCATTAATAATAATTATCTGCATTAATATTAATTTTATTAATTCATCACATTGTTGACCAGAATCAGTTCAGTAAAACCTAAGATGTTGAACAAAATAGATGAATAATTAAACTTTTAACTATTATTTACCCATGGACTGACTAACCAATCTGACATTGAGTGAATCACTGGGAAGACTGATTCATTTTTTTGCTCTTCAGGTTCTTCTAATTTTTTGATATCAATATCTTCATTGTCGTACCACTCTACATCATGAATATTATTACAGTATGATGTGAGGCACAGACTCTGTTTAGCTCGACGACGTATTAATTTAATCGGTTGAACTTTCTCAGTGCGAGCACACTGATACTTATGGACTGACTGACGATGAATTTTAACATTTTTATTCGATGCAAAGTACAATCCACACGTTGGACATGTGCGTGCAATCAATTGCGTTTAGACTGTAGGACAATAAAAGTCGTATGGTGTGAAATGAAGTCTGGACGACTAGGAATGTCAATGTTTAGAGATAATTGTACAAATAAGGGACAAAAATTAGCATTCGCTTGATCTTTAAGAAGTGGGATGTCTCTAGTTTGTGCTTGTCGAAGAGGATAAGGTGGTGGAATAAATCCATCTTGTAAAATGATTCGCAAAGTACTTCTTAATTTTCCACAACATTCAGAATCTGTGCATTTACTAATTTGCAGTAAATACTGAGATTCTCTTACCAAGACCACAGTCTGTCTACAGTACCAATCGGAAGACCATTCCGCTGGGCTTACATCAATATTGTCACTTCCGGGATTTATATATTCAGCAACAACTGATTTATCATCAATAATTAATTTACTCCATATTTGCGCTAAAATATCACCGTCCATTTTGAAGTTTTGAAGTTCAAGTTCTTCATAACCGGACGTCGCTGATCATCAAGATGATTCCCAAAAGAATCATACGGTAAAACGAGTCCAGATAATTGATGACTTAATGGAGCCATTCCGACGCTCAACTCGATTGAAACAACTTCGTCCCGGAGCATTAGTGACAATAAATATAGCATCAAGATCAAATTTTCGAAAATGAGTAACGGCATGAGAGATAACTTGAGGAAAACGTGGATTTTCATCGGGTCCTCCATCAACAGTTATGGCTATAACTGGCTTCACACAATTATCGTCAGTTTTGGCTAGAGATTGGAATTCTTTCAATTCCATAAGACGCTCTAAGTCGATGCTATGAGTGCACGCAGATGATGACGAATGTTTTCCTGATCTTATTGCAATGTATGTAGGCCCACTGTATGTTACTGCTTCAGGTCTGCCCATTCCTTCAGGAGTAATTTCAATGCCAGCATATACTGAAGGTATTCATTTATGTTTTTCTGCTACAACCCAGTCGTGATCTGGCAGTCGCACTCGATATTCCATATGCATCAGAGAGGATGCTTGTTTTTCTACAGCAGTTTCACCAATTGGTATACGCGCTTTGTCGTCCTCTGATAAAAAAAAACCTGAGCGGGTTCAAGCATTGAGGCGAGAGACTCAATAGCTCGAATAGATACAGTACAGAATGTACCATCCGGATGACTTTTATGTTTATCATTTGTTGCTCTAGCTAATTTCACCGGAACTCTATGTACGTGTTTTTTCCCTTGGATTGTAGATGAACATCTAGGTAAAAGACGAAGATATGTAGCACTCCCTGATAGATTAAAACCTGATGCCTGCAGTTCTTTGGCTAAATCATCTAGTGTTCTATAGCTTCTTATCATTTCAGTTCGGCGTTTTTCATCTGCACCACCTCCAAAACTTGCAATTTCTGCTAAAACTTTTAACAGCTCAGGTTGAGCTTCCTCCAATCGAGGACGACCAACTGTCTCGTGCACATTTAATTGTTGTTTTACAACAGGATTTTTTATGACGTCTTTCAATACTGCCTGCCTCTTTGTCCTGAAAACTCTTTGATATCCAGCGTTGCGCTTTTTTTGACTGAGTAATTTTTTAGTATCATCGAGATTTTTTTGCATTTTTGTGATTTCTCTATCGATTGTTAGCCCTCCAAGACCAGAATCACGACGTAAAATACTTGTATTTAATTCACTCTCCATCACTGAAATTTTCTTTTTAATTTCTTCTTGTGTTGGCGTTGAACGAGATGTTGATTATGATTTATCAGAAATAGGTTCTTTTGGGATCAGTATTTGCGCATTCTCTACTTCTCTAGTGCATAATGCCATAGAAGAATCAGTTGAGTTATTTTCAATCGAAGTACGAGGTCCACCAGACACATTTTGCTGTAAAAAAAGTGATCTTGATTATAACTTATTATACAAGCCAAAGTATATGTAACTGATAAGTTTAGTTAAGTAAAATTTAATAGATTGCATTTACTAAAAAAAATTATTAAAACTGATAGTAATATTTTGAAAAGGCTGTACAAATAAAAGTGTCAACTAACCTGTTTTAAAAAATAACCCAACATGTTCGTTTTTTGTTAGCAGCAAGCTGTTTCAAATCATTTATTTTTTGAGAAATAGATTTCTCAAATGCACTGGAGTCATTTTTAAAAGCTTTTTTATTGATTTTCCAAAATATGTTTGACTCTTCTTGACAAGTCTTTGGAGTTTTACTCGGATAATCTTCTACCCATGCTTTAAATAACAGTGGATATAAATATCCAGACATGTTAGATGTAATAAATAAATTATACTAAAATAACGACTATTTTGCAGGTTTCATACAATAGGGAAATCCCCAGTTGGCGAGAACAACAATAGAATAAAAGAATATCTAGAAGTACTGACAGCATATGATTTTTGTCGGATTCAATACTAAGGGCCGATTCCACCAACTCTGATTAAATGCTTGATTACTTAATCACGATTATATTTAATCGGCGTTCTGATCATGATTAACTGCACAATTCGTTCCACCATGAATTCTTAACCCCCGATTATCTAATCATATACCCTCTTCGCAATAAGTTTTGGTTTTGTTGTAATGGTGATTCTGATTGGTTCATCAACGGAACTTGTAATGGAGTAGGAGGAAAACCTGACGTGATCAACTGATGCGCTGCAAGCCGAGCTCAGTGAGCTGCCGAAATCTCCAACAGAATTTAAAAAGGAACCAGTTGCATAATACCGGAGAGCAAGCAGGAGTTGTACTCTGGGTGCAATAGCGTGGTTTCTGAAATGTGCACTCCCTTTATTTAGTAAAGATACAGAAAATTCTACGCGATTTTTAACGTAATATGATAATGTTGCGATATTTTAAAATAGATTATATATTATTTAAGAAGTAATTTATCTTTCTGTAGCGTGTTACAAATTATGTACAACTTCCAGAAGCAAAGTCTTTCGATAACCGAAAACGCGTAATGAAATCCAAATTATCCAAAGTTTGGAAATAATTAATTCGTTCCTTAATTAAATGTGGCCTATCAATTTCGATACCATTTTCATCATCAGACGATGATAAAATATCGTCGTAAAATAAATTCATGTCCGATATAGTATTGCACAGCAGTGAAACTTCGACTTTGAGGTTATGTTGATCCACGTTAATCACTGGTTAGTTTCCTAATCGGCCAAAAATGGCTGATTAAGTTCAACGGTGATTATCTCACTTTAATCATGGTTTAAAAATTGGTGGAACGCAAGAGCATGATTAAATTAAGCTAATCGGGAATTAACAATTTAATCAGAGTTGGTGGTTTCGGCCCTAAGTTAGAGAGCTGAAGTGCAGATGGCGTTATCTGATAGCTCCAATTCTTAGCGCGAAAGTACTAAAATTTTCAATTTAAAATCTTACGTAAGATCAGATTCTCTACTCCCCTGCCTCTATAGTAAGAATTTATAATATTGAGTCTACACCCCTCCACCCCTAAATGCCTTACGTAATTTATGAACGGCCCCTTGTACTGTGTTGTAAGTTGTGCTTAATTGTGGTTCATAAGGACAATAAAAATGCATAACAGCGATTTTTAAAAGAGCAGTGCTTTTATGGGAAATTTCGAAAGAGTGGTGGGAGATGTATAAAAATACTAAAATATCGAAAATGCAATAACCGTGCTGTTTTAAAGGTAATGAAATATTGCAAATATTTTATTCCTCTATCTGCATAAAATTCTGTCCAGTTCATGAAATGGAAATATTCTTTTGTCGCACCCCCACTTGGCGTAATTGGCCATTTTATGAAATGGATATCCACTTTGCGAACTGTGTGTAACCACTATAATTTCGCTTTATTGTGGCTCCGCTCGCTGCGCTCGCCTCGCCGACTACCTAACCTAACCCAACCTCTCCCTATTGGAATTTTTTTCTCTAAATTTCCCAAGAAATTACGCCAAGTGAGTGCGACAGAGCCACAATAAAGCCAAATTTTCTTGGGAAAGAGCTTAGCCGTATAAGCAGAGTAAAAGTGCCCTTGCTTATTTTCGACAAATGGAATTTTTCTTACATTGATAACTTAAAAAAAAAATTATTCACAAAATTTCAAATTTTTATCCAACGAATTGCAATAGTTACGTTTAAAAATCAATTTTTTCAATCTGTACACGTAATAAATAGAAAAAATGAATAAAAAATTTTGCAAAAATTATGGAAATTCAGTTACGTCCGAATATTTGAAACCACGTAAAAAAACTGACTTCCGTATTTATTTTAATGGAGAAAAAAAATTGTTAAGTTTTAAAAAATATATTAAAATATGATCTAGACAAATGACCAACTTGAAAATTTTTTTCTTACATTTTGTCACAATTTTCTATAAAATCTAGGAAATTCAGAATTTTTGAAAGGGTGCATCACATAGAAATTATAAAAAATATGATTTTTATTTAACTTTATCGGTTAAATTGCTGGAGATAAAATATATTTAACTGCAACTTTGATGTAAAAATAATATTACATTTACAAAAATTAAATAACAGTATAGAAATGTTACCAATAAGGTAGACAAAAAAGAGTTGCACAGTAATTTTATAAACGTTTATTATTTAATAATGTGTGAAAAAGGTTTCCAAAAATTGCATTACGTATTTTCATGTCGTTATTCATTTTTGAACTTGGTATTATTCATTATGTTATGTTTTTAAGTATATGCAAAATTATATTCTTAAGGAATTTTGAAATTATTAGTCTTCATCGCTGTCTTCGTTTATCACTGGATTTACGCCTGTCACGGTAAAAAGATTACTGAGGATTTCAGCAGGTCTAACAACTTTTGATAAATATCGAGCATGTGATAAATAATAGATAACTGCTGCTACATGAGAACAGCAACCTACTGTGCGTTTTCCGTTCGCACATTCGCATGTATACCGTGAAATGCCTGTATGTCCAGTGTAATTCGGTACATACTGTACTTTTAATAGATATTTGTTCGAGTAGTTTTTTGAGTTCAGATACTTCAATAGAGCTAGTGTTTGAATGGATCCTTAATCGCTGTAATTCGTCGTCAAAAAACTTTTTCTTTATTAAATGGTGTTCGCAACACCTGTTTCCATTTGGAATAAATATATTTTTTTTCGTGTAAGCTTGTAGGCGAGCATCAAATGGTGCATTAATGAGTCGAGCTGAACTATTGCATATGAAACAGTAGTTGTGTGTTGATACAACTCTTTGAATAGGCATGTCAACAAATTCCTTTTCTGAAGTACTTGTGTTATATGTATTCGGTTGAAATGTAGGATCTTCAGTAGAAGATTGTGAGTTGGGCTCGCTGGAGTTATTTGACGACCACGAACACTGTGGCTCTAAACTATACGAATTTTCATTTGAAGACTTGCTTTCAGATTTTTCTTCAACATTATTTTTGTCACGATAAATTATCATTCGACATTTGGAGCACAAAACATCACCAATATTAATTTGTTTGTCTGCTCTTTTCGAATAATTTTCAGCTTCCACAACTGTTAGTACAGTTTTTGCTCTTCCACTAGTCTTCCGAAGCACTACACTACAGTTTGTACATTTTGATTTCTTATTATCTGCACCAATGTCTTCCATATTTTTGCTTTTTTTACACCTAAGCAAGAAAAGTTAAGAATAAAATACTGATACATCAGTCACACTTTGGCTTAAACTGCTGTTTAATTTGTCGATATGAATACTGTACTTACATTAATTGTCAAACATTAGTTTTTTTATTCTTAAAGTATTTAGTGGATCAAAATTTGATAAAAATTTCCACTTCAAAACATTTAAATCATTCATTGAAACTGTAATCAACAGTGATAGATGATATTTTCATATTTTATGAAAAATAATATGAATTTTTTCCACTAGGTGTCTCAATATGTACTACATTGTCGTTGGCGCCAACATTTAAAAATGAAAATGTACGTTTCTGAGCAATTATTTTTGAATGTATACATTAATGTTGCTAAAATTCAATTACAACCAATATTAGAAGTAATTTTGGTATGACGCACCAATTTAAAAAATTCCGAAATAGCATATTTTACATTCAAATGAAGAAAATAGTTCAGAAAAAAAATGGGGACGTTGGTCACTCACTGGAAAAGGGTCAAAATAAAGGTCTAAAAGTTTCAATAATTTTTTTCTCCAATTTATTTATCCTTTTTTTTTCTTTTTTACCAGTTTTGACTAATATTTAGGCTTGGTAATTTTTCTGAATTTTTTTAGAATTTTTTGATAACTCATTCGATTTTTGAATGCATAAGTTTAAAAATTTCATTTTTGAATATAATTGTTACAAATCGTTAGATAAAAATCTGAAATTTTGTACCGAAACTTGTTTTTGGATTATTAACCTGAAAAAAAAATAATTTTTTGAAAATAGGCAAGGGCACTTTTACCCTGCTTATACGGCTAGGCTCTTTAGAGAAAAAAAAATTTCAATAGGGAGAGGTTGGGTTAGGTTAGGTAGTCGGCGGAGCGAGCGCAGCGAGCAGAGCCACAATAAAGCGAAATTATAGTGGTTACACAGTTCGCGAAGTGGATATCCATTTCATGAAACGGCCAATTACGCCAAGTGGGTACGACGTGGGTACGACATAAACCAGACTAACTTTATTACATGAAGTGGACAAATAAGGTCTATCTGTACAGAACAGGAACTGGACGGTTTTTGTCCAGATGCTGTAATGTAAGATGATTTCATTAAATGGATACAGTTTGTGAAGTGGATATCCATTTCATGAAATGAACAATTACGCTAAGTGTGGGTGCGTCATATATATACCGTAATATATACTGCACGTCCCGTACGAAACGCAATAAGCGACACTTTCCTTCAGCAGTATTTGCCGACGGTGCACATGTAAAAGACTCAAACACCCCCGATAGTAAAGTGGAGCCACCGTGGCAGCACTGTAACCGCACGCGGTGCATTTGAAATTTAGCACTTTGGTACCAAGGTGCATGTCCAGTCTGCAGCTACTGTACCTGCAAGCGGTGCCGACACTACGTGCAGGCACCGTGACAGCACAGCGTTTGATCAAATACATTATTGTGAATGTATACTATTCTAGATTAGGTAATTAATTTTTAAAAATTATTGATTATCGTTAAATGCTTTTCAAATTTATATTTTCTTTTATTTATGAAATAATAAACTTTGGTTACTCCATACAGGTTTTTTACATAGAAAGTTTTGTAATGAATGGGAGAAATAGGTTAAGTACAAAAGTTTAATGTTAATAAAATTGCAAGTATAATAATATTGCGAATTTACGAAGAGACTATTTTGGAAAGAATTGGAAATTCTTGAAAAGCTTTCTCTTTTTGAATTCTCATGAACTCAACGGTTTTTACAATATTCGTAATTTTCAAAGTATATAATTGCTGTACTTAACCTATTTGTCTCGTTCATTTACCACAATTAAACATAAATGCAATAAAAAATGGGTCATCTGAATGTTTGTCTAATACCAGAGATAATGTCAATAATTTCACACATTTTAAACTTAAATTTTTGTACATTAGGGTCAAGGGGGGTAAAAACAAGACACTCAAATCTTTGGGGTAAAAATGAGACACCATCTGCTGTCTTCTGTTGTTGAATTTCTGAAACAATAGGTATTTTGACTAGTTTGAAAATACATTACAAATTGTTATCATCTCTCTTTATTGCTATCTAATTAAACTTATTTCAGTAAAATAACGAAAATATATTAAATAATGTTTAATATTAAAAATCTTAACTACAAAAGTTGTCTTTTTAAAAAATGCGGCCATTTAATTAGAAACGATACGTGATTGGCTAACGGTTAGTGTGACGTCACATAATTGTGAACAAACAGTTCACAACAACTTTTAGGTTAGGTTTGCTTTAGAATCGTTTTGTTTTGAGATTATTATTGGCACTGCACACCACTTGTAGTTCATTGTTTTTTAACAATTTGGTTTATTTTCAAAGAGAACAACTAATTCTGACAGCTGCTGCTTGACGTTCATTTGTGTTTACAATTATGTGACGTCAGAGGGATCACGTGATTAGAGAGGCCGCTAGCTTGTCGTTTTTGACGCCTTTTTAGCTATTTAAATTTGTTCCTCGATTTTTAGTGAATATATTGCTTATTTCATTAGAAATATTCATACAGCTTGTACAAAATTATATAATAAACCATTTCTGGTGGTTTCTCAATAGTAGTCAAATAGCCTATTGTATTGTCATAGTGAAGTAACAAACCTTACCATACATATCTGCTACAGATTTTGACTACAGGAAACTTTTAACAGTTCGGTACAGTAGCTATTCAAACATTCCGATTTATAACCTCTAAAACTTTCCATAACGGTCCTAACAAACTTCCTTACCGCATTCATGTGAACAGAAAGAAAAACTTGTGCATTGTTCCTGGAGATTGTTTAATGGCTTTTGAGTGTCATTTTACGAACGTATATCGATATATTTAAATATAAATAAATTGAAAAACGCAAACAGGTAGGGTGAAAAGATGAGACATGTTTTGGGGTAAAAATGAGACAGTGCGTATTGAAACAGCTTTGAAGTTAAATATGAGCCAGTTATTCATAGGTACTTAAAATAATTTTAGGAACAATGGGAAAAATATATAAACCAAAACACACCTAAGAGTTTTACAAATGACACTTAGAAAATGCACTGCAAGATATCAGGGAGAATAAAATTTCATTGCGCAAAGCTCAAGAGAAATATAAAATTGACAAAAGCCTGTTAAGTCGGAGATTGAGAGGCATCGAAAAAAATATACAAGGTCGAAAAACGGCACTCCCTAAACATGTAGAAGAAGATCTCGCGAATAAATTAAATATATTAGGCAAGTGGGATTTCGCCTTATCTCGCAAAGAAGTTCTAGAAGTGGTGCAAGAATATGTGTAACAAAATGAAATAAAAATAGTTTTCATAGACTCTATACCAGGGAAGGGCTGGTTTGTAGCTTTTTGTAAGTTACCTACTTGCTAGTTTGTTGTTAGTCCTTAAATGCACAAATGGTTTTGAAACTGTACAAATGCAGTACAGTTAATTTGTAAAATACCATAATGTTAACTGTGTTCAAAGTATAGAAGAATTTTTGAGTTTTTTATAACTTTTTTTTCGTTTTTCTTTTTACCCTTAGTGTCTTAAAATTACCATTCCATCCGAAATTTATTAGATAGTTCAACAAAGAAAGCTTGTCTCAAATTTACCCACAGGTGTCTCATATTTCCCTAAACCTGAGGGTAAAAATAAGACATATTTTTTACTACATATCACTTCTGATTTGTAATATTCTGTCAAAATTATTAAAAAATCAATCACATAATGTGAATATGAATACATATGCTTAATATTCTGTTTGTAAATATAATTAGCCACTTCAGAAAATTGGAAGTTTGAAAATCCGTCTCATTTTTAGCCCCCTTGACCCTACAGTGTATTCACTGCAAAAGTTAACACAATATCTGTGTTCGCATACTCCTCGCACACCTTCAGAAAAAGCAAGGAAAACTACTCTGTCATCATTGGCTTTGAGTGTGTTTTCTTATTTCATCATACGTTATGAATTATTTCTTGCAAGAATACAAAAACGTGGATGTCGTCAAAGCTATGGTGATCGAGAGATATATGTTTATCCCTATGTTGATCATTTTTGTAATTCAACATTACCGAATTTTTGAAAATTTAATGAGACTAACGGTCAAGATAATAGATCCTATTGATAGAATGATCAACATAGGGATAAACATATATCTCTCGATCACCATAGCATTGACGGCCATTTTTGTATTGTTTCCATTACAGTTAGATTCGTATAAAAGTACTCCCCACAAAAACAGATTCTCTGTAAAAAAAAAAGGCGGCATGTTCATTCAGTGCCAACAAAAATTGATACGTAAAATACTCTCCAAAAAAGATTTGAAATCAATTAAGATGGCCATGTTCAAGACTTATATATAAAAAGTAAAAGGCATCATTTGAAAGGAAAATTATTGTGAATCAAGTTACTAAAACATTCGACTAAAAAAATTTATTAAAAAATTTCATAAAAAAGAACTTGCTGCGTTTAAGTTTCATATTTTGTCCACTATACCGAATAATTGGCAGTGCTTTGACGGTGCTCGAGTAATTCATAAATTGCACTGCCGAAGTCAAATTCAGAGAAATTCAGAAGGTCCCCGTCTGATCGGTTTCCCGTGCGACATTCGGTATACTAGTGGTATCATATAAGTATATGAATTTATTTAAAATCATAAATACATGAATATCGAATATAATTCTCTGTCTGAATTTTTTATTTTGAAGGAAAAAACGCGGCAAGTTCTTTTTTGTGAAATTTTTTTTATAAATTTTTTTAGTTGAATGTTTTAGTAACTTGATTCACAATAATTTTCCTTTCAAATGATGCCTTTTACTTTTTATATATAAATCTTGAACATGGCGATCTTAATTGATTTCAAATCTTTTTTGGAGAGTATTTTACGTATCAATTTTTATTGGCACTGAATGAACATGCCGCCTTTTTTTTTTAAAGAGGATCTGTTTTTGTGGGGAGATTTCACTACTTTTTTTGGAATTTATTCATCAGGAGAATATGTACATGTAGGAGAATAGCTTTTTATTATTAAGTATTACTGCAGAACGAGTTGGTTAGAAGATTTTCATAAAGACTCACGATTTTCTGACATGTTATCTCGTACAGGTGCAACCGAAGAGGATCTAGCTCGTATCCTGTCCGTAAAAAGATGACTCGATGGACATCGGAGAATGTCAGGCTTGTCACCGAGCGCCTTTCACCCATAGTACTTACATTGCAATATGCGCTTTTCATTTTAACTATTCCTGCTTTAAGTAACTTTTACTTCTTTCACAAAGTATTTACCTTGTACGAATTGTGTTGATCGTTGGGGGCAGCGATCAATGATTGTGACTAATCATAGACAAATTATTCCTGCGGTGATGTTCCAGTTGCAAAGCATACACTAGCAAGTCAGCTTACAGAGCATCCGATATTTAGTATCAACTTACCTCTTTTGGAACACCCATTACCCGAGCATAATCACGATTATGTTAACGGTAATTGAAGAATAGACCGCGAGCTCGGGCACATTATCGCAGTAGTAGTTCGGCACACCGAATTGCCTTTTAGTTTTAATAGCCGAACTTGTCTACGACGAGTCTCTATTATCGATCGCTGCGTCCTACCACGAACTGTTCATAAAAGGTTATTACCTTGAAAGAAGTAAAAGTTATTTAACGCTGGAATACTAGAATGAAACGAAAAGCGCATATTGCAATTAATGTACCATGGGTAATAGGCGCTCGGTGACAAGCCTGACATTCTCCGATGTCCATCGAGTCATCGTTTTACGGACAGGACAGGAACTAGGTCCTCTTCGGTTGCACCTGTACGAAATGACATGTCAGAAAATCGTGAGTCTTCATGAAAACCTTCTAACCTACTCATACTGCAATAATACTGAATATCATTGGAAGTTGAAGCAACAGTTACTGGCAAAAATCGAACACCGGTTTTTAAACACTTGGAGAATCTCATCGAAGAAACCCGAATGATTATTTCTTATCACTTCTACACATTAGTAATCATTATTTACAAACGTATTTATTATTTATTAACGATTTCGAGGTTATATGCTTCGATCTCCCGAATTGACAGCTACCGGAAGATCAGACGTTTGACACTTTTCGCTCGGCTCGTAAGACCACAGCGCACTCTCCCGATGCCAACTCTTAAAGCACCGACCCAACCACTTCCGGCTAAATGTCAGGGAAATTCAAAATCGGGAGTTTGCCAGAGGACATTCGGTATATGTTGTTACATATATTAACTCTGACGTTTTGGAATAGTTTTAAGAAATCCTTTTGCATGCACCGCTGAAATTTCGCCCTTACTCGTAAATAAATTTCTAGCACAGAGCATCGATATTTTGCTGCACTTGTATTCTTCTGGGACTTCCTAAAATAATTATAAAAACCTCATATAATTCAGCCCTAACAAGTACAATCTTATCGAGCTGTACCTCACCGAGGAGATTTTTCGACGTACTGATTCCGAAATGTTTCTACAGAGTGGGGCGTAGGAACTTCCTTTTTTGAAATTGGCGCGGTGAAGCTAGTGACAGTCACAGAGGAGTGGGGATGGGGTTAGTCGAAGGGGCCGGATGGGAAGTTTGTATCCTCAAGGTACGTACTAACCGGGCAACAAAGTGTTGGCAACACGTCGATATCGGTGTTGGCAACATGTTGGCAACTCGTCGGTGGATACTCGTCGACAGCGTAGCAGTAGAGACCAGCCAACAAATGTTGGCAACATGTTGGCAACACGTTCATCCCCACGTGTCTCCCGTCGACTAGCAACAGCGGGCGGCATGACATCAAAGAGAATGGTCGCCTGTTGCTGGTATCCGTGTTTCCCATTTCAAATGGGAAAAGTTGACAACATCCTCGCAACATCTACGCAAAAGGGACGGAATTTCAGAAAGTCGATTCATACCTCTTTTAATACTTTTAATAGCACATCGATCATAAATAACTCTCCGACTATAATATAATTCTTATTGGATTCCTCGCCTGCTCAGCTACTCCCGCCGTCGCCGCCGCTACGCAAATTTCTTGACAGGATCGTCGCCGCGGCGACGGTAAATTTTCCGACCCACGCACGAAAGTGGTTAATCGCGTCATCGGCACGGCATGTCAAAATACTGACTGGATCAAATCCTTTCCTTCTCCTTTTTTATTATTATATATTATTATATAAAATAGTTTTTTAATAAATGCGTGGATGAAACCGTGTCGCCGAAAACCCCGGCGACCTTGGGACCGGATGCGCGGAGCCAGGTACTTACCCCCCGGGGGTTGGGGAGCAAAGCTAGTACATACAAATAAATATACTACCGCCCACTTGACACGGCCCGGCAGGGACCACATGTGGCAGAACCGTCGCGGACGGGGTTCAACGCTTCCAATCCTTTCCGTCAAACGACGGGACAGTCATAAAGACTAGAGTCTGTTTTCCGTCGCACACCTTTTCCGGAAAAGGTTAATTAACGGACGAATCGAAAAAAGCCGTTTCCCGCAATATCTATTCTAATAAACAATGTTCCGTCTTTGCGCGACGGACTACGCGCCAAATTAATCTTGCGTGGTGGGTTTAGGATAAATAAAATTTGTGACGTGGAGAATCGCTCCGCGTCACAAAAAGGGTGCACTCGGCCCCCTTTCGGAAAAGGCGCGCGAATCGATTCGCGATAAGGCCGCGCGAAGCGTCACGATCGCGATCGTGACGAGGAGGCGAGTTAGTTCCGCTCGAGTCACGATACGAGCACGATCGCTTAACGAGTTCAGCGAGCCTGCGAGAGAGTGTCGAGTACGAGTAGTGACAGAAGTGGTCGAGAGAGAGAGTCGAGGGAGAAACGGAGCGTCTCCAAGGAGTCATCGTGGTCAGCCCCGATTCCGAGAGGATCCTTCGCCGAATCCTGAAGGATCAGAGGTGTCGTGAGGGGCCGCCAACCAGACGACCAAGGAGGACGACGAGGGGGCCATTGAAGACCTCGACGCCACCGGTACGCTCCTCCTTTCCCGAACGTTCGACCTCCGACCCGCCACGGCGCGCCGTGGGCCTCCGTCGAGCCGGCGCGCACCTGTTCGCCGTGTTCGCGCCCATTTCCGTCTCGCGCTCGCCGTCCTAGAGCGCACGTTTCCGTCTCGCGCTCGCCGTCCGAGAGCGCACGTTTCCGTCTCGCGCTCGCCGTCCTAGAGCGCACGTTTCCGTCTAGCGCTCGCCGTCCGAGAGCGCACGATTTCATCCCGCGCTCGCCGTCCGAGAGCGCCCGTTTCCGTTTTAGCGGTCACCGGTTAGAGCGTGCGTTTCGTCGTCGCGTTAGCGGGAGGCGTGTGGCACCGAAGCCGCGCCAAGAGTCGTCGCGACTGCGAACGTCGCCCGGGAACGGTCGTCCCGTTCCGCGGAGAACAATAAAGTCTTTCTTTTTCTGTTTCTTTGTTTCTGCGTTCCGTTTCTTTTCGTTTTGTTCGCCCGTCCTTCCGTGTCCCAGCCATCGTCCACCGAACCGCCCCTCTACCATACGCTAGAGGTAGCCGAGCCCGACGGAGATCGAACCGCTTCCGATCTCCCGGTTCTCATCCGTTTTCAGGGACCGCGTTCGTCTCCCTGAGTGGCGGGATCGTGACCCGCCTGGCGCCCATCGTTTCATAGTCGCGCGTGCGGCATCGTAGCCGCTTAATAGTGGCGTAGCGGAGGGCACCGAGGGCCCTCACCGAAACGCTACGTCATAAATTATACCAATTGGTAAGGGAAGACAAACAATGCATTAACTTTATTTGCGAGCTGTTCCGGTCGCTCGCAGGTTTTCAAACTAACTGGTCGCTCTTCGACCCTGTGGTAATGAGGAACTTTCCCGGATCTAATTTATGGCTTTAACGGCCCGAGGAGTGTCGAATTTCTCCCTCACGCCGGTCTACGGACGAAATGCGAAGAGCATTTGAGCGAATATAAGACAGACAATTTATTAATAATTTATTAATCCATAGTGGTCACACGGGGTCCAGTGGACCCCATGCTAATAAAATATACATTTTTCTCATGAAAACAGTTTTTTCACTTTATTTTACACGTTCAAAACCGACCTATTTGATTGTACGAGTTTCATGAACATTAATATCTTGAAACTGTAAAATAAATATACTTTTGTCACACACACAAAGCTCGTTGTAATACTGTATCCAGATACGAGTTGATGTTGGCAACATCTATGTTGCCAACTTGTTCCGCCTGTTGCCAACCTGTTGCCAACGTGTTGCCAACATGTTGCCAACATGTTACCAACATATGTTGCCAACATGTTGCCAATACTTTGTTGGCCGGTTTGTACGTACCTTTACCCATTTCAGTCGCAAACATGCTTTGGACGAGGCAACAGCGCGCTTTCGTCGTGGACACCTATTTTTCTAACTGCCGCTCGGTTATCGCAGCGCAACGTGCCTTCCGACGTCACTTCGAAATTCCCCCACGAGGCCGTGCTCCTGATCGAAAATCGATTTTGTTATGGGTGGATACATTCAGGGAAACAGTGAATGTATGCAAACGAAAGAAGGGACCTCCGAGGGCCGTTAGAACACCTGAAAATGTCGAACGAGTTCGTTTGTCTGTGCAGCGATCTCCCAAGCGCTCCGCCTGGAAACACGCAGCAGCCCTTGGCATTTCTACACATTCTGTTCGTCGAATTCTTCACAATAAATTGCATTTCAACTCATACAAAATGGTAGCGGTCCAAAAACTGAGTTTCAATGGCTTTTTTGAGAGAAGCCTTCCCCGGGCGTCTGATCTCACTAAGAGGGGACATAAACTGGCCCGCGCGCTCGCCGGATTTAGCGCTATGTGATTATTTCCTCTGGGGTTATCTCAAATCCCGAGTTTATAACAATCGTCCACAGACCCTGGAAGACCTACAGAACAACATCCGAGCTGAAGTTGGCAATATACCGGACGACATGCTTGAAAGAGTGGACCGAAACTTTCGATTTCGCCTAAATCAGTGTATTGATAATGGAGGGCGACATTTGCAGGACACATTCTGTTTAAAACAGCATAAAATGAAATCTCCCATTTCATTTTATAAGCAAATAATAAAAATACGCAGTTTTGAAACGAGCACAGTTTTATATTTCATCTCCAAAGAAGGAAGTTCCCATGCCCTACCCTGTATGATGTTTTGCAACATTCGCGAATTTGTCGAGAAATATATATTATGAGTAAAGGAATGTTTCTAACATACGGTAGTGTTCACAAATATTGCAAAATATCGCAGGAATGTTACAGAAAAGTTACTTGCAAAAACGTGCTTTGCGGGGTGTAAATGATGATATTTTGTAATTTCCATCGTTACACCAGAGGCGAAAAAGAGCTTAAACAGAAGTGAGGTACATGTACACTTCACGTTTGACAGGTCGATATATAAATTAGAACTTGTGTGATAGTATAATACAAAAGAGGAAATATATCGAAAAAGAAAAAATAATAATAAAGTAGTTACTCCATTATTGTAATCCAATAACATTGTATCACTTATTTTTCTGCCACGACTTTAATTGCTGATAATGAAGAAAAATCAAATTTATTGGTTTATCCATCCACTATCAACGATCAACGTCGTGGCAGAAAAATAAAGGACACCATCATTGTATCAGTTCTCGGACGTGGATGAGTTACTCCGGACGAAGAGCAGCTCTTGTGAAACAATTGAATCTTCAAAAACTGTTTAGATTTATATCATTAAAATTTTTTTTCTTTCGAGAAGTGTAACAATTTTTTTATCTTTTGGATATGAAATACCTAAACGTGCCTTGAGAAATTTTAAACGGCTGAATTTGAATCTTTAGGAACAGTCAGCGCTGTGAACCACTGCTCCACACCATTTCTTATTTAGATAGTGAAGTTAAAAACGATGGCCACGTCGTAAGGCTGTAGATAATTGGAAAATGTGTGTATTTAATTGAAAAATGCGTATTCTTAACCATTTTTTGTCTATTTTTAAGAAGAAAAGGTTTAAAAAATTGTAAAATGTTTCTTTTCGGATGAAATTATCGATCCGGTGATTGATCCAGTGAAATCTTATTGTGTTTCAATTCCCGGGGATGGTGAATTTTCCAACCTCTTTTCCGTTTTTTTCCTTTAAACATTTAATCATAGAAATTATAAAATTTTTGTTTGCTTTTGTAGCCTCAGAAACAAAGTCAATACTAAGATATATTTTCATTTTTTATGGCCAAAACAAAGACAAATAAAGCTTCTAAAAACTATACAAACGACGATTTAGAGAAAGCTTTGAGGGTGGTGGATACTGGTGTTTCGTATCTAGAAGCTAGCAAGCGATTCAATGTCCCAAAATCAACAATATTAAAATTATAAAATAAAAAGTGATAAAATTATTCCTCTAGGAAAAATCTCTTCCACAGGATCACCGCTAGAAGAAAGAGAAAATGAAATGTTACGTTTATATTTCGCATACTTTTAATTTTGTACTCAATGTTAAACTTTCCTAATGTTTATTCTGTGTTTTAAATTAAAATAAAGAGTAATTTAATGTCTAAATCTCGTAATTCTCTTTTTTACCCTACCTCGATTTTTACATCCGGCAATTAGATCAGTCCCATCCGGAAACTCTTTTAAATCATTTTTCAGCGTCCGAGAACTAGCTCATGTAACTAACAATTAATTTTTTGATCTTATTTTTTTAACTTACTTCGTAATGTGTGCAAATCTTATTTTTTTAAGCCAAAGAAACCATTTAAGGTAACAGTTTAACTTTTTTGACAATAATAATTTCTGATTAAAATTGAAAGTAATGTTTTTTTTACTTCTATCCAAACCTTAGTCGTCCGAGAACCGGTACAATGATGGTACAATGGAATTGGATTACCATAATGGAGTAACTAGTTTATGATTATTTTTTCTTTATCGATATATTTCCTTTTTCGTATTATACTATCACAAGTTCCAATTTATATACCGCCTATCAAACGTGAAGTGTACATGTACCTCACTTCTATTTCATCTCTTCTTCGCCTCTAGTGTAACGATGGAAATTACAAAATATTATCATCATTTACACCCCACAAAGCACGTTTTTGCAAGTAACTTTTCTGTAACATTTCTGCGATATTTTACAATATTCGTGAACACTACCGTATGTTAGAAATATATATTTCTCGATAAATTCGTGAATGTTGCGAAACATCATAGAAACGTTTCGGAATCATTACGTCGAAAGATCTCTTCGGTAAGGTACAGCTCGATAAGATTGTACTTGTCAGGCTGAATTATATGGGGTTTTTATAATTATTTTAGGAAGTCCCAGAAGAATACAGATGCAGCATAATATCGATCTGTGCTAGAAAGAATAATGAATAAACCTCGACGAGCATTCGGGCTGTGGCAACAGAGGTTAGAATCAGCAAGACCATGGTAGGGAGGATATTGAAGGATGAACACACGTCCATGCACTCGAGGCAGCAGATCCAGCTCGCCGAACGAATTAATGCAACTGATTCTTGGAACAACAAGTAGATGATCCCTCGTTCGAAAGAAACCCCCTCGGGTTCGCATACGATCTGTAACAAATTGTAAATAACAATCATATGGGGTTTTTATAATTATTTTAGTAAGTTCCAAAAGAATACAGGTGCAGTAAAATATCGATGCTGTGCTAGAAAGAATAAGGAATAACCCTCGAATCCTAATCGGTATCAGTGATCCCTCATTGACTGTCGCTACACCGGAGACGAAGAACAGGTGAAATAGGAGTTATGACGTAGCGTTCGGCGAGGGCCCTCGGTGCCCTCCGCTACTCACAATCTAGCGGCTACGATGCCGCGCACGAAACGGAAAAGACGATGGGCGCCAGGTGCAGTACGCATGCACCGCGAGGGGAGACGATCGAGCTCCCCGATAACGCACGGAAATCGCGAGATCGGTACAGTTCCGATCTCGAACGGGTCTGGCTACCACAGCAAATGGTAGAGGGGCGGTTCGGTGGGCGATGGCTGGGACACGGAAGGACGGGCAAACAAAAAGAAAAGAAACGGAACGCAGAAACAAAGAAACAGAAAAAGAAAGACTTTATTGTTCCCCGCGGAACGGGACGACCCTTCCCGGCGACGTTCGCTGTCGCGACGACTCTCGGCGCGGCTTCGGTGCCACACGCCTCCCGCTAACGCGACGACGAAACGCACGCTCTAACCGGTGACCGCTAAAACGGAACGGGCGGTCTCAACGACGAGCGCTAACCGGGCACGCGCGCTCCGAAACGGCGAACGCGAAACGGAAACAGGCGCTATCGGACGGCGAGCGCGGGATGAAAACGTGCGCGAACACGGCGAACAGGTGCGCGCCGGCTCGACGGAAGCCCACGGCGGGTCGGAGGTCGAACGTTCGGGAAAGGAGGAGCGTACCGGTGGCGTCGAGGTCTTCAATGGCCCCCTCGTCGCCCTCCTTGGTCGTCCGGTTGGCGGCCCCTCACGACACCTCTGATCCTTCAGGTTTCGGCGAAGGATCCTCTCGGAATCGGGGCTGACCACGATGACTCCTTGGAGACGCTCCGTTTCTCCCTCGACTCTCTCTCGACCACTTCTGTCACTAGACTCGTACTCGACACTCTCTCGCAGGCTCGCTGAACTCGTTAAGCGATCGTGCTCGTATCGTGACTCGAGCGGAACTAACTCGCCTCCGGGTCGATACCGGTTCGCGCGCGCTACCCGGGCCCGTCCGGATTCGTTCCGTCGCCGCGATCGCGCTCGCGGCGTTTGCGCGGCCCTTTCGACGGCCGATTCGCACACATTAGTCCAAAGGGGCCGATTGCACCCTTTTTGTGACGCGGAGCGATTCTCCACGTTACAAAGTGAGGTACATGTACACTTCAGGTTTGACAGGTCGGTGTGTAAATTGGAATTTGTAATAGTACGAAAAAGAAAATATATCGATAGAGAAAAAATAATGATAAAGTAATTACTTGATTGTTGTGATCCAATTCCATTGCGTTCGTCCCGTGCTCGCATTCGATTCGTCCCGTGCTCGCATAACGCTGAAAACAAAAAATAGAATAACCACAAAGATATTTGTCCTTCCATCGAAAGTGAGGTTAAAGCTGTCAGAGGGTAATTAAACTTATCTGATGGCAATTCTTCTGAGATACTGCCGTCTCCTTTCCTGCTCTTGATGCACAGGCAACCAGAGAAACATAGCACTGCATCCGTTCACTATCTCGATTATCGAAGAAAAAACAAATGATTATTAAACTATACGGAGCGTCTGTCACATTCAACACTATTGAGATTCATAACTCCGATTACACTGAATTTTTACTTTTTATTAACAAGCGCGTCCGAGGATCGAAATAAACGCGAGGGAAATCGTTTCGCGAATGGAAATATTTTATTATCTTTGAAAACCGTAACCAAACATTCAAGGAATATATTTTCTCGCACACTCTCACATACATTTGATGGCGTATGCGTGTGGCCGCATCTGTGTAGACATTTCCGATCATGGCCGACTATCGCCGAAGATAGGCGGAATTTTTCGGACATTTAGACATATATATATTGCCCGAGAAATCGGATTCTCTCGACTTTTAGGCGCAAGGGGCGTGGCTTCGCGTTGCTAAGGAAGAATATCTGTTAATATATAACTTATAACATTTATTCTGGTCTCTATCGATAGAGAATAGTCGATTTATATGGCGTAACTAAGCATAGTTTTGGTTATAACCGTATATTTATTGAGAAAATTCGATGTAAAAATTGAGGCGGGTAGGGGGCAGACATTTGTGGTGTAAAGAGACACGGGTGCCCGCGATGACAGCGCTGTCGTCGTCGTTCTGACGAACTACTTGAATGAACATGCCGCGAGACGCTACCGTGTCTCTTGATATATTTAAATGATTCTTGCAAAAATAATTCATAACGTATGATGAAAGAAGAAAATACACTCATAGCCAATGATAACAGAGTAGTTTTCCTTGCATTTTTGGAGTGCGAGGAGTATGCGAACACAGATATTGTGTTAACTTTTGCAGTGAATACATTGTAATGTGAGCCGTTGAAAACCAGAATGGTGTAAGTCACATTTCATGTAAACTGAGATTATTTGACTGCAAAGTTAAGTACAATTTGAAAAATCTGTTTAGATGATACAAACTAGTTATTTTCGTTATTAGGGCGTGAAGCGCTGTTTTTAACGAGTGTGAAGTTTGCCGCACGAGCGAAGCGAGTACGGCAATCACACTCGTTAGAACGGCGCGAAACAACCGAATAACGAATTTTATTTTTTGTCACTAAGTGTCAAATACGAGGTTGACGATTTCACGCACTGCGCAGGATATTTCACGCACTGCGCAACTTTTCACGAATTGGTGTGTGAAAGATGATTTCACATGCATCGAGGACGATCATGAAACCGAGTATTTGACACTGAGTGACAAAAAGATATTTTAAATCGTACACATATCTGTTTTGTATCATCTAGACAAATTTTTCAAATTGTACTTAACTTTGCAGTCAAATAATCTCATCTTACATGAAATGTGACTTACACCATTCTGGTTTTCAACGGCTCATGCACGAAAATTGAAGTTTAAAATGTGTGAAATTATTGACATCTACTACTATCTAAGTATCTTTTTGTGATTACTCGGTGTATGAAGTTAGAAGATCTCCTTTATTCATCGGATATCCGTCATTCAGATCCACATCAGAGAAACCTTCTTCCTTATCCTTTGTGATGTCCTTATCATCCAAGGCGCCTGAAGTGCGACGATTCTCTGACCTTCTCTCGAACTCTTCGGAATCGGAGGCTCCAGTTTCGTCAAGATCCTAACAAAGAAAAAAGTACCATCGGGAATGAGAAAAATATAAATCAAAAGCTACAGGAAATTACCTACATTTCTCAAAGTTGGAGATTGAAGAATTGTCGTGTTATCATCAGTATCGCTTTCCTGTCGACGTCTGTTTTGGTTTGTTTTGAGTCTTCTTTTTCATTTCCTAAAAAAGAATTAATTCGATAATGTCATAAAATAAACCAAAGTACAGATTTTTAAACCAATTATAATAAATACACAAAATTACAAACAAATGTCCAACTAAATTTTTTATATAACCTCAATTTAGAGAAATACAGAGGTAGTACTATATTTACTACGATTTATCAATTAATTTAGTGATATTTTTAGAAATCCTTACCTTTTTGAAAACTTTGCTTTACATACTACTCCTACGAACACAATTTTTACATGTTATTTACACAATTGCATAAAATATTATTGAAAAAAGGAATTGTGCATATTTTACGTAGTTGCAAATACTTTGAGGTTTGGGACGCTACTGAGGTCCACGTGCTCGATTTTGGGTGCTTTCCATTTATGACACAAGTCCACACACTTCTATTAGATCCTCCAACTGATTGGCAAGCTCCAACAGAAAGAACCAATGGTTTAATTTTGTGTCGACTGGTATCAGAGTTAAATGGAAAGCACCTTTTTATGATTTACTTGACTTCGCATATTTTGAGACTCTATTGAGGTCAAGATAAAAAAGTAAAATTACTTGTTTAATTTGTAAATTATTTTTAAGCACTATGAGTCCATACTTTTGTTAAATTTGCAAATAATTTATTATAAACAATGAATGAAGGCACAGTGCATTCACTGCGCCTTCACAAGGTGTTAGGTACGCGGTGCAAAAAAAGTGCAAACACAGTAATTGTACTGAGTTCAAACGTTGGGACTTCCCGCCCAGGGCACCTCAATTAGTCATTCTAACTTGTAATTGATGTGTAAACATGTGGCAGAACAATGTTGTGTGGAAGTGATGTTCGCCATGTACATTAAGTGAGTCGGAATAACTCCTCGTCGATCGGCTTTACTCCGACTCTGTTTACATGTCGGACTTGAAGTATGCGCTTTCGAGTTGTAGCTATAATTTATATGCAGATGATCTGCAAATCTTCTGTAGGGAGACTCCTGTAAATATTTAGATGGGTATTCGGTTGAACCGCGACATTCTCTTAATACGTATCTGGGCGGCGACGAACGGTCTGTTGCTGAATAGCGAGAAGAAACACGCGATTTTGTTTGGGAGCGGATCTAGCGTTAGAAGGCTCGAAAAGGAAGATTTGCCGGAACTCGTGAACGGGAGCGTAGTGGTGCCGTTTGAGCGCTCAGTCAAGGTCCTCGGTGTTATTCTCACGGCTAATTTTTAGTGTCGGGAGCAGGTGATAGCGGTAGCGAAGGTGATCAACGCGTCCCTGTATCGGCTGAAGGTGTGTCGGAGCTTGCTGCCAAACTCAGCGAGAATTGCGCTTGTTAGGGCTTTGGTCATTCCTGTTGTCGACTACTGTAGCGTGCTTCTCTTCGGGATTTCGAAGGAGGGCAACAATATTATTGAAGTCGCGTTCAACTCGTATGTGAGGTTCATTTTTGATGTGGACAGGTTCAGCCACATTACTCCCTACTATCGCCGGTTGGGGTGGTTGAGAGTGGAGGAGAGGAGAGAGCTGAGCTTAATGTGTCAGGTTCACTCGGTATTGGCAGAGGGGAGGCCTTGGTACCTACGGGTGCTTTTTGAGTGGGCCGAGATGCGGGGTATGGTTACGCGAGAGGGTGGGAGGTGTAGGATGAAAATCGCTCGTTTTAGGACGGAGGTTAGGAGGAAAGCATTCAGCACGGCGGCGGCAGCGGGCTGTAATGCTCTGCCAGTTGAGGTGCTTGATGCCTCGAGGAGCGTGTTCAGGACGGTGTTATGGAAGATACTGGCGAGTGGTAGGCGCTTGGTGCCAGTGGCGTTGTAACCTGCAGGAGAAACTCTTTGTTAAGTTTAACTTTATTTCTATTTCTATTTTTATTTTCTGCAAACTTATTTTCGTTATCCTATTTAGTACTTAAGGGAGGAAGATTTTCTATTAAGTCATTTTGTAGTTTCAGCGAAGACTGTTTATTTTGTAATGTAGTTTTAAGCGTTATCTGGTTTAAGTTTCTTCATTTTGTAAGATGTTTGTTACGATGGAGGCGCCGGGTTGTGGTGCTCTCACATAACATCGGGTTTTTCCCCCGGAAACGGATTGCCTACAGGACCTACTGGTCCTAGCTGCAATAAATGATTCTATCTATTCTATTCTATCACTTACTGTTTATTTTAGCTATCATAAGCCGATTGTGTCAAGTGCGGCATTATTAAATGAAAATGAGAATGAAAAATATTTTTCTACAGTTATAAGATTTAAAATTGTTTGAAATTACTTCGATTGCAGATACAAATATTCACAAATCCCAATCACAACTCCGTTCCATAGTTACCGCTCACAAGATGTTTACATATCAGGGTCTCGAGTACTAGCAGACTCGTTTTTTCTCTTATTAAACTGAGTTCACAAGTATTTTAAAAAATGTTCAACTACGGTTTCTGAGAAGTCATTTCTCTGACGATTAAACTTAAGGGGGGCACCCAGTGTAGAAGGTCGAAAAAATTGTTCTTTTTTATTGCTTTAAAAATTCCCCAATGCTATGTGGAATATTCCTAGAAAGATTTTAGAACGGTATTCATATTATTTTTTGAGTTACAGCCGTCTAAGCGTAACGCTTCTCAGAGCTGTATGGCCACTTTGCGCGCAGTTGAACGTGTTTTTCTCGAAACATGGTTTTCGAAATTTGTGCGAATGATATCTCGAGAACTATTTAAGATTTTTGCCTGAAATTTTAACCAGTTATACAAAATAGTTATAGATCGTAGTTAAACCAACTTGTTTGTGAAATAATTGTTATAAAAATGGTTTATAAATGTTTATAACTCGAAATTTTAGCAAGAAAATCGGACTTTTACATCAAACCTCAATCTAATTTTTTTCCATGTTTTTCCACATATTATTGGTTTACCGAGGAATTATAAATGTTATTAACGGGAAAATTTTTTTCCACATTTTGCAGGGTTACTACAAAGGACAGTAGAACTCGCACAAATTCGACACTGCCATTTCGAGACGTCCTCTATCAATGCTTACAAATCCACCATTGTTTTTTTTAATCTAAAAAAATATTTTTGAGTAGTTTAATACATGTACTTTCAGATCACAATAATTGATATACGAAAAAATAAAATATCTGAAAATAATACGAATGAAAAAAGCGTTATTTTTCGACCTTCCACACTGGGTGCCCCCCTTAATGCAGCCTAGTTGAAAACGCTAATTAGTCTATCTATATCTCTTCGCGCGATTTTTGAATAATCTCAATACATATGGAAAATATGATATTAAATATATTTCCATAATAAAATTGTTATATTTTAATTTTAAGTAACTTTTAAGCTCATTTATTTAAATGATTCCATATATATGGAAGATATTCGAATCCCACGATCAATAGGGTCTCGAAAGTTGAAATATTTTATTAAGAATTTTGGAGAATTTTGTCGAAAGAATTTGAAGGGTCCATCATTAAAAAAAATTGAGGTTTCTTTTTCAAAGCGAAGAAATAGTAGTAATAAAAATGATCAGCCATTTAAAGAACTCTTTTTGAAAGTACACCGCAATATGAATAAAATTATGCACTAGTTTTTATCTAAATATGTTCCTTTTTGTTTAGAAGTAATTTTTGTTTAAGGTGCTCCTGTAGCTATTGTTGTAATCGCGAATTCTTGTACGTATGCAAGTTAGTGAATCTGAGTCAATTGTCCATATAATTTACTAGGCGATATAAAAATATTTTAAACAAAATGTGTGATCTAAAAACGAATAAGTCGTTTATGAAATATAGACAAACAGTTATGACAGTTCCACAACTGCAAAAATGTTCACCGTTTTTAGAGTTTTGAGGTACTTGCGACGAATTCGGGTTTCTTTCCATTCCGTAGGATGCTCCGCGTTATCGATTCCGAATTATTTCCCATAGCTGCCTCTTTCCTCCGAGGAAATACCGCGGAATCTGCCTCTAGTACGTAAATGCGCTTATCGCTGCAAATCTGGGGAATATCGAACTCATTTTTCTACAGAAGCAATGTAGTTTTATCTTTCATTTCATTTTTTTCCGTTTCAAATAATTCCATCGTCTATGCCCAAAGATAAGGTGATATAGCTTCTGTGGAAAACAATTCAGTTTGATATTCCTCAGATTTGCGGCGATGAGCGCATTTACGTACTAGAGACAGATTCCACGATATTTCCTTAGAGGAAACAAGCATCTATGGGAAACAATTAGGAATCGATGGTGCGGAGTACCTCTCCATCGAGGCGGAAATAAGCCCGAATTCGGCGTAAGTACCTCAAACCTCTAAAAACGGTGAATATTTCTGCACTCATCAAGCTGTCATAATTGGCTGTCCATACTTCATAAACGACTTATTCATTTGTAGATGATTTTGTTCGAAATTTTTTCGTATCGCTTTGTAAAAAATAAAATTTAAAAATAAAATTTAAAAAATCAATTAGGTAAATTTTAATTAAATAAGATAAGAAAATTTAATTTAATTTTAAATTATAATAAATCATTTAATAAATCAATCAAATTTTAATCATATAGGAAAATTAAATTTAACTTTTTACTAAGCGATGTGAAAAAATTTCGAACAAAGTCGTCTAAAAATGAATACGTCGAAATTTTTTCATATCTTTTGATAGAAATAAATATCAATAGGGCTGATTACCATTTACTTGACTCGTGTTATCTCACTAGAGATGACTATACAGCCCGTCCAAAAGTCATAATTTGAATGAAATTTAAATAATTGTTTTCTTAGCCACGCAGAAACTTTCAGGTACCGAATAACTTGCACAATATTCAGAATTTTACACTAAATATCGCCACCTCTATTGGTCCATAAGTGGCTGAACACCCTGAATACACAGGATCACAGTGATTTTGTATCTCGGACCAGACCAGGTGATTCTTATAGATTTATATGCGCTAAAAACGAATCTGACTCTCAAGTTTGCGTACCACACAGGTCAGGATTTTGAAATACTTGAGGTGAAATATACGAAAACGGGCGATTTTTGCCATATTCACGGCTCTATTACAATTACAATGAAACTAAAAAATTTTTCTTAATTGAACTTACAGCATTTGAAAGAGTGTCGTTTCTTAATTTTCCAGTCCATTACTTGATTGTTTCTAAACGATTGTATAAAGCTAAGTTTCACTACCTACGGCAAGTCGATCGTGTAGGTCCACCGCGATACACGCCTAAATGCAACTATGAAAGTTGCTTAGAGTGCCACACTTCACTTACTAGCTTGTTACCTGAGTGTATAAAAGCCAATTTTTTAGCTCAGTTATAGAGATTTAACACGTTGACTGCCACCATAACATAAAAAAGAAAAGTTTCTACTGCCAAACTCAAAAATAAGTTAAAAATGTTTGCTTTAATATTTTTAATCGATTTTATCCCAATCTTATCCTCATTTTTCGGTTTTTGGTATTTTTAGCATTATTACTTTTGAGAAGCATGTTTGCATCACATGGCCCAAATAAGCATTTCTACTTTAGAGGGCCATGTGGTGCACACTTGCTTCTCACGTAAACAAAGCATAATCGCGTCCAGGACTTGTTTGTTTTCGCTTCTTCAGGACTACGTTTTCAACGACGTTAAAATAACAACATTCAGACAATAACGTTTTTTATTTTTTAGTTATTTTATAACAGTCTAAAACAAATAAATTTTCATCCAGAATCAGTGTTGTTTTATTCGGCATAGGTACGACAAATACATGGGCTACATACATAAAATAGTTCTCTAGGTCACCAAAAACATACCCCATAAGCTTATACCGTAACCGAGAAGCATCGCTGTACCACGCACGTCGATATTTCATCAAACCTTGAGAAGCAACCATGCTTCTCACGGCCCAGGTATATTAAATGTCTGTGAAGCACACTTGCTTCTCATGGCAGTCAACGTGTTAAGGTTATGAATTTCTTTGTACGCAATAGTGTATATGGGGCGTTCCTCGCCAAATCGGACACCATTTGGCTGAAATTTCGCACCATGTTAGGGGACTTCTTGGGAACATTGTTTGTATCCGAACAATAAAGACCCTTCTGTAAAGCCAATTGTTCGTGTACAATCGGCCCTATGAAACAGCATGCAGAACATGAGTCAAAAATTTGTGCGTCTGTAGTGGCAACCTCCTCGTTGCAAATCTCGTTTTTCTGACGTGATGGGGCTCAGATGACCTCGGGATCGGATTCAGGACGCAAAAATACCTCGGAATACCATGGTCCGGTCAAATAGTCCGGACTTTTTTTTTTGTAAACCTGTGTAATTATCTGACACATAGCGATTATTAATTAGTTCACAGATTGATTTCAGTTAAAAGATACAGGCGAAATAAAAAGTACTTATTATGCTTGACAAAGTTTTTTTTATTAAATAGCATTTATTCTCTCACACGTTTAAATATTTTATAAATTCGAGATTCAACAGATGATGAAAATTCTTTAAGGTGGGATTCACACAGGATGGGTGCGTGGTGATGGCGTGGAATGGGCATGTGCCATTTGTATTTAAGGTTTCTCGAGCGGTACAGGGGCTCTTTCCCTACTAAAAGTTAGTCCACTGAAGTACAGTAACACTCTAAAGTATGTTCTTCGTGCGATGTGGCAACAAAACATCTAGTCATGTTGTGACGTCATGCAACGTTGCCACGTTGACTTATCAAAGGTTAAATTTATAAAGAACAATTAATAAAAAAAATAACAAGCTTCTTAATGAACGTGAAAATTGGTATAGATGATTTTAGTTCATTAAACTTGCTGTTCAAAAAATTTCAGAATTTTTTCACTATTTTTCTCAGAAATATCGCGGTTTGTTAGTTATAACCCATAAGAACGTATGTTATTTTGTTATTCAAAAATCTTTGCAACAAGCTTCTTAAAAGACTTGAAAATTTAACTCAATTTTTTTTCTACTTCAGTCTACCGAATATAATCATTTTCAAGCATTTCTTATTATTTTTAGTATAACGCTCGAGAATCCTTAAGCCTATGAGGCACCACGCTAGTGTCACGTTACTTCTGTCTGTATTGCCTCATAGGCTAACATGGAGGTGGCATATGCCCGTTCCACGCCAGTTCCACGCCACCGCCACGCGCCCGTTCTGTGTGAATCCCGCCTATATCTCAAAGTGTCTACTCCGTCTGGATTTACACAATGATATTTTTGCGTCCCTGTTATTGTCTTTGCTCTCATATATCGGTTCTCTAATGATTCTTTGGCTCGAATATAATCTTCGTTAGAGAAGAATTGAGCATAAATATTTGGTAAACAATTCGGTTTTATTGCCCAGTCATATAATTGTTGAAGAGTTGAAATTTGTTTGTCATTTATGTAAGTTGAAGACTTGCTCGTGCTGTTATTCTTTGACGGTTCCTCCTACTCCAGCACAAGGCCCCTTGCCGTGAGCTGTTGCAAAATAATGCCATTCAGCTTTTAGCCCAAAGTCTTCTTCATCATAATTCAGATTTACAAAATTTTTATAATTTTTAAATTGTCGAGGTGCTCCGTCGGAAAAGTAAATAACTTTTGCAGCATCATTGGATAGTTCTTTGATAAAACTAGTAGTCATTCTTGTAAATTCATGAACAGCAACTGCATCATGAGATAAGCAATCCGATATGATTATTACACTTTTGTGAACGTTCATTATTTTTTTGTAATAAATTACAACTGGATAAATAGTTGCCTGACTGTTATTCCAATGGAAACCAGATGCGGCTTTCTGAATAACAAAGACATAATTTTCCGCAACATCATAAATAAGAATGTACTCATTTTCTTTTAACGATTCTTTCAGCGTTCTCAAATAGTTTACTTGTTCTTTAGCAATATAAGTGTGTGGTAAAAGACTTGTTATATTTTCACAAAAACCGTCGACGAAATCTGATGAATTTTTCACGAATGTCTCCAAATTTGTACGAGGCTTCGAAATCCAATAATTATAAGTCATTTCATCAATTCCATTTTCATCAAATATATTTAATAATACATTTTTCAAAGTTTGTATTCCTGGACACTTATTACAGTCGTGAAAATAACATTTAAAAGTTGGATCCTGACAAATAATTATTTCAAAGCAGCCACTATATAGCTGTAATAGTGTTGCTGATTGGTCTGTAAGAGCTGCTAAATTACACCCTGCAATGAAGATCATAACTATTTTTTGACAAAGATTTTATGGTGCCCATCCACGTACAGGCGGACTGCAGTCCGTGGACTGACAGTTCTGATCTGCAGTCCCGAACTGTCATTGACCACACACGCACAGTTCTGCGGACTGCAGGCCGTCGCCGGACAGTCCAGGGACTGCAGGCCGCCGGATGATTCGCCATACACGCACAGTTCATGAGTCAGTTCAGTTCGATCAATTGTGTTTGGAAGAAGAAATATATGAGGGGTATAGATGCCAAACCCGCCAAAAGAGTCACATTTATAGCAATTCACAGGAAACGTCAAAAACTGGTGCAGACGGCCATTGCCTTACATTGGCAAGCGTATTTTCTACCTTATATTATTATTAACGGTTTAATGTGGAATTTGCACCTAAATTATGTTCGACCTTATGCACGTACTTATAAAGAACAAATTCCCGTATCTACCTCAAATTTGACAAAAATGAACTTGGCGGGTTTTGCATCTATACCCCTTGTGTCTAATATTTAACATGGTTGTGAGAAAAGGGAAGCTTATTTTGTTCCTTATAATTATGTTGTTAAGTTATCGACATACGAGAAATCGGCAACGTTTTTAGGTAAAAGAATGCCAATGTACAGATGATCCTGATTATGAATTTAATTTATATCATGGAAATGAAGAGATTCAATCCGAACGTATCGAATTATTAACTGTCATTCCTTTTGAAGCTCGAGAGCAATCGTATATTAAACAAAGAGTATTTATTCCTATTGGGAATCGATGCTGCAAAAATCATTTGATCAAAGAAAAGTTCTACGAAGACGATCTGTTCCTTTTAAAAGTGATTTTTAATTCAAGTTTTGTAGAAACATCTGATCTACAAAAATTGTTAGATAATCTTGCTGGAGGCCGCGATTCTTTACTTATAGGAATAATAAGTAATTTCTCTTATCCTGAAGATCAAGTGAAGTTACTGACTGGTTTCTCATATAAGAATATAAATGAAATACGAAATATGCTTCCTTCTATGCGCGATAATGATAATCGATCAGTGCTTCAAGCGGTTGTTGTATTTCTTATCAAATTAAGAAGTGGGAATTCAAATAGTACGATTTCTTCCTTTTTAATTCAAGCGAGAAATTCAAGCGGGGGTAGTTTTCATATGCTTATCCGGCTATACCCTTTAACATTTCGATGATCTAAATGCGGTATATGCTAACTGCATAGGTAAAAAGCGGTATGTGCACCGACGGTTATTGTAGATACCACTGTTTGACTGTGTATGATGCAATACCGCGTTTCTCACGTTTCATCGGCTCAGAAATTGAAGGATGACGAAAACTTTGCGAAATGACAGTACGTTACCTCCCGCAATCGATGTCGTAATTGTTAATGGATTTTTTTTTAATTCGTCGTATTAAAGATGTGCCAAAGTCGTTCGGCAATATTTCAAAGAAAATTCTACAAATTCTATACAGTTCTGATGCTCCACGTGTACATATAGTTTTTCATCGGTATTCTCTGCCTTCAGTCAAAGATTACGAGCGTTCGTTGCGAGGAGGTTTCGAAACTGATAACGAGTACGTCATCTGTGGTCCAAAATAAGCTAGACCAACTGACTTTTCGAAAGAACTTCGAAATGATAAATTCAAAGAAGATTAGTCGTTTTTCTGATTTCACCCTAGCAAACTCGAGAAGTAGGTACCTTTATTGGTAACAAAAATCTCTTTATCTGTATATATAAAATAAAGTCGGGTTAGTTACACAATTTATAACTAAAGAACGGCTGGACAGATTTATATGACTTTTGACTCTTGGATTTGTCTCCGCGATGAATAGCAGAATATATAGATTCGTTTCAATAAAGCAAATGCCTTGCTGTAAAGTGAATTAAATTAGTTTAAATATAATTAAAATACATTTCGTTTTTAAGTTAACACAACATTTATTGATTCTGAGGCGGTACGAAGTTCGCCGGGTCAGCTAGTTATATTAAGTATATAAAATAGTTTTTCGGATCGACGATCGACTCAAAACTCCGTCCCCCACCAATCGTCTGCCAGCCAGGGCGAAGCCGCCGCCGCCGCTCCCCTTCCCTTCCCTCTTTCCACCCCCTCCATCACCTTTCCTCCCCCCTGAACTGACAGAAAATTTTTAACATCGATGAAAGTTCGGCACGACAGGCCCGGACTGCAGATCAACCGCCACACACGCACAGTTTTCCAACAGTTTCGACGGACTGCAGGCGACGGACTGCAGGCGAACTGTACGTGTATGGTGAAATTTGGACTGAAGGCGGGATCGCTCGCAGTTCGGGACTGCAGCATCAATTTTCTCGTTTTTACTGTTCCTGCAGATTCCGTTTTTTAATTGTAGACGGCACTGTAGCAGCACCGCTAATCTTTTCGCACATCGGAAATAAAACATATCGAGTACCAAACCGCCCGAATGCCATAGAGGCGCCGCTCGAGTGGAAGGATCAACCGCCCGTGGAATGAGAGCGTCGAACCGCCCGGGTACCGTACAGGTGCCCCTGGAGTGCAACTGATAGACAATTTTTTATATCAATGAAAGTTTAGCACGACAGGCCTGGACTGCAGATCAACCGCCACACACGTACAGTTTTCTAAAGCCCGCTACAGACTATGCGCGATGCGTGATGCGCGATGCGCGATGCGTGATTCGCGGCAGTTCGTTGTAGTTCGTAGCAATTCGTAAACAGAGCCATACAGACTATGCGCGATGCGTGATGCGCGATGCGCGGTGCGTGATTCGCGGCAGTTCGTTGTAGTTCGTAGCAATTCTGCTTGCATTGTTTCAAAGTTACCAGTTCTAAAATTATTTACACACGAATACAATGCTAATTATGTATGTAGGTACATTATGTATGAAAAAGTGAAAAACATAATACTATGATTGAAATACATATTAAGGAGGATCGACTGTTTCTTTGGAGTCAAAAATGTGTTTGAAAAAAATGTTTTCACAGCAATCTGAAACGTTATGGAATAATAATTAAATGAATTATGAACCTATTTTATGCATCGTTCATGCCGAAAATCATTAGTAAATAAAATATTGGAAAATTTATGGCGGACTATTAGAGCGTCAATGACTCCGGAATCGTTGTCAGAGGCTTTTTGTCCAACATTTTAAAGAAAAATAAAAAATTACAAATAATCTATAAAAACCTATAAAAACAACTCATAGAGAATGCTGAGGACATAAAACAGTTATTCGATTGATAATTCAGCATCATGGATATATTATTATAGTTTAAACATTTTTTATTGTGCGTTGCAATTTTCATCGTATTCTTGGCAACGTTGTACTCCGCGATATTTTATATTGGCTGCAGTGACGCGAGCATGCAGCAAAGCCGGTATAAAGTCAAATTTTGTCGAAAAAGAAAAAGAGTTGTATAAGTAAAGGCATGATTTCGTTTCAACAATCATTCAACTTGGATAGAGATTTTAGGGACAATATTTTTTTTATCGTTCCGAATCTTTCAAATTTCGCGCTCAGTTTGAATAGACGCCAGGTAAGGTTCGGTCTTTCAGCTTTACAACTGTTTCGCTGCCGTGTTGCCAAGTCTCTCACCGTTAATATGGCGTGCTAATGGTTTGCGAAGTAAAAACGAATTTCATGATAATATTACGTTGCAACCATATAGAAAAAATCGCTGCAGAAATTTCGGTAAGGTTGGCACGCTAACATACGGTAAAATCTAATTTACTTATTTTTTACATAATCCTTAATATTTCATCTGTCAAATTACTAGTCTTTCAAAGTCTAAAGTTGGCGGAATGTGTGTTAAAGTCAGTGATAATATACCTTAGTACAATCGTCTCCCATAAGGCGATGTTATAAAAGTAGTCTACTTTAGAATAAAATAACGAAGAAACTAGACGGTCTATATTGCTCAAATTTTCGTATTAGTTGTGTAAAATATTCGTGTATATCATAAAAAAATTAGGGCTGTGTGTAAGTTGGTTTTCGTCTGATAGTCGAACCTCCTTAATAGTCTTCAAATTCTACTTCCATTGCTTCATCCTTATCGTAATTAATCACAATATCGCTTCCATTTTTTTACATCCATTTCAACGCACGAAAGTGTTGTTGGGTTCCGCCAATAATTGCACATGGAAGAATCGTCGTAATTTAGTGAAAATACTCTGCGTCAAGGATAAGCGGAAGTGAGATTTACTGCAGCTTCGAAAGTTTTCACTATAGGAAAAAGACAAGAGTCCGCTTCGTAATAAAAAAAAAAAGACATTAGTGGAGGCATTCAGGGTGCGCACCGAAGGGCACGGGTTCATATACATCGACTGTTTGGTTATTACATATTCGGAAAAAAACCCAGTAAGAACGTTTTTCCCCTTTCTCTGTACCTTCGAGAAAGAGCCATGAAATTGTCCCTTCCGGACAGGCAAAAATAACAATACAAAGTGTTTCGTAAATCTTCGATAAGTCTACCGCGAGCATTATGTTCCCACGGCGCCGATCGGCCGGCCTACGACAAATCGTCGGCGGAATATTTTATTGTGATGTTTTCTCGAAAGTCAGAGCCGTCACTTTCAAAACAGAAACATAAACGAGCCTTGGACTCTGCCACCCGAAGGTGACCTGCGGAGGGTTATCTACAGCCCCTCAAACACCGGAAAATTCCTGCAAACAAAATAGCGCGCACAAAGAATGGACAAATGAACTATGAACACAGCCCGTACTTCGGCGAAAGAGCAGTTGATGCGCAGCCTTTGATATTCGTCCATTTACCGCCTCCAAGAGCGAATCACTGCGCATCACTGCGAACCACACGAACCATGTTGTTTACGAATCGATTTTTAACGAACAAGTCCCTACACACTATTCACGAACTGCCGCGAATCACGCATCGCGCATCGCGCATCACGCATCGCGCATAGTCTGTAGCGAGTTGGCCAAGAACGAATCACTGCGAATCACTGCGAATCACTGCGAACTACACGAATCATGTTGTTTACGAATCGATTTTTAACGAATAAGTCCCTACACACTATGCACGAAATCACGCATCGCGCATCGCGCATCACGCATCGCGCATAGTCTGTAGCGGGCTTAACAGTTTCGACGGACTGCAGGCGACGGACTGCAGGCGAACTGTACGTGTATGGCGAAATTTGGACTGCAGGCGGGATCGCTCACAGTCCGGGACTGCAGTCCGCCTGTACGTGGATGGGCACCATTACTAGTACAGTCAACTCTCGTTAAAAGGCCGGTGCAGGGGGGGGGGGGGGTGTAGAAGAGGCGCATTCTGAGAAATGGCCTTCCCCCACTCCTTGCGTCACTCCCCTCAAACGATTTCTTACTTTCGTTTCGCTCGATAATAGTCCGCTACGAATTTTGGTATTTCCAGGCGTTCGCGGCAGGCCTGGAATCGCAGAGGTGCTACCAAATGTAAATCAAATTCAATGTTCACGCATCAGGTGAGAAATTAGAGCTTAGAAAATTTACCGGTCAACGTTATTGCATCATTTATGTAATTTTTGATTGCTGTGAAAAAAAAGTTCTAATACAAAAATATTACCGTCAATGCGGGCTACTTTGGCCCTGGGGTCCTTCTTTGACCCAAATTAAGAAATAAAATAAAACGTTCTGAAACTATCTTGAGGAAGCAGATTTTAACACGGTCCGTGCCGGATCGATTTTTGAAGACTTTCCGTTCAGGCCGCGCGTGGAGCGTATACGATCTACACTTTTACGATTAAATAAACTCGTTTTTGACGTACGCCTTACAATTTTTCAATAGTACAAAGCCATAATTAGTAAGAAAAGGGTATACATTTTAATATGCATTAGACAACAAAGCAATAAATTAAATTTTTTATTGTTATTATTATTAACACGTTCACTGCCGTCTCGGTCTATATGACCGAGAATTTTACATTTGCATATTATTTAGTAAAGTATTTTTGCACATAATTTAGTAAAGAGAGAGAGAGAGAGAGAGAGAATATGAATTTTGAAAAAATTCTTACGTGAGTCATTACTACACTTATAAACGTCTGTCTGCGCACTGTCGGCAGTCAACGTATTAACCCGTTCGCTGTGGATGACCTTTCTTCTGTGCGGAAGGGATATTTTGTTAAAGCATTTAAATATTGGGGATGACGCCTTATGGCATCATCCACACATAGTAGGGGAGTACGTTGACGCCATTAGGCGTCATCCACAGCGAAAGTGTTCATTGTAAGGCATACGCCAGAAATAAAACAATACAATTGTAAAGCGTGGGGCGTATACTCCCCACGCGGCGTGAACGGAGTCTTCAAAAAAATGGTCTGGCAGGGAACGTGTTAATAACAATAAAAAATAAAATTTATTATTAACACGATATACGTAATGTAAGATGCCTATATTTCACTCGACAGTAAATTTTTAAATAATTCTTCGTTTTTCAATGAGAATTCCAAGTGGCCTGAACGGAAAGTTCAGCGCGCGTGTATGTAGGTATCTATATTACCCCTGATGAATATGTAAAACGTTAGAGAATTACATTTTTTAATTGAAAAAAATTGAACAATTATTTGAAAAAATTTTAAAAAGTTAATTTTTCGTCTGGTTTATTAGCGAGCGTTTCATTCATAAACGTTTAGAGCGCCGTGGTGGAGGTAACGCCGGACTAATAACGAGCGGCCTTATAACGAAAGTAGAATAGAAACTTTTCGCGAGCGCTGTGGTGGGGATGACGCTTGAGCGAAGCGGCCTTATAATGAGCAGCCTTTTAACGAGAGTTTAACATCATTAGCTTGACGTTTTGGTGCATACAACAAACACAAACCGTGTGAGTTCCACTAGAACCTGCAAGTACGCAGTGTTGAGGACGTAATGACGCAAATTTAGAAAAACAAACCCGATAACCTGGATATCGTACTTTAAAAAGTTCATATAACTCTTTTAAGTTGGGGAGAATAAGGCGTTTCTTGATATGTTCACGTTTTCCGTCATTATTTCGAATAGAAAGATAATCTTTCATTCCCGGCATATTCACACTAATTTCATCGTCTACATAGAATTCGAAAATTTTAGACTTAATATCATTTGATAATGGTCGACCTAAACATAAAAAAATTAAACTTATCTTTATTGAGTAAAATGTTTTCTTATGAAAGTCTACTTCTTTTTTGTTGTTCTAGCACCTATCAAAACTAATGATGATTAACCTGGACCATCCTGTATAATTATAATATGGTCTGATAAGATATGGCTTCAACTTACAATTAGTCATATATGATTATATATCACCGTATCTGATCAGATATGTGTTCATATATGATCAGATATGGGCTTATATCTGTTGAGATGTAGCATCAGATCAGGTATGTATATGACTATATATGGCCATATCTGATCATATATAAGTCTATATCAGATATAAACCAATATATAACCACAGATATAATCATGTACATATAACTACATTATAATTACATCTTATTATATATGATCATATCTGATTATATATGTCCCAGGCAAATAGTAACTTTAGGCAGATAGTATCTGCCTAGGAAAATACTAACTGCCTGGGCAAATAGCTTTTCTTTATAATTCATTCCTAAATGACTAGGCAGATACTATTTGCCTAGTCAAACAGTATCTGCCTAAATCTTCTTTAGGCATATAGCATATAGATTAGTTATTTATATAACCAGTTAGGAAATGCCTCATTTTGCGTAACGAGTGAGATTATTGCAATATCTATCACACAAGTTACACAGAATGCATTTCCTAACGTGTTGCATACAAGATTTTTTCAAATTATTCCTAAAACATGCGAGCGGTTGGTTAGGCAAATGGTCATTTCAGGCAAATAACTTTTGTGGCTCCGCTCGCGTCGCTCGCTCCGCCGCTCGCTCGCTTCAAGCCTAACCTAATCTAACCTAATCTTATCAAATCTAATTTATTAATATTTTAATGCGTTAGACTGGGTTAGGTTAGGTTAGGGTCGGCGGAGCGAGCGAAGCGAGCGAAGCCACAAGAGATATTTTCCTAGGCAAAGCTATTTGCCTGCAAATAACTTGTGGCTCCGCTCGCTTCGCTCGCTCCGCCGATTCAAGCCTAACCTAACCTAACCTAATCTTACCAAATCTAATTTATTTATATTTTAATGCATTGGACTGGGTTAAGTTAGATTAGAGTCGGAGGAGCGAGCGAAGCCACAAGAGCTATTTTCCTAGGCAAAGCTATTTGTCTGAAACGACCATTTGCCTACGACATAAAAGCTTGATTAGGAATTAGAAATTTCCCGCACTGGATAACATAAACAAACGTCCATCTACAATTATCAAACCCACACCTAATAAATTACTGAAATACTGAAGTTTATCTGAGGAGCAACTACTTATAGCCCGCTGCACACGTCCGTCTTTTAACCGTGCGGTACCGCTGCGGTGCCGGAATTGCGGTTGGTGATATCACTCCCGGTGCACACGTCGTTACGGTGCCGCTGCGTTGCCGCAGCAATTCAATGCACTCTATAGACGGGAAAGTACTGAGAAGCCAGAGGTGCATATGCGGTATCATTGCGGTGTCGTGGGGAACTGCGGCGAAAGACTGCCGCAAGAGGAACGCACGGCGCCGCAACGTCACTGGAGGTGTGTGTGCAGAGCGCTACAATCTATCTATGGTATCACCGACCGCAATTCCGGCGCCGCAGCGGTACCGCACGGTTAAAAGACGGACGTGTGCAACGGGCCTATGATATGCACATAACCACAAATTATTGAACTGAAATAGACTAGATACTATTTGCCTAACAACGGTTCCGGCAGATACTATTTGCCTAGGCAAATGGTGTTTAATCAGAAATAAACATAATAAAGCAATTTGCCCAGGCAGTTAGTATTTGCCTAGGCAGATACTATCTGCCTAAAGTTGCTATTTGCCTGCGACATATATAATTTGTTTTTCTCGGGCAGGAAGTGTCAAATATTGTACCATTTGATTGCTGAAATGACATGAAATTATCGAGCTTCGGTATATTAAAGATTCATTAAATGTTTCCCTTTTTTGTGGTTATTACTATTTGTCTTACTTTTGAACGACAGCCGGAATGCTAATTCCGAAGCAGTTCTGTAAAATGACAAATGACACGCTGTATATTTACATACACAATAATTATAATTCCATATATGTATCTTTAGTGGTACTCACAAGTGTGTCAACAGAGTATACACCGATTTTGATTTAATACACGCCAGTGCAATTGGTTGCATATCGGTTAGTGCACCCCGTCCACTGGTTTTCTGTGATTCGGTGGTAACACCGACAGCCAAGATCTGACCCAAGTGACATCGCTTACGATTATTTCCTTGGTTATTCAAAACTAAAACAGTAACTATAACGGTAAGAATAAAAAAACATTAAACTTTTGTATTTAACCTATTTCTCCCATTCATTAAAAAACTTGCTATGTACAAACCTTTATGGAGTAACCGACGCGCGTGTTTATTCTTTTATAAATAAAAGCAAACATAAATTTGAAATGCATTTTCAATTCATTTAGTCGATAATTTAAAACAATTAAGACAGATGGAGAGAGAAAATACTTTGTTGTAGATAAAAATACGTGTGTGTATAATAACATATAATATAAAACAGTTTTTATAGAAAAATTGTTAGATGTGAAACATCGAAATTCTTCTTTGTAGAAAGTATGCGATAGGAAGGATGGACCACGCGTCCGTCGAAAGAACACGTGCGCCAGTGCGCATTTGTATTTATGACTGTGATACTATTAAACGGTACGAACCGTTGTGTCTAATTCAAAAAGCGCATTTAGTTTACTCTCTCTTAACTCTACCATCGGTACTGTTTAATAGTATCACAGTCATAAATACAAATGCGCACTGGCGCACGTGTTCCTTCCTATTGCATACTTTCTACAAAGAAGAATTTCGATGTTTCACATCTAACAATTTTTCTATAAAAACTGTTTTATATTATATGTTATTATACACACACGTATTTTTATCTACAACAAAGTATCTTACATCGATGCGGGCCTAAAGTTCATAGATAATAAGATAATGGCGATTAAATTTCCTTTCCTGGTGAATAAGTTTAGCCTCATATGTTTCTTTGACTTATCAAATATCTATTTACAATCGTGATGTATTATAGATTGTACACACATACGTACCATATGAGGCTAAACTTACTTGCCAGCGAAGAAGTTTCAATTACTATTATCTCATTATTTATGAACTTTTGACCTATATCGATATGACTTTTCTATGTATGGTGGGAGAAGGAAATTCTTCGAAACCACCGAGCTGGAGCATGAAAATTGGCGCCGGGAGAGTACGCAGATTCAGCGCCGTTCGGTTGGTGCTATCCCCGAAGAAGTACACGTGCACCGCAATAGTCGAATTTATTGCGGGTCTGCACTTTGTCCGAGGAGAGCATAAAAGGCAGAGGGTTTCTGTTGCCTCCCGCGAGGCTCCTGAAATCTGAGTACGCGGTCGAGGCCCTTCGCTTGCGACCCGGCGCCTATCACTCTCGCTAGACATTTAGTCGGTCAAATAGACTGAAATTTCTCTGGCAGTAAATTTTTATCGTGTATCCACTGCACACAATCTAGCTAGATTTATTTTTCTCAACCGAGATTCTAGACTAACTCTCGCTAGATTGTTCTCGATGCTGTGTCCACTTGAGTAAATCTAGCTGAAAACGAAAGAACACGTTCGCCAGTGCGCATTTGTATTTATAATTGTGATACTATTAAACAGTAGGTACAAACCGTTGTGTCTAATTCAAAAAGCGCATTTAGTTTACTCTCTCTTAACTCTGTCATCAGTCGCTGTTCCGTCTCGCGATAAACGGCATTCGACACAACGGTTCGTACTGTTTAATGGTATCACAGTCATAAATACAAATGCGCAATGGCGCACGTATTCTTTCAACGGATGCGTGGTCCATCCTTCCTATCGCATACTTTCTACAAAGAAGAATTTCGATGTTTCACATCTAACAATTTTCCTATACAAACGGTATTTAAATGTTATTTTTAAACTTGCTAACCAATGATCAATCAATCCTCATGCTTTTATTAATGAGGGTAAATACTGCTTCGTACACCGATACAGTGAGCGTGTAGTAGTAAGTGGCTAGTGGTAAGTGTAGTAGTAAGCTAGGGCTCGGTGAAAGGGGACCATCGAGTCGTGGCGGAGAGAGCCGATGCCTCCCGAGTTAGGCCAGGCGAACGTTGGGACGCAGTTCAGTGAGGAGACGCAGGGTGACCGTTGCCTCTATATCTATATATAGAATAGATATAGATATAGAGGCAATGTTCAACGTTCGCCTGGCCTTAGCGTATTTAGCCACTCCAGCGACGTTTCACGAGCAGCCGGTCTCACCCCCGAGGCGCGGCATAAAGGCGCGTATACATCTGCGAGCTGAGCGTGAGCCGAGCGGCTCACGAGTCACTCGTGAGCTGCGCGTGAGCCGTCCATTTAAATGAATGCTTCCAAGGAATTTCCAACGACCAGCCAGATACACCCGTGCTCACGGAATCTGTCGCTGGTGACTTTTTTTAAACCTTATTTTTAAACGTACTAACCAGTGAACAATTAATTCTCATGCCCTCATTAGCTACGGTGACGTCTACTCTCGTTAATGAAAGCACGAGGATTGATTAATCATTGGTTAGTACGTTTAAAAATAACATTTAAAAAAAGTCACCAGCGACAGATTCCGTGAGCCCGGGTGTACATCTGCGAGCCGAGCGGCTCGCGCTCGCTTGATTGGGACGTGGTTTAGAGCGCTGAACTAACGACTTTGAGCCACTCGTGAGTCGCTCACTGCGATCCGCCTCCCGTGGCTCACTGTGAGCGGCTGACGAGTCACTCATGGTGATCCGTCTCCTGTCGGTTTTTCTGGTGAACGCAAAGGCCGAAATTTTTATATTCATTTGACACTGAAGACAATGCTAATTTTGCTACTTCAAATTGTTGCAGTGCTTTAATAATTTTCTTCCTTATGAGACGAATGAAAATAATTACCGAATTTTTTAAACATTATTTAACAGATCTATGAACTAGTCCTATACTTTTTGCAACTATTATGATGATGGAGTTACCAAAATGGGTTCGACTTGGTGCTTCGTCAAATATTGTAATTGTCGATGTGAACAACTTAATCGTCACTGTAGATTTGAATACTTTGCTATGATTCGAAAGTTAGTTAATGACAGCATATACATAGCAGAAGTTGATAATTTTAGATACAACAGCTCCGGCTTTTTCCACAAATGTCATCAAATAAATAATGTAAAGGCCATCCCAATTAGCAGTCTTATTACACCTTGTATATACATTAATCTCAATAATGAATTATATGTGGTTTATCATATTAACATTAAGGAATTAGAATAAATAATGTAATATATAAATATTGTTTTCTACTGTTCTATGTAGTTTTCATTTTTATTCTATTATTTTCTTGAAAATTGTAATGTACAAAAAACTATGATACTTCAATTCACCTTATATTATTTATTGAAGGGGTTTTTTCTCTTAAAAATTTTGATGAAATACATTTTCCTCTTTTATAATGCATGCAAGTATTAAATTCATTGACTTCTATTGTGAGAACGCAGGTGAATGACGTAAAGATAACGTACTTTTTTAATGTTGGTGTATTTGAGGAAAGTTATTACAAAAATCAATCCTTGTCACCTCTTCAATAAACTTATTTAATATTATCTGAAGATGTTAGGTTTAAGTATTCTTTCACACGTCGCCCTAGTCTACAGGTCTGGATTGCGAGGGGTCAAGTCACAGTATCTGTTTTTTAACAGAGATCCTTCGAATAAGCGTTAGTCTCAAGTGGGAAGCATTAATTTCAACAAGTGGCTCATGAGCGACTCGTGAGCGACTCGTGAGTCGCTCGGCGCCGCTCAGCTCACACTCAGCTCACGCTCAGCTCGCAGATGTATACGCACCTTAAGATGTTTCACATCAAAGAAAAACGCAAAGTAGTGTCGAAGCTGTATTGGAGCATCTGTCACTTTAACCACTAATAAGATGATCAATGATTCTCAGACTGATAGTTCTATTTGATTCGAATCTTGGCTGTCGATATTACCGCCGAGTTACGGGAAATCACAGTGGATAGGACGCACTAATCTATACATAACGCACTGGCGCGTATTAAGGGGCCGACAGACGCCGTCTGGAAATGTAAAGATATATTTCCAACATGGTGCATAAGAACCTTTTGTATTTTCGCCACCACACTTAAAAAACATAAATCTAGGGCCCTATAGGAAAAAAAAGAAAATACTAAATTTCTGATTTTGCCGATTGATTACAACAAAGAAATTTATTTATTTTTTCTATAGGGTCCTAGATTTATGTTTTTTAAGTGTGGTGGCGAAAATACAAAAGATTCTTATGCACCATGTTGAAAATATATCTTTACAGCCGCGACAATTTTTGGGCATTTTTGTCGCGGCTGTAAAGATATATTTCCAACACACATGGTGCATAAGAAACTTTTGTATTTTAGCCACCACATTTAAAAAACATAAATCTAGGGCCCTATAGAAAAAAAAAAAAAAATTTATTTTTTGTAATCAATCGGCAAAATCAGAAATTTATTATTTTCTTTCTTTTTCCTATAGGGCCCTTGATTTATGTTTTTTAAGTGTGGTGGCGAAAATACAAAAGGTTCTTATGCACCATATTGGAAATATATCTTTACATTTCCAGACGGCGTGTATCGGCCTCTTAAACCAAATACGAGATATGTACTATAGGTAACTAAATATGTGAAAGTTGTATTATCAGAATTTTTAAGCCGATAAGGATTGCAAAAAAATTAAAGATCTCAATTCTGTTTTTTATGAAATAATTTTCTTATTTTCAGTACTTTCGAAGGAGTTCATAACATCAGCAATCCTCGAAGAAGAAGATTGGGTTCTACTACAGCCGTAATAAAATGTGTGCCGTAGAATTATCTTTTTCTAACGGAAGTCACTCAGAATCTTCTTCGTACGTCATTCGTCGCTTGATCATGATTTTATAGCTTCATCAGTGAAACTCGTGACAACTATGTATTTATTAAAGATAGAAATACGGCAGACAAGAGGAAATTCGAGAAAACAAGAAATTGGAATGGGGACTCAGTGAAGGAAGACGAAAGTGGTTTAGTATCAGCAATAAAGGAGAAATTTACTTCCGATAGAAATGTAGACGAGAAATTTTTGTTAAAGTACAATTGGAAACATGAATCGGTAAGATATGTATTTCGTATAGAACTAGTGCATTAGAAAAATAATCCACATTTGTATCACATTATGTCACGCTCATAGTCAGAAATAAATTATCGAAGACATGGATACGACATCGAAATTAGGCGCTAAAAGTTTGGCTCAAATTTTCCTCTGTCGTTGACAATACCTATTTCCGTACTCGCGAATCGACGTCATGGGAATATTCATTAATGAAATGATTTCTATATCACTGTGAATGCATCATTCGAATCATTCTATATAATGAGGGATATAACTATTACAATCATCCAGGGAAGCACCTTATTGGTGCTCATATACCACGTCCAAGTCGTCCCAAGAAGAACATAGATATCTAAGAGATGCCACAAAGATGCCTGAAAAATGTTACGGATAATGTTTTAGTTCCCCAAAAAGTTATATTTATGATACTATACAAATGACTAACCATAATGTCTGACTGAGGGCCGATTCCATCAACTCTGATTAAATGCTTGATTACCTAATCACGATTATATTTAATCGGCGTTCTAATCATGATTAAGAGGCCGACACACCCCGTCTGGAAACGCCCGAAAAGTTGTCGCGGCTGTAAAGCGATAATTCCAACATGGTGCATAAGAACCTTTTGTACTTTTCGCCACCACACTTAAAAAACATAAATCTAGGGCCCTATAGAAAAAAATAAATAAATTTCTTTGTTGTAATCCATCGGCGACCTCACAAATATACCTATATTTTGCAAGTTGTAAACGGGGAAACAATCAAAGTATTGAAATGAATTCTTCTATGGGACCCTAAAATAAACCTTGTACAAGGTACTACCACCTTTTGCACGAAAGATTTCTGAAAGCCCATTGCAGGAAACCTTTATTTCAAACCTATTACTCGTCTACTTTTATCAGCCGAGTAATGCTTCCATCTAGCGTCTTCACTACGTACGGACTGCGGGGTTGTCAGATTTGTCTCCGCCACGAATAGCAGAATATCGTCGGTCTTATCACGTAAGGGCGTATCTCACAAGGGGACCCCGGCAGATGTCAAATCGATTTTGTCTTGAAAACTTCTTGGAATAGCGTCGCGCGCGTGTTCCAAGTGTCTTCGGGATTGGCGTGCATAATGTTACCAATGCTTCGATAGCGCAACGGTTAAGTTGCCGGGCTGGGAGTCTCGATGTCGCGGGTTCAAGTCTTGTCGGATTTTTTTTTTTATTAACTTTTTTCATTCGATTATACAATCCCTTCTTGTTATAGAAAGTGGTTTACATTATCGAATAAAATAAAAGTTTCAATTGTTTTTATAGTTTTACGTTATTTTTTCTTCCTCGTTGAGGTGAACCATTATTATTGCCAACCAGGCCGTTTTTCGAAAATGTCAATGAAATTTGCTTTCCCATAACGCTTTTAAAGTGTAAATGTGCGTGTGGCAAAGTTCCATTCGTCAAATGTTCATGGTGTCAAAATACGGTGTGCTTCAAATGTTTTTTCGACAATTATTATCCAAAAAATCGTGTATAAAATCTTCGGCAGCCAAAAATTCCCATGACGAAATGTAAGAATAAAAAATGCAACGATGCTTCCAACTGTTCTTTCTAATAATATTGGTTCACCTCAACGAGGAAGAAAATAACGTAAAACTATGAAAAAAATTGAAACTCTTATTTTATTCGATAATGTAAACCACTTTCTATAACAAGAAAAGGTTGTAATCGAATGAAAAAAGTTAATAAAAAAAAAATCCCGACAAGAATTGAACCCGCGACATCGAGACCCCCAGCCCGGCAACTTAACCGTTGCGCTATCGAAGCATTGGTGAAATGACGTACGCCAATCCCGGAGACACTTGGAACGCGCGCGCGACGCGGTATCCCGGTCTAAACGGGAGCGAGCCATGCTCTCGCCACTGAGGCCGGCGTAAGACCTAACCTAACCGGACCGTGTCCACACTGCATGCATTCGGCAACATCGCTAACCTCGCGTAGCTCCACCCCCTTCTAGCGTTTTGACATTACCTCGTCTCACCGCTGCCCCGCAGGAGAAACTAGTGGGCCTGGTATGTCGGCCTCTTAACTGCACAATTCGTTCCACCATGAATTTTTAGCCCCCGATTATCTAATCATATACCCTCTTCGCAATAAGTTTTGGTTTTGTTGTAACGGTGATTCTGATTGGTTCATCAACGGAACTTGTAATGGAGTAGGAGGAAAACCTGACGTGATCAACTGACGCGCTGCAAGCCGAGCTCAGTGAGCTGCCGAAATCTCCAACAGAATTTAAAAAGGAACCAGTTGCATAATACCGGAGAGCAAGCAGGAGTTGTACTCTGGGTGCAATAGCGTGGTTTCTGAAATGTGCACTCCCTTTATTTAGTAAAGATACAGAAAATTCTACGGGATTTTTAACGTAATATGATAATGTTGCGATATTTTAAAATAGATTATATATTATTTAAGAAGTAATTTATCTTTCTGTAGCGTGTTGCAAATTATGTACAATTTCCAGAAGCAAAGCTTCAACATTGTCTTTCGATAACCGAAAACGCGTAATGAAATCCAAATCATCCAAAGTTTGGAAATAATTAATTCGTTCCTTAATTAAATGTGGCCTTCTATCAATTTCGATACCATTTTCATCATCAGATGATGATAAAATATCAGATGAAGCTTTTATTGCCACTCCGGGTTGAGCTAGACCCGGAGGAGTGTTGGACTCAGGAGCTCTAAAGGTTCAAGTCCCCCTCTACCAACTAAACCCCGCTTTCGCCACGAAATCCTGAAACGGAGGGTAACCCGGAAGGCTTGTGTAGCCAGGGCATCTCGGGCACCCTCCCAGGATACGGGCTGTGTCGTCCTCCATTCTAGCTCACGACCATGAAAGAAGATAGGGTGGAAGGGGTTAACCACCCACCTACCCTTAATCCCTTGGGAAAGAGCGTCCACCCCGGAAGGAGGGCGGAGCTTAGTAACCGATCCGCTGGCGTTCAGCCGTTGCGGGGTGAGAACCGCACAGCTCGGATGCGAGAGAAGAGAAGAAAAAAAAAGAAAAGAAAATAATAAAAATAATGAAAATGAATATGGTGCAATAAAATAATGAACTAAATTGTAAAACCTCGGTGCCTGATACACTGTACTCAAAGAACAAACAAAATTATATTTGTACTGGCCGGAAGAAGCCAGAAGAAAAATTAAATAGGGGCGGACAGAGGTTTGGGATAAATTAAGGTTAAGTTAAGTTAACGTAAAGAAATAAAGAAATAACCTGCTGAAACTAAAATAACCAAAATGATATGTGCAAGGGGGGGGGGCGAGACAGGTGTGTCAAGGCGTCATATAAATAAAGAGGTAAAAGAAAGAAATAAAATAAACTAAGTTTCGCTAATTAGCGCCTATAGAAAAGAAAAGGAGTAATTAATCCCATACGCATCACGAGCCGCCGGCAAACGATAAGTTAATCTCGGTTATCTTAACCGTCGGCCTGTCTGGGCGGTCGTCCAGTCTAATCCCGTGCGCGGTGTAAGAATCGGGCATACAGTGTGCGTGTCTCCAGCGCGCGAGTCTATGGCGTCCATGAAGTAAGGATGGCGTTCCATGATGGCGTTGTGTTTACGACCTGTCAACGTGCGCGTCGCATCTCGCGATTTCGTCCGTCTCGTTCTCGGTTCCTTTTCACCGCTTCTTTTCTCATTAACACGTCCCTGGCGAAGGAGTGCATCGCATACCATGTCCTGGGTCCCCGTACCTTCCAACCTCGTGGCCGCATAACCTAGTAATTCATTGGCACCGTAGTCGTGTGAGGTAATGATATTTTATGCTAACCCCCCCCCCCCCCTACTATCAGCCTAACCCGGGAACAATGACGTGTGAACGTAGTAGATTTCTATTCCTTTGGGGTACTTTTTTAACATGAGTTCCCCTTGCCTCTCACTAATAATAAGACCGATAACAACGAATAAAAATAATAAAAATTGAATAAATACGAAAAGGAAAAAGAATAAAAGAAAATTTCATGAGTCCTTACTTCATTTGTGATACCTAACTTGCTTGTCTTCAAACGATCGACGGAGTGAACGTCGCTTATTACTTTTCTTATCCTTCATAACATTTCGTTTCAAACTCCAGCAATAGTCTGCCATCATATCTTGATATCGTTTTTCCATGTTCTTCATGTCTTGATGGCACCTTTCTGCATGTTCTTCACTGAAGTCACCTAGTTTTTTTAGAAAAAAATCGATATGTGAATCTAAGAAATGAATTTTAATAGTTATATTACAACCTAGAACTTGAAATTGTTGTATCATGTCACTCACCAGCTTCTTATAATTTGGACTTTTCTTATTTCCAAGGAAATTCTGGCATACATCGCACAAGAGGCGATTTCAAAACATTTGGTGATCCGGGTTCTAAAGACTTGCGCTCTTTTCAAACTATTAATTAGTTCGGTGACATTGTCACAATATACTAAGGGCCGGTTTTGCCAACAGGTATAAACGCGGTATAGCGCTATACTGAGAATAACCATAAGGCTTATTGCTGGTTATTCTCAGTATAGCGCTATACCGCGTTTATACCGTGTTGGTAAAACCGGCCCTAAATCTAATTTCTTATTTCTTATCTATACCGCATGTCCTATGGCCAACCGCGCAGGTGAGCTGCGACCTGAATTCTTGACTTCGGCAGTATTTATGGTACAGTTAGAGTGGGCTTCAGACGAGTGCGCTGCATAAGAACGAAAAGTGTCGACTGCTCTTCTAATAGCTGTCAATTCGGGAGATCGAAGCGTTTCGTGTAACCTCAAAATCGTAAAGTTTTGAATTAGTAGTGAATAATTTGTAGAAGTGATGAGAAATAATCATAAATAATCTTCCGAATTGACACCTTAGGTATTGCTCACGCCACTTCGTAAAACTATTTCCTAGACTCGCGCGGTGCTAGCGCGGAAATAATTTCTGAAACAAATAGGCATGAGGCGTGTAATTCGGTTTGACATCGAAAAAACCCGAATGATTGTTAACTCTCACTTCTGAACATTACTTACCATTTATTCAAAGATTCACGATTTCCAGCTTAGACTTTGATCTCCCGAATTGATAGCCATCGGGAGATCAGACGTTTCACACTTTTCGTAAGAACGCAGCGTAAGAGCGAAAAGCGTCGTCTGATTTCCCAATGGCTGTCAGTTCGGAAGATTATTTATGATTATTTCTCATCACTTCTACAAATTATTCACACTACTAATTCAAAACTTTACGATTTTGAGGTTACATGAAACGCTTCGATCTCCCGAATTGACAGCTATTAGAAGAGCAGTCGACACTTTTCGTTCTTATGAAGCCCACTCTAACTGTACCATAAATACTGCCGAAGTCAAGAATTCAGGTCGCAGCTCACCTGCGCGGTTGGCCATAGGACATGCGGTATATATAAAAATGAATGTTTGTCTGTCTATCTGTATGTCTCTTATGCCTTCCTAAATCGTTCATCCGATTGCGATGAAATTTTGGGAAATGATTGGACGCATACCCGCGACGGTTTGTGAGTTAGTAAATCTTATACAGGGTGTTCAAAAAGTCCCGGTACGGCCGATTATCTCAGCGGGAAAACATTTTAGAGAAAAATGTTTAATACAAAACTTTAAGGATTTTCCCTTGGCTACCCAGTGGTCGTATTGGATTTGACCTTGACCGTGACCTTTAAGGTAATATCAAATGCCTTCCTAAACCGTTCATCCGATTGCGATGAAACTGGGGAATGGTTGGACGCATGCCCGCGAAGGTTTCTGAGTTAGTAAATCTTATAAAAGGTGTTCAAAAAGTACCGGTACGGATGATTATTATGCCTTCCTAAACCGTTCATCCTATTGCGATGAAACTTTGGGGAATGATTGGACGCATGCCCGCGAAGGTTTCTGAGTTAGTAAATCTTATAAAAGGTGTTCAAAAAGTACCGGTACGGATGATTATTATGCCTTCCTTAACCGTTCATCCGATTGCGATGAAACTTTGGGGAATGGTTGGACGCATGCCCGCGATGGTTTCCCAGTTAGTAAATCTTATACAGGGTGTTCAAAAAGTACCGGTACGGATGATTATTATGCCTTCCTAAACCGTTCATCCGATTGCGATGAAACTTTGGGGAATGGTTGGACGCATGCCCACGAAGGTTTCCGAGTTAGTAAATCTTATACAGGGTGTTCAAAAAGTACCGGTACGGATAATTATTATGCCTTCCTAAACCGTTCATCCGATTGCGATGAAACTTTGGGGAATGGTTGGACGCATGCCCGCGAAGGTTTCCGAGTTAGTAAATCTTATACAGGGTGTTCAAAAAGTACCGGTACGGATGATTATTATGCCTTCCTAAACCGTTCATCCGATTGCGATGAAAATTTGGGGAACAGTTGGACGCATATCCGCGAAGGTTTCTGAGTTAGTAAACCTTATACAGGGTGTTCAAAAAGTCGAACTATACTTGACCTAAATTTGACCTCCGCTGACAATAAAGGTATGTAACATGAAAAAAATGGTCAAGGACACATTTGAACGTAAAAAAAATTAATTTAACCTTGATATAACCTTGAAGGTCGTGGTCAAGGTCAAATATAATATGACCATTGGGTAGCCCGGGAAAAATACTAAAAGTTTTGTATTAAAATTTTTTCTATAAAATGATTTCCCGCTGAGACCATCATTTTCATGTGACCTTTATGGTCAGCGGAGGTCAAATTGAGGTCAAGTACAGTTCGGCTTCGTACCATGAAAGCTATGGGCCCTATAAAAATTCTTTTTGATAGTAGGGTTTAGGATTTTTCCGTAGCTAACAATGGTGGACGGACAAAATCAATCCAGAATCTACCCGTGCGAAGCCGGGACGGGCTGCTAGTCCTGTATAAAGAACTTTCTCAGTTCTTTCTCACGATTCCTATATACAGTTATCTTAGTGCCTTTATCCAAGAGATTTTTCTCTTTCAACCTAGACGCCAAAAGCTCAGGTGCTTCCTTTGATAGACCCAGCTCTCTGCCTAAATCACTCAATTCGGCTTGGCTAAATTTCTGTGGTGCTTCATTTCTTTTTTTGAATTCCTCATCACTTGAACTTGATGCCAGATCACTTGCACTCACTTCCATGTCACTGTCATCATCAAACCCTCCTTCACTTACATCAATAGCTGGGTCTTCTAAAAGGTTCTTCCGACGACCACTATTCTGTTGAATAGTAATGGCTGGATTCACTTTGTTTGTGTATACATATTTGATCTGATTTCTGTTTTTGGAATTATATCCCGTTGTAACTGTCATACAGAAGAAACAATCTTCTCTTTTGTCTGGTATGCCCCATATGACTGGTGGTGAAAATTTCAAATTAGAAAGGTTCTTCGTACTGTGAAATGTCTTTAAAATTCTGTAGCAGTGGCACAGACTGTGTGACGGACGCAGTCTTTATCTTGATTCGAAGTTTTAAATCCAAAACAATATTCGTATGCATCTTGAACTTTATCGTTGATTTTTTTTCTGGTTTTAGGAGGGGTACACAAACCGCAGACATAACAAAAGCTGTCCGGCTTGTTTTTATCATCATGAATGTGTCTTGTAGCTTTATACTCCGTAGAAGCCAAGGAACTTACTTCTACGAATCTGTGGTCGCATGATGACGACGATCGCGGGCCCGCTTGCTCACCCTGACCAATCGCGCATACTGGGGTTCCTTGTGAAAACCCCTGTATCGTAACACATTTCCGTGTGCCTGCCATCACGGCTTGGATGCTTTCATCCAGGGATTTTGCCCGAAAAATAAACAATAAAAAGAACCGTTGCCCGCCGTCACCGCGTGGAGGTACCCTGAGTGCAGGCACACCACGTATATTCGCTGTATCAAATTTACAACGATGAGCTCCAATTCACTTGAATTGAGAGATCACGTGACTGGATTTCAAAATTTATTTTGCGGTACGAGAACAGATTTATTCTCGCTCGGAACTGAGTGAGTTGATGCTTGGAAAAAAAAACTTGGCAGATCTCCAAAGAGACCGCATCTTTTAAACGTTAAAGACGTGTACCGCTCTACGGATCATTCGGTCATGGACGCCGATCCGCGGTAATGAATTGAAGACACGAGAGAGCTAGGAAACCGTCACAGGTGACAGCCTTCCGACTGACCGCTCCGCCTCGGCCTCTCTTACCACAGACCCGAGCCGGCGCGATCGAAGCTCCACTATCCACTCTACGCGCGACCCGGCGTCCTATGAGTGGAAACAACTCGACCGGCACTCCTATGGAGGGGGTCAGCTTGGACTTTAGATTTGAACATTTTTGCTGGATTTGACCTTGAAATGAACTTGACCCTGACATACTGGAGGCAAACGAACCTCGGATTCTAACTCAGTGACCTCAAAAACATATTGACATAGTAGTTTATTCCCGTGAAAACACATTTTCTTATTTTTGCAATTGTCATATGAACCTTCCATACAATAACATGAAGTGACCTTGAAATGACCTTGGGGGTTATGTTATCAAAAAAATTGAATACATATCTAGATGTAAAATTTCCCGTTCTTTCAGAATCTGCAGTCAAAAATTCGTTTTTGGCAGAATAAATACATTTGACTTTGAAATGACCTCAAATTTGACCTTGTCGGATCAAACGGACATCGGATTTGGATTCAGCGACTTCAAAAATATATAGGAATAATAATTTGAATCGATTTGACTATTTTTCCAGGATTTGATCTTGAAATGACCTTGAACGTGACGTGATGGGGACAGACGGACACCGGATTCGGATTCAGCGACCCTGAAAACAAAGATATACTGGTCTGGTCAGAGGACGCATTTTTTCGATTTTTTTGTGGAGCTGTGTTACCATGAAAAACTTCTGACAGAACGGTATTATCATCTTGACTTTGTATTATGTTTATTGCTGGATTATTATTGAATGCCTGTATATTATTGGTTATGACATAGCGTTTCGCTGATGGCCCGCGATGCCCTCTGCTAAGCCACTAAACGGCGACTACGCCGCCACTCGCGGAACTGAAAACGATGGGCGCCAGGTGCGGACACGGCCGCACCACGTGGAGAGACAAGCGTACTCTCCGTCTGAAATCCGCGAGATCGGAAACACTCCAATCTCGATCGTGTCCGGCTACCACAGCATTTGGTAGAGGGGCCGTTCGTTATACGCGGGCTGGGACGCGGAAGGACGGGAGAAAGAAAAGAAAAAGAAACGCAATCGTCGACTATGAGAGAAAAACTAGGAAAGAAACTTTATTCGGAATATTCTGACGGCGGTCCTCGCACGACGCTCGAAAACTTGTATTTCTACTTGGACCCCTTAACTTCTGACTCCCTCAATTAGACAACTGGAGGAAACAGGATGGATGATTCTAAATGGCTGTACCAAAGGGGATGAGAGAGGGGAGTTCACGTATGTCAACAAAATAGGGGCATCAGTAATAGACTACGGGATTACGAACATAAAAGGGAAGGATAAAATAGAAGAGTTTGTGGTAGGCGAAAGAATCGAGTCTGATCATCAACCACTGGAAGTTAAAATCAAAGGAGAGAGAGATTAATTGATTGATTGATTGATTGAAGAGTTTATTGTGCAGAAAATTGTACAAATATTGCACCCTGGACACAAAGCAGAAGCACAGCGAAAGCAGCATTATAAATTTTCGAATATACATTTATGATATACAGGCAGTTAATTAACTGAACTCGTCATAATATGGTAAAGAGTTGAATGAGGCAAATGAAACAGCAATTGTAGATTTAAGATGAAGTTTAGTTAATAATATAGTAAGAATCTTAGAATTAACATTAGCATTAGCGTGCTCTCTCTCATTATACGACCTTAGGTATTAAGAAGTTTGAGTAGTGATCAGTGTAAGTATTGAGCCTTGTGGAACGCCAGACCTTGTGCACTCCCAGGATGTGAGAGACCCATCAGGTTTTTTAATAGCTTGCCTGCGACCAGAGA
>OY783192.1:14488082-14617985 GCA_963678675.1 Xiphydria camelus | reverse complement strand
GAGAGAGAGAGAGAGAGAGAGAGAGAGAGAGAGAGAGAGAGAGAGAGAGAGAGAGAGAGAGAGAGAGAGAGAGAGAGAGAGAATATATATACATGATTTAATCCAATTTACCACACTCTCAGAGAAACCCAGTCGACCCAACTTTGTGAAGAGGAGATTATGCGATACTGTATCGAATGCCTTCGAAAAATCAAATAGTACCAGTATAATGACTTGTTTCTGATCCATCCCATGTCTGATGTCATTGATGAGTTTGATAATCGCAGACTGAGTGCTATACCCAGCACAAAAACCGCATTGGAAAGGGTCAAGAATAGAGTACTGATTGATGTAGATGCATAGTTGGTTGAAGATGAGTTTTTCGAAGATCTTGCTGAGTGTTGTTAGCAGAGATATTGGGCGATAATCGTTTGCAGAGGTCGGAGAAGAGATTTTATTGATCGGACCTACGATAGCACTTTTCCAAGAGAGAGGAAAGTGACTATCGGCAATATATTTGTTGAACAAGGCAATGAAGAAGGTGGTAATGATAGGCATAAGACCCTTGATCATACGTAGGTTAACTCCATCTGATCCTTGTGCGTTGGATTTGACTTTATACACGACTTGGACGAACTCAGCTTTATTGATTGTGCAGAAAGAGAACTTAGGGCGATTAAGTTGAACTTGTTGCAATGTGTAAGTGTCAGGAGGCGATGTAGATGGCTCAGTTGCAGAATTGCTTGAAGAAATGGCAGCAAAAAGTATTGATTTAGTATCTCGGCAGAGACCGCCAATGGTGGCGAGCTGAGGGGCTTGATAAGCCCTAGTTTGCGGAGTTCATTCCAGGTGTTGGCAATGGATAAACCTTGTAGTCGCGACTTGTAATAGTCTGTCCTGGCTTGAGTCAGATCGGTGTGCCATTTCTTACGTTGTAACCTGAAGTCAAGTAGATCTCTTTTATTTCTAGTACGTCTCCAGCGCCGGTAGGTCTTCCGAAGTGATTTCTCAGCAGTTTTTATAGATCATTAGTTAGCCACGGCGCTTGTTTGAGTGAATTCACTCTTACTTTGATATTCGGAGCGACGAGGTCGATTTCAGAGAGAAGATGTTGATAAAATTGCTCGAGTGCGTTATCAATTGTGTTAGCTGTGTCCACTATTAATTGCCAGTCGATGGCCTGCAGATTGGGTTCGGCATCAGAGAGATTGTTCACTTTGCGTGTAGAGATGTATTTAGCGTCAGAGCCGACGCGTTGAATTTCTATTTCTGCATAAATAAGATGGTGACCAGCGTCCAGTGGCAGTTCAGATTTACCATAGCACATCAATGTATCAGATTCATCTATGAGACAGAGATCGAGCCATGTAGAGGACGTCTCTGTTACATGAGTGCATCCATGATTTACGAGACGAAGCGAATAATCTCTTAGAAGTGACCTTACGTACTGGGCGTCGAAGTTATTTGAAAGCTGATCGGGATTAAAGTCACCCAAAACAATCTTATGACTATAGCCATCCATAGCCTCAGCTAGTGCAAGTCCGAGATCGCATGGCACTTTGAAAGGTGCGTGTGGAGGCCGATCCACAACAACAGCAACGAATACGGACTGGGCCAAGTTAGATACTCTTGTACTCCAGGCTTCCCATGCCATTGCGTGTTGGACTTGGAGATGACTTTGAACGAAAGGGATTCATGAACATATAAACCGACGCCGCCACCATTTGTGTTTCTATCGTTACGAATAAAGTTGAAGTCTGGAAGATCAACTACAGCGGATGGAACGTTGTTAGAAAGCCACGTTTCGGTGACTGCGATGACTTGGTATTGTGGAGGGTTGGTCAAGTGGACACAGAGAGCGTCTAGATGAGATCGGAATGAATTTACATTGAGACAGCAAACACGAATTTTATTGAAGGAGCGAAGTTTCGGAGTGTGATGAGTCGAGGATTATATAGCTTGCCCAGATGATGCACGTCAGCTTGAGTGAGATCCGTAGAGATTGATCAACTTGGTAATGTCATCAGGTGACATAATGTTCTGGATTAGGCCTCTATCAGTCTTTTTTGCCAGGACTGCGTCAGATGCGCTCCAGACATACTTAAATAAGGCATTTTTAAGTCTAATTTTTGCATCACGAAGCAGACGGTATGTAGAATTAGACAGCATTTCGTTAATGTTGATTATTGAATCACTAGGTGCAACTGAGAAGTTAGTGTTACCTAGATTTATGAGGTGTTCGGTGAGTTTGGTATATTTAATGACTCCGAAGCAATTACTCTTTGAAGCAATTACACGTTTGACGATTGAGTTATTTTTGCAAACGACAGCAAGAGATAATTTAGTGCAAGCAGGGTTTTGTGCGGGCTCTGAGATTGCAGTTGGTGGTTTGAGGAGAAGTCTAGAGCTAGTGAAGTCGTCGGCAGCAGCTATCAAACCGAGAAGACTGATAATACCACTGAAAAATTGAATTGCATTCTCGTTGGTCTAACCTACAGCCGCGATTTCAGAGACTACGAGCTCGCTAGTGGGACTTTGCCTTCCGAGAGTACGGTTGAAATGCAACGTACTCGCATTTGTGGCTTCTGTTTTAAGTTCAAGAGACGGCAAAACGTTCGACTGACCAACTGCAAGGGAATCACGAGAGGATAGCTCATCAACACGTGCTTCAAGTTGGCTCAACGCCTGCTTGAAATCAGCATTTTTCTTTGTAAGGGCAAATCTGGCTTTTAATGAGTTGATATCATCATGCACAATTTCAAGTTTCGATTCAATTGCTGGGAGTCTGATGTTCAGAGTGCATTTAATATCATTGATACCCTCCATCAAGATGGCATTTGGAACTCTGTCCAGAGTCCGTTTCGATGGATTTTCCTCAGTATCACTGAGAGGGTACGCTTTCTGCGAGAAGATTTCAGTTCAACAGAGTCTACGGAAGCTTCAGAGTCGTTCTGAGAGCTATCGGTTGGACGTCGAGACTTCTGTTTGTCTTCTTCAGAGGGATTTGATTGATTGGATTGAGTTAGTAATTCTCCTTCCTTATCAGCCATGTTGCGCTATTAATATGATGATAAGCGTTAACAGGTTTGCAGATGTCCCGTGAGATGGCGCCGGTTGTGCGATTTTGGATACGACTGAGTTGCCGACCGATGTAAGATGACAGCCGAAGAGAGAAGGACAGCCAATAGGAGTTCTAACCTCCAAACATTCCAGTAACGGCAAATAATTTACAATAAATAGCCACACACAAAGCCCAACTTGGCTCCGAATTGGACAAGAGATTGTTGCAGTATAGCGCATGCAATGACAGGCTGTAACAAAAGCCTGCGGGCAGAAAGCAGCAGAAATTTTGTTCTAAATAAGCGTGAAAAGCCGGATGTGTCCACTGATTCACAGAGAGAGAGAGAGAGAGAGAGAGAGAGAGAGAGAGAGAGAGAGAGAGATATTGATTCGAGTTTATTAGCCCTTGGCTATTCATACATTCCCTTTACATTTTCATACCTCTACAATATATTCGCGTGTCTCCTCTTTACTCTTGCACTCCGTTTACAGTATCCCACCTTTACATTACGTTCACATCAGTCCTTTTACTCAGTACATACTCTTTTACGCTGTGTTTAAAGCTTTTCAGATTATTAATGCTTCTTATTTCCTTAGGTACTCTGTTATACATTACTGCGCCTTCATACATTAGACTGTGTTGAGCGCTTGTTGTTTTCCTTAAATCTATTTTTATATTGCCTGCTTGTCTTGTACACATACCTCCATTATTCCCTACAAGTTCTACATTATTACACAATTCATTTGGCATCATATTATTTACCATTTTATATATAAAAACAATTACATTATAATTAAGTCTTTCTTCTACAGACATAAAATGTAGTGCTTCACAAGTATATCTTTTATTCTCGTATACCTGTTCACTTGTAGTATAGTGCGCATTGCTCGATTTTGGGCTTTCTGCAGCTTATCCATTTCTGTTTTCCCCATATTTACCATTATCGTTGCACAATATTCAAAGTGCGGAGCAATAATTGTTTTATATACCAGGCAGCGAGTATACATTGATATATTGTTTCCAATTCTTTTTAAGAAACTTGTCCTTTTTCCTACTTTTTTTAGTACATATTCACAGTGTTTTTTAAACAGTAATTGTTCATCTAATAAAACTCCCAAATATTTCATTTCTGTTACTCTCTCGAGTTGAATTCCTCCTTTCGTTATTACATTAATTTCTCTACTCAATTCTTTCCTAACACTCCTTATTACCATATATTTTGTTCTGTTTGAATTCATTTTCAGGTTATTTTTATTTAACCAGTCTTCTAATTTTGTTAACGTTGTCTGTAGTTTAGTTTCTATTCCCTCCATGCTTTCTCCTATTACATAGATCATTGTGTCGTCTGCGAATAGCTTTACATTTGTTTCTTCTGTTTGTATCTCGACTATGTCGTTTATATATAGTATAAAGAGTATGGGGCCCAGTACTGACCCCTGTGGAACTCCGTAGTTTGTTAGAATCTTATCTGATATTATTTCACCAATTTTTAGCTGTTGCCGCCTATCATTCACGTATGAAGTATCCTTCTAACTTATCGATTAGTTTTCCTCTATCTATTGTCTCAAATTCCCTCTTGAGGTCCATGAATAAAACACCTATCATTTTACCTTTACTAATTATTATTTTCCACTTATCCAATACTGTTTGAATTGCCGTCTCACAAGAATGCCCTTTTCTGAATCCCGATTGATTCTCTATTAATATTTTATTATTTTCTATGAAGTGATCCAATTGACTTTTTACTGCTAACTCTAAGACTTTTTCATACGTCGGTAATACATTTATTGGTCTGAGTTCATTAACACATTTAACATATTCTTCACTTTTTCTATAGGGCTTACTGTTGATATTTTCCATTCCTTTGGACATATTCCTTCCTTAAGGGATGCATTAATTACCCCTAGTAAATTCTCCCCTAATACATCGAATGTTTCTTGCAGCACTACCGTAGATATACCTTCTACTGTTCCTTTTTTCTTTGCCATTCCCTGCACCATTTTGTCCAGTTCCCCTATTGTTATCGCTTCGAATTCCTCCCATTTAATTGTTTCATTATCTAGTATCACATTTCCTTCATTTGAAGAGTCATTCTTATCTATACCACATGCCTGCGATGAAAAAATACAAGGGAAGTGACAACTGAACTTTATGTCTTTTTTGGTGTTGATTGAGAAAAAAAAATAAAAAGTTCTATCACGTCGTTTTTTTGAAAAATTCAAGTTTACTTGGATTTTTATGAACATTTACTGTAAACACATTTTTTCGGCGTTGAATTTCTTGCCTCCCTGTCTGACCATGATTCTACCTTGGTGAAGCCTACCGAAAACCCCTCTGTCGCCTGTGAACGAATAAACATACCTATCGAGTTCGAAAGCGCCAGGGCACAGTATAGGTACGGGCACACTTCGAGTGGACGCGTCGTGCCGCCCGAGCGATAAATTTTATCGCGCATCTAGACTAAGAGCTAGTGACATTTTTCAGTGATTATTTAGTTAAGGCCTATTTTTTGAGAGAATGTTGTGGGGGGCATGTCTAAGTGCCATCCGTGAGGATTAACCTTGATAGCGGTATGGGAGGCTGGCGGAACGCCCCCAACTTGTAAAAAATAGTGCACAAAATTATTATTTAGTTAAGGCTGAAATTTTGTTTACTATTCATCTGGTAGTCCACAATTATGAATATAAATTGGCGGATCGATTGGCCGGCATTAAAAAGGTGGCGGATCATCCTAAATACGTCGTGTGAACAATAAAATTTTTATTATTTAGTTAAGGCTCAATTTTTAATATGTTATTGAGGCAACTGTTTCAAGTGGAAATTTAAATTGGCGGAACAAAATATTGGCATTAACTACCTGGCGGAACGGTTTAAACATCCATTGTGCGCGCCTCGATTTCGTGTTGTTTGCCGCAGAATTTTTTGTATTAGGAATGCTTCTAATATAGATAACGATTTTGTTTATTTTCTGGAATCTTTTTAGTAATAATAGTAATTTAGTTTTTCCCTGGAGTTAATATTTTAGCGCTCATTCAATATTGATGAGCTTCAATATATCAATCAAACATCAGTCTTATGTTAGGACACTCAACATTTTATTTGTGATGTCGGAAGTTTTAACAATTTTTAAAACGGATGAATGATATAATTTTTTTTAGAATACCCTTTTGGCATTTGACCGACGATATAGTGCTTTATACAAATATAACGAGGTGCGTGAAGTGGAAGAATATTTTTAACAGAAATTTTTTTTAAGCGAACTAATTTCTTAGAGTAGTTATCGACTTACAAATATATGGTAGGTACTTCGTATAAAGACAATTTTAATACCGTCAGTTGTTCGATCATCTAATCATCTTCTGTGTCCGGCCAGTCAGAATCGTCACCTTCGTCAACAGAATCCAGATCACTAGATGCTCGGGAGCCTACGTCTATAAATTTAAACAAATTGATTAGAAAAATGTAATATTTTTTGTTTATATTTACTGTTAAATCTGCATACCTGATTCTGATGTCACTGTTCACATTCTCAAGAGCTCAACCTTCTCAACATTCTCAAGAGCTCTGCCTGGCTTTCACGCCCTTACAGGGTGTGATTACAACCCTTCCCGTAAAGGAAAAAATAAATCATATCAGTTATTGAAGGCGTTCTATAATTATCAAAAGGCATTTGAAGACCTAGGCAAAGATGATGTTGATACTTCAGCAGTGTTTCCTGTTTTGCAAGAATTTATCTGCCGGATGTATGGTGTCAAAAACGCAGACACCGTTAATGAAGCTCGTTTGGTACTCTTTAACGAAGCTTATAAAGTTGCAGACACTCTACGTACTCATTTGCAAAAAACATCCGTAATTGCGACGCATCAAACTTGCCACCATGCTCAACTGAAGTGCAACAGCAACTACTGCGGAGCTCGTACATTGCCAGTATCTGGCTAAATGCAAATTTGCAACAACCAACGGACAAATCTCCAGAAAACCATGGCTGGTGCATCAACGACGGCAAGTATGAATTCGTCTGGTTTCAAGGAGATCAATTGCCTGAATCGGCCACCGAATTTACTACCAGGCGTAGTTAACCATTAACTACCTGGCGGAATGGTTTAAACATCCATTGTGCGCGCGCCTCGATTTCGTGTTCTTTGCCGCAGAATTTTTTGTATTAGGAATGCTTCTAATATAGATAATGATTTTGTTTATTTTCTGGAATCTTTTTAGTAATAATAGTAATTTAGTTTCCCTGGAGTGAATATTTTAGCACTCATTCAATATTGATAAAGATCTTCAATATATCAATCAAACATCAGTCTTATGTTAGAACACTCAACATTTTATTTGTGATGTCAGATGTTTTAACAATTTTTGAAACGGATGAATGATAATTTTTTTAGAATGCCCTTTTGGCATTTGACCGACCGACGATAGTCAGATTCGTTTTTAGCGTACATACATCTATAAGAATTACCGGCCTCGCGAGACAGCCTCGCAAAGTCGATACGCGGCTTTAAGATACCTAAATGTTATTTTTGTCACTCACTGTCAAATACTCGGTTTCATGGGCGTCCTCGACGCATGTGAAATCATTTTTCACATATCAATTCGTGAAAAGTTGCGCAGTGCGTGAAATCGTCAACCTCGTATTTGACACTTAGGGCCGGTTTTACAAAAAATAGAATTCGGTATTCGCGCGGTTGTTTCACGCCGTTTTAACGAGTGTGATTACCGTACTCGCTTCGCTCGTGCGGTAAACTTCACACTCGTTAAAAACGGCGCTTCACGCCCTCATAACGAAAATAACTATTGTGATGTCAGATGTTTTAATCGGTTCGTACCGTTTGATAATATCACGATCGAAAATACCCCGCCAACCTATAGCTAATCTTGCCTCAACGAAGCGGTATATTTCGGCAAACGTGTAATACCGAGCCAGCTGAAGGGGAGGAATGTCGAATTCAGTCGATGGTCGATCGGGAATCCCCAATGCCTGGCTTATCCAGGTACTAGGGGGTCAATTCACGGTCCGAGATAGCCTGACGCATCGTCACGGTCGAGAAAAATATCCAGCATTCTTAATCGTGAATGCGTAGCTCGGGAAATTGTTTACAACGTCATTTTCTCCCTTTGGACACGGACCTCGGGAAATCCCCAGCATCATCTTTTGTTCTACGTCGGTGACGCTATCCCCTCCGTCGACGGAATGCCGCTACGTTTCAATGATATAAGACGCAGCCAAACGCGTCTTCAATGCATTATCAACTATCGTATCGTGTTCCAAGGTCCTGCACCGAGTCAATTCAGTATAACCCATTGCAAACCATCCAGAGACTCGATCGCGCGGCGATCGAGCAATGTCGTCTTCGCCTTCTTGTATATTTTGTTGCAGAAAAACGTCCAAAGTAATATTATTTGAGGCAGAATCCCTTGCGAAATGTAGAAAAATCTTTTCAATACGCGAAAAATTAAAATTAAAATATTCTGACGTAGTTATCCCAGTCGCAGTCGATAAAGTGCATGGCTATCACGTGAAGTGTTATAAATATTTTACGTCTCTCAATTCGAAATATCTGAGTGATGATTCATTATTGAACGACCCGCCGCCAGTGTCTAGTGAAATATCTACATCATCAACACACACACAGAAACAACAGCGTCATGTGCCCAAGTTGCATCTGGATTGCAAGCCAATGACACCGTAACGGATGTTGCAGGACCATCGACTCAAGAGCAATCAGGTACTAACATTGATAAGACCACTGAAAAAACTGAGGAAAATACGATGGCGTCAATACAATACCTCGTATCTCCATGGGAGAGAATGATTTTATAGAAACACTTCACAGCCTTATTTTATTGGCGATAGGAGGTATTGTATTTGTAATTAGTAGGACTTGTTAATTGAATTAATGTCATTGTGGCGCAACCTAGCGATTCATTATTGAGCCGTTAGTTTTGAAAGTAGCCTAAGTTAATTTATACTTAAATTAATATATTGAAGGGTTTGTGTTCCAGTGCAATTAAAAATATACGTATAGGATACCAATGAATCATACTGCTTAAGTGTATCTAAAGGAGTTAAATTTACAGTTCCTATACAAATAATGGCAATTATTAATTGAATGCGTTTTCTTACCTCCATTCTTACCAAGAATGGAGTTAAGCCACTTTCAAAGTTAACAACCAGATTCGTTATAGAATGTGCAAGAGCCCAAGTCAATTCAACATAATTTAAAATGCTTCAAATTGAAAAAAACAATACTCAATTTATTTTATATATTTTCACAACACTTCAAAAGCAAAATTTCTGCAATTGAGAACATTTTTTAACTACATAAATTACAAAACAATGTACTGCTCATCTACATTTTGTGTGTGTGAGGGATTTGAAGAAGTCATGATGCTCCGGTGGTATGTAAGTCTATTATGTCCTTCAATTTTACTGTTGTAATTTGCCTTGCACATTTTTGATTTATGGCTTCGTTTTTGAGATATTTATTTGAATTTATAGGATTGTAAACACGTCTAAAGCGAAGCTTAAAAGCTGCGCTGAATTAAAAATATCGAGAAAGCCTTTCGTGCCAATCGGACTAAAAATGAGACGATCAAGTGACCCTCAATCATTTTTATTATCACATTTTTTATACATTTTTCACTTGTTGTATCTATTTGGTAGAGTGTGTGTACCTAATTTCTTGTAAATATTCAAGTTTCTTACTGTTCCGTCGAACAATAGACGGAATTCGGTAGGTCGGTTAGAAGACACTTATTAACAAGGTTTTCTTATGAAAGTCTACTTCTTTTGTTGTTCTAAACCGTACATGAGATACGAGAAAAAAGTAAATAAAATAGAAATATAATTTATTTGTTTATTTTATTTATTTATTTCTTGTCATATATTTGATGTATGTCTCGTCAGTGATAAAATATTGAACACTTCAACAGTTTTGGCCTCCCATACCGTATCTTCTTGGTAGTTCAATCACAAGTTTTGGCCTGTCTGCAACCTTATAAATTGAAATATCTCAAAAACGAAGCCATAGATCAAAAATTTGCACGGGTGATTTTTTTCTAAATTAAACAGGGAATCAAAAAATTCAATTTTCTGTGTAAAATATCCAGTAGCGCCGAAAATTGGGAGAGGGAAAGGGGGTACCGGCCCCCAGTATCTACGCCACTGGAGAAATTAAAAAATCATTTTAATCATTACTTAGAGGTATACTACATTCGTATGTGTGCGAAAGTTCATGGAAATCGGTCCAGTGGTTTAGAAGTTATGATGAGGAAACCAGTTTTTTTTTGAAACTTTGACACCCTGTATCTTTGTCAGTAATCATTTAAACAAAACATTTTCTTATGAAAGTACTTTTTTTTTGTTCTATCACACATATCAAAATAATGACGTTAAACTTCGACCACCCTGTATAAGTTTATTTTATGGTACCTGTAAGACACTCGCCCAAAAAGTCGTCGAGGGTAAAGACTTAATTATTGAACTAACTCCGAAAACTTATGTGTCCAAAATTATCGTATTTACTCTGAATATACTGAACCTCAAATGCTTTACTGATAGATAACTTCAAGTTGTACACGTAACTACGGGCACCAGAAAATAATTGACAAATGGACTTAGGCCACTTTCAAAATAAACGGCTCATATAATATATTGATTTTTTAAAATGGAGATACGAGGTATTGTATTAACACCATCGTATTATTTTAATTGAAATAGAAGAAACGAATGAAATGAATCGTTTGTCCACAGGAGTCATTGATGACGAGCCTGAGATTCTTACCACTGTTAGGATGAATGTCCAACAACTGCTGAATCTGCAGCACTGTATTTTTTGTAAAAAAAAACAAAGAAAAAGTAAAGGTCGTGTACAACCTTTACACACTTTGGATGTCAAAACTATTGAAAATATTATCATACCGCAAGCGCATACTCTGCAAGACACAGAAATGTTAGAAGTGATGATTGGTCAAGTTTATGATATTAATCAAATAAAATATCATTTACTTTGTAAAAATGAATACGATCGCCATGTAAAAACCATTTTGGATGATCGTGCGCCTACAGCTTGGCATGGAATTAGAGATTGTCATCGGGAGGCTTTCCGAGAAGTTTCCTCCTACATTGATGAAAATGTAATCAAAAATAGCCGTTGTGTTTTTCTGACTTTTCTTCACATACACTATATAATACCACTCTGCGAAATGTCTGCGAAAAGAATATGAAAACGTCTCCAACTTTTGCAACTCTCCATGTAGTCAATTCAAAAATTGAGGAAATATATAGTCAAGACATTCAGTTCATTACGATACAAAAAAGAAAAGTTGTAGCACCTAAATCCGAAATAATAATTGATGATGAACTTTTTGCAACATGGAGAAAAGTGATATGATTCAAAAGTCAGCGATTTATCTCAGGGAAAAGGTTTTACGTCTTGAAAAAAAAAAATTGCCTGAAGACGTGACGATGGAGGATATTTTAGCTGGAGAATGTTCTATCCCTGAAGAATTGCAGAATTTTTTTCGGACTCTTATCGGAGGTACACGCACGCGACGTCGAAAAAATGATGATTGTCAAAGAAAAGCTACATCGTTCAGTTTTGACGTTATAACCGCTATCAGCAAAGGACATATAAAAACATCAAAGCATTTGACACTTGGAATAGCTCTGAAAAGTTTAACTAGTTGTAGGAAAATAATTGATCTGATAAATCGGCTAGGTCACTGTGCTAGTTACCATGTTCTTGAAGAAATCGAGACAGAGTTAACATTTTCGTCAACTGCTCGAGACGAACTATGCCCTGTGGAGATAGTTAAATCTTCGATGTTAAATACAGGCGTAGCGTATGATAACTTTGACAGGTATGTCGAAACTCGAACAGGAAAAGATACCCTTCACGATACTGTAGGTATCATATACCAAGACATCGAATCACATCGTGCAACTGAGCGCACAACTGATGGATCTTCCACCTCTGGTTTTGATGCTGATGCTTTTTCCGTTTATTCTGTTGCTGTTGCGAGAACGTCAACGTCAGATCAGCCCGCGAATCCTCCTGGTCCATCATCAACGACAAGTCAGTCCATGGATCCACCTGAACTTACGTCGAATCGGTCACTTACTCCAACTGTCTCTAGGAAAAGCGCTATTCTCAAACAATCCGGGCGAGAATGTTTAATGTTTTCTCGCACGTGGAGTTGAAACATATCGAGTTCGGCGTCGCTGAGTGACGGATCGAACCGCCGGGCGCGGAAGCTAGACACTACCCGGGCGCCTCTAAGGCGCCCTTCCACCGCAAAGGGTTTAAAAAGAAATTAAAATAGTATGTTGGTGATTTTTCTCTAGAAACTACACCATAAGTTGATGTATTTAAGTTTAAACCCAAGGGAACGTTCAGTTTTCCTCTCGACCAGAGGCGGCTCCTGCGATCTGGTCGAACAGTGGTTTTCATCCATTTAAACCTATACGAAATAATCGATTGCTGAAAAATTAATTTGCCTCATCAAGAATCGATTATTTTACATATATTTCAATAGATAAAAACCACTGTTGCCAGATAGTACGCAAAATTGTTCGAGATAATTAATTTTCAAATAGGATTCCAGCAAAAATAGCGATATCGATTTTACAAAAAACCCTGTGGTGATGGGAAAAAATGGAGGTCATTTTAGAAATCAGCACACCAAATAACATAAAAATCAGCGAAAACTTCTCTTGTATTTTTCAAAAACTTTAATTTCGCAGGCCTGTGTACTTAATACTATTTCTGTTATGCTATCTACAAAGTATCTATTTAATTTATTTGCCACCTCTATAATCCCTCCTCCCTCGTTATCTCCTTCAAATTTAATGTTATCAAATGTTATATTTCTATCAGACTTCCCATTAATTACTTCTTTAAGTGTTTTCCACATTTCTGTGGGATTGTTTCTACTATAGTCTATCATTCTTTCGTAATATAGTTTCTTTTGTGTTCTTATTATTGCTACCCCAAGATTCCTGTATTTTTTGAATTGCTCCCAATCTTTACTCTCATTCGTTTCTATTGCTAATTTATATGTTATATCTCTTAATTTTGTTATTTCTACGATTTCATCTGTATACCATTTTTTATCAATCCATTTACTGGGTATTTTAAATTTCTTTACTGGTGCTATTATATCTAGTATACCAACTATATTTTTTATCAAGTCATTTGCTTTTTCATCTACCGTCATGTGTTTTTTGTTTTCTATATTTGTATTTATATTCCTCCATTCCTCTTTAAAATTTTCTTTCGTCAGGTTCTTTCTGTCTCTTGCTATAAATTCTTTATGTGTCATTTTTATGTTGCATCTTGATTAACATTACAACCCACGTATGGTCAGTTATTATTGGCGTTCGTTTTACTACTATATTCTGTTTTTTATTGGAGAAGACTAGGTCTATGATCGTTTGGCTTTTCTCTGTTACCCTCGTCGCTTCTTTTACATATTGTTTCATTCCCTGTACTAACATTTCTTCTTCTAATTCTCTTGCATAAAATGTAGCTGCTTTCATATCGATATTAAAATCACCTAGTATTGTACACTCCCCTGTAGTATTCAACTCTTCAGTTATTTCGACTAATTCTTCTATAAAATCTGCATCAGATGCGCTTGGTGAGTGGTATACCACCGCTAATGATCCTGTATAAAATTGTTTATCTTTTATGCTTACTGCAACGCACCAGTAGTTTCCTATTATTTTTCTCCTAAATAGTACCTTATATTTAACCTTATCTTTTATATACATTATAACTCCACCCGTGGTTCGTGTTTCTCCGTCACATCTTACTGCACTATATCCCGTTATATTAACCTCTGAGTCATCAATCTCATCGGTCAACCTTGTTTCTGTTAATACTATTATTAGAGGGTCTAACATTTTAAATACCTGAATTTCCAATTCATCTTTATGGACTATAAAGCCGGTCCCAGACAATGCGTGCGTCCGGCGAATATTCGCCATTCGTGATCCTTCGCGTAGTGTGTGGGAGCTCTACTGCGCCAAGCATTCGGCATTCGCCCGCTATTCGCGGTCTTGTCGGTAAAACGACGCGTAGTAAAGGATGACGAAGTAACTTCGGGCTTCTTCGCCTCCACTCCCACATGGTGTGCCCAGTTACGCATAGTTGATTTATTTGCAACCTGAGAAGGGGTCCAGGCGTCTTGGACTTAAAGGCACACCGCCTTGCCGTCGCGACCGGTGCCCCGTCGCGAGGCCTCTGAAATTGGAGAGCGGGATTGAGGCGCCGCACAATGGGACGAAATCTCGAAAAGCTAGCCAAAACTCGCAAAATGAAGATTTTATTTCGGGGTTTGGTTAGTGACACAGGAAGTCTGAAGTCGGTCCCAGACAATGCGTGCAGTCGGCTAATATTTGCCATTCGTGATTCTTCGCGTAGTGTGTGGGAGCTCTACTGCGCCAAACATTCGGTATTCGGTCGCTATCCACGGTCTTGTCGGTAAAACGACGCGTAGTAAAGGACGACGAAGTAACCAAACACTTTCGTGCGTTGAAATGGGTGTAGAAAAACTTATGAACCCGTGCCCTTCCATGCGCACCCCAAATGCCTACACCGATATGGGATCCCAAACATGTTGACCACAAAAACAGAAACAAAGTGGCTGATGCCTGGAAGGAGTTGGAATCATCATTTTCTAGCAGCAACGTAACTGCCGCAGATTTAAAAAAGAAGAAAGACTCACTAATGGCGATATTCTGTCAGCTTTTAAGTAAGGTCAACCCTTCGTTGCTCACGTGGGGTGTAGGCTACACCCCAGCCTCCTTTTTTTGCATGCCACGCCTAGAGTTTTTTTTTTCAAGGTTTGCACTTTTAGTACCTTTCGGGAACATTTCATTAAAGAATTTGGCACCAAAAGCGCAGGACAAAACCGATTTATCTCTTCGACAGAACGCTGCAAAGAGTTAAATAGTGATTTTTAACAGTCTGTATTAATTCAATATTTAATATTTTTCTATAAAACTTGTTCCAATTTGTTAATTGGTACTTTGTTAATAAAACGAGAGGACGACAACTATCCTCAGTCTATTATTTATACTATTTTTTTAATAAAAATCGGCAGGGAGACCTGAGCGTCTGAAAACCGAGACCTCATATACCGAGACTTCGAGTTTTGTTTTCAATTAGAAAATTACGAAATTAATTTTTTTTAATGTTGAGATCATTGGGCAATATCTCAAGCTTTAAAATAAAAAAAAAGTATTAAAAAATTTCAATTTTTCACTAAGAAAACGTTAATCTTTAACTGGGGTGTAGGGTACACCCCAGGTGAGCTTTAATGTTTCAAAAACCCACGTGAGTAACGAAGGGGGTTTCTCTGGTGCTGGGGCAGAAGACATTTACAAACCAAACTGGTTTGCCTTTGAAACTATGCAGAAGTTTCTCAAACCTATAATACTCCAGGAGAAACTATGAACTCAGAGGTAAATATTTTATAATTTTTCCAATTTCTCCACTCCGAATAAATCATGGCAATACATCGACAAAGATTTTTAAGACTATATTTTAAAATTTTTAAATGCTTCGAATTATTGGAGTTGTGCATAAAATTTAGATACTCCACTAATATTTCTAAAAATCTAAAAGATCCAACTATTCATTTCTCAACAGTCCGGTCATCTGATTGCGGTAATGTTGATTATAAATAGTATTTCTATAAATATTTTATAACTTAGTTTGTTGTACATTTGTAAACAAAATAGAATATCATTGGAGTCAGGGATGGGCGTCATAAGAAAAATTAATAATTCAATGACTAATAGTTAAGATTAAATTTTCATTTATCATTCAAATAATTTTGAATAACGAATAAATTTTCGTTCATCATTCCGTCATTCTTACTTGGTTGTTTCACTGGGTAGACGATCAAGGTAATTACGAAGTTCTTCCTACAGTTTATCGTGACCAGGTGCACCAGATCGACGATCACGGGAAATGACAGATTTTCCCTGCAGTTTTTCGTGTCTAGGTGCACCAGGTTAGTGAGCGCGATAGAGTCCGACATATATGGATCATTTTATATTATGATATATACTGAAAGAATCTACATCTCTCGTAATCAAGGGTTTCCGTGAATTGCGGTTATATGCTTTTTTTTCCTAGAGGAATGTTAATTATATCCGTATATTTCTAGACGAAAAATACGATGTTCCTTTGTGTACGTAATACGAGACGGTACGTAATACGAGACGCCGTGAGGCCCCTGAAATTGGAGAGCGGTATCGAACCCGAACGTTCGTGCATTTGCCGAAAGCACGAACATTTTCTACATACTGTAGCGTGTGGGAGGGTAGGCGAAGGCGTAGTACGATCTCCGAATGTTCGCGCATTCGCCGAATGCACGCATTGTCTGGGACCGGCTTTAGGCTTCTCGCATTTGAACATAATATAAGGTGATTTTTATCCTTTAGTTGTTGCTATTCTCCGCTGTTAGTCCTTCTTCTTTCGCGTCATGGTTGTCATCGATGTTGCTGTTTTTGTATCGTTTAATTTTGTCCATGCAATTGATGCATCTCTTCGTGTTCGATTCACATTCTGTACCTCTGTGTCCTCCTGCGCAGTATTCGCATATTTCATCTTTCTTGCAATACCTCGCAACGTGATTGAAACCCCAGCATTTAAAACATCTTAATACGGTTACGAAGTCGTACACCTTGCACTTTCGCCATCCTAAATTCAGCTTCACCTTGTCAATCAACTTCCTGTGTGTTTCTAGGTCCGTTTCAATGATGAGCGTTCCATCGTTGCTTTCTGCGTTGTTCTTTTTTTGTGTTGTCGTTTTGTACCTTGATTGTCTCTATTAGTGATTGATCGGTCAGTTCCATCTCTTCTCGATCGATTCCTACTAGTTTGAGATTTGGCAATTTTTGTTTCGGTATTATCGTCTCAAAGTCCTTTCCAATCGATTTTTCCACTGATGATTTTAATTGTTTCACCTCTTTGCCGCTGTCGCAGCCAATGATGAGCGTTCCCTTACTGTCTTTCGTGACCCTTGATACTCCAACCGGCAGTGTATTAATTTTTACCTTTTCAAACACCGTGCTTTTTGTGGCTTCACTCTCCTGTTGCTCTTTAGGCCTTACTAACAGGATATTTTCTTGTCTTTTTGGCTTTGTTTTTGCCACATCTAAGTAACTTTTCGGTCTTTCTCAGCCTCGTTGTTTCCTTTCGTACTCATTCTTATAATTGCCTGTTTTATATGTTCTATTTCTTGTCTTAGGATGTTTACTTCAACGCTTACTGCTTCATTAACTATTTTTTAAATTTCTTCTCTACTAACATTCTTATCTATGTTTTCTCTTACAATTTTCAAAATTTTTTCTATACTTTCTTCCATCAATACAGTCTTCTTCCAGCTCTATTGCTTCTCCTCTTCTCCGTCGTCTTGTTTTACCGTTTTTTCCATTGGTGTGCTCCTTTTTGCTGTTTCCTCTACGATTGTTCCTGTGGTTGTTCGTACACTCTTTTCTTTCTCCTTGATCCTTCTAAATTGTTCTCCTTTTCCTCCGCAGCTCACTATCTCATTATCTCGGTTCCACACTTTGTGTTTTTGTATGCATGACGGATGAAAAACTTTCATACACGGCACGCATTTTACAACGTCTGAGTGAACTTCTTTTTTACACGCACTGCATTCGCATTCATCTCGACCCATCCTGATTGTCTATTAGGACTTTTCGAACACACGCCGCCCTTCCTTCTTTATCGGCCGGTCGCAGAGTATGGATCAGTCATTGAATTAACAATCTCCGTAATCCGAGCAGCACCGCCGCCGCAGGATAGATAGCAGCTCCACGCGAGGTGGGAGCACCGTCGCTGTAGCTCGACGTTTGGGACTCGTATTCGTCGTTCAGCGTGACTGTACTTGTCGCGCCGGGCTATCCGGGGCATGTGTAGAACTGTAGATCGCTTACACCTACAACGAAGTGATATCACCGTTGACGGTTCGCGCTCCACTCCAGAGTTTTAGGTTAGGAAAAGAATCCTCTTATTTATGCGCCTTTATCCGATTTCGAATGCCTTCACACATCAGAGTTTTATGTCTGTACGGTGATAGCAATAGCGTGCATGCTTGTCTCTGAAACAAAACCGCCCGAAGGCAATATGCGGCAGAGTATGGTCCTGTTGTATGTAGGTGCTTCTAAAGTACGTCAAGCAGTACTCACAGAGAGAGAGAGAGAGAGAGAGAGAGAGAGAGAGAGAGAGAGGGAGAGAGAGAGAGAGAGAGGGGGGAGAGGGAGAGGGAGAGAGAGGGAGAGAGAGAGGGAGGGAGGGAGGGAGGGAGAGAGGGAGGGAGATTGGGAGGGAGAGAGGGAGGGAGAGTGGGAGGGAGGGTGGGAGGGAGGGAGAGTGGGAGGGAGGGAGGGAGGGAGGGAGAGAGCGAGAGAGGGAGAGAGAGAGGGAGAGAGAGGGGGAGAGGGGAGGGAGAGAGAGAGAGAGAGAGAGAGAGAGAGAGAGAGAGAGAGAGAGAGAGAGAGAGAGAGAGAGAGAGAGAGAGAGAGAGAGAGAGAGAGAGAGAGAGAGAGAGAGAGAGAGAGAGAGAGAGAGAGAGAGAGAGAGAGAGAGAGAGAGAGAGAGAGAGAGAGAGAGAGAGAGAGAGAGAGAGAGAGAGAGAGAGAGAGAGAGAGAGAGAGAGAGAGAGAGAGAGAGAGAGAGAGAGAGAGAGAGAGAGAGAGAGAGTAGGATGAAGGGTAGGCTATTCTTGGAAGTGCAATGAGGCGTGAGAAGAACGACAAGAACTGGTGGGAGAGAGAATGCGATAGGAAGAAGAGAAAAATGAAGAGGATTTACAAAAAATGGAAAAAGGGAAAAGATACTAGAGACGGTTACCTCAAGGAGAGAGCTGAAGGAGGATGTGAAAGGAAAAAGAATTACGGGAAATTAAAGAAGTGAAAAATAGGAAAGACATATAGAGATATATAAATAAATGTAGGAAGAAGAGATCGAATACTAGTGACAGAATCAAGCAGGAAGAGTGGAGAAAGCACTTTATGGAACAGCTAGGAGGTACGGACGAAGTACAATGGACGCTGGTAGAGAACAGAAACATGGCAGAAAATGAGTCAGAAGTAAGTGACGAAGAAATAGAGAACCAGATTAGGAGGCGAAGGAAGAGGAAAGCAGCAGGTAGCGATGGAATCCCGGGTGAGGCCTGGCAGATGATAGAATTAGAGAGGAGAAAGAGGCTCAGGGAAGTAATAAAAAAAGTATGGAGAGGAGAAGGATTTCCTGAAGAATGGAGGAAAGGAATTATTACACCGCTGCACAAGAAGGGTAACACAGATGATGTGAAGAACTACAGAGTGATCACGATTCTAAACACGGCCTACAAAGTATACCATATACAGCAATTCTGAATGAAAGATTGAAGATGGAGATAGAAGAGAAAGATATTTTGCCAGAGTCGCTGGCGGGATTCAGAAAGCAGAGAGGAACGATGGATAAAACGTCTACATTTTACAACATGTGGTAGAGAGGGAATTGGCGAAGAAGGCGGGCAAACTTTACGCCTTCTTCGTGGATCTCAAATCTGCGTTTGACAGAGTGGACAGAAAAGAACTATGGGAAGAAGAAGGAATGTAATGGGCAACAGAGGGATAAGAAGAGGTCTCGCGGAAAGAGTTAAGGAAATTTACAGCGAAACATAGAACGCGGTAAGGATAAATGGAGAGACAACGAGGAAATTCTGGACGACGAAAGGAGTTCGACAGGGATGCCTGATGAGTCCCACGCTATTCTCGATATTCATTGCGAATTTAGAAGAGGTTTTACGGAAGGGACAGGCAGGCGGGATGGTAGTGGGAAAGGAGAAGTTCTGATCACTGGCGTACGCAGATGATGTAGTTATTGTGGGGATAGAAAGGAGGAATTAAAAGAGATGATGAGAAGGCTAGAGAAGTACTTAGATGAGAAAAAGTTAGAATTGAATGTAGAGAAATCGAAGGTAATGGTTTTCAGGAAAGGCGGAAGAGGAAGAATAAAGAAAAGAAGGTGGGAATGGAAAGAAAAAATAGTAGAAGAGGTTACCGAATTTAAATATTTAGGCGACACCTTTAAGAGCAATGGTGGAAACAAGGGCCATCTGGAAGAGCTAGCTAGGAAGGGAAATCTGGCGGTAAAACAAATATGGGGAATAGGGGAAAGAATATTCAGAGATGATTTTGTCATGCGTACAAAGATTTTCGATATTTTGGTGAAGGGGATTATTGCACATGGGGCTGATATTTGGGGTCGGGAGGAGAGAGCAATTCTGGAAAAGATACAATTAAAATATTTAAAGTGGATACTGGGTTTGAAGAGAAGTACGCCAGATTACATAGTTTTGGAGGAAACAAAGAGGGCAAAGTTGAGAATAGGCTGAGGGGCAAGAGCGTGGAATTTCGAAAGGAAGGTACTGGGAGGAGAGAGAAGGGTATTAGTAAAAGAATGCCAAAGAGAGAAGCAAAAGGGGAAAGTAAAGACCAAATGTGTAACAGAGAGGGAGCAATACTTAAATAGATGCGGTTTCAAATTAGAGGAGATAGAAGAGGGGGACAGGGAGAATATAGGAGGAATAATATGTGTGAAGGACGAGACGGTGCATTTGCAACATCAGTCTAATAAAATTGCTAAAACGCGTTACTGCGAAAGGTACAAGCAGATAGTAATGGATGATCTGCCCGAGTATCTGTTAAATAGCGGAAAGAATGGAAGCCAGAAATTGATTGCGAGAGCAAGATGCGGGAATTTAGATGAGACGAGGAAACACTGGATGCAGAGAGAAGATAAGAGATGTGTAGTATGCGCAGATGAAGGAGGGTTTCTTGAACATCTAGTGATGAATTGCGGAGGCTTAAAATCAGGAGAAGTGGGAATTGGTCAAATATTGTTCAGTTCAGGAACCGGGGAAGAGGTAGAGTGGTTAAGAAAGATGGAAAAAGCAAGGGAAGAGAAGGAGAAAAATAATACAAGAGTATGGAGTGTGATGTATGAAGTGTGAGTGTTGTTAGAGAAAATTTTGTATTAGGACACTGTTGCGACAAACCCTAAGTTAGTCAGTTAGTAAGTTAGTAACCGATGTAAGTATTCAAAATGATTGTTTTTCTCGCTGTTAGTGCGCGATTAGAAGGTCCTTTTTTCTGAAACTAACGGTTTCTTTTGCTTACGTTTATCTACGACGCGTTGGACGTTATAATTTACTTGTCACGTTGTCCCTCGGGTTTGAACCCTTACACCAATCAGAACGCGCTGACGTGGAGCCTCGTCGCTCTCCGTCTTGATATCGTAAAGAGCTCTCCACGGGCAGTTCAGTTTTCGAGTTCAACGCGAAAAGTTCAACCAGTTAGTTCGACGTTCCGTGTTACCCGTTTCTTAGTGCTTAAGGCAGTGGATCGCGCAGTTTGAAAGTTAATTCACTCCACACACTGCCGGGCCGCTCTCATCGGGTTTATAGTTTACGCAATATTTTGTACACGTATTAATAAACGTTCAGTTTCGTTTTCGTTCAATGTTAGTTTCTGCTTTTCTGACCGTTAGTTCTCTGTAGTGAAAACACCTAACAGACACCTAACTAAGTCCATTTGATGGCCGCTGGGCTGAAATAAATATATCTATCTACTACAAGTACTACTAAAATAAGCTAAAAAATCGTTGCTACATATGATGTCTGAATTATTCAAACCAGAAATGGGTGGGGTTGCAAGTATAAAAATAAGAAGTAAAAATAAATATTTATACTCAACTTTCAACTAAATTTTCTTATTCACCGCGTGCAAACTGCGCAACGGTACTGCCAGAAACCGCGGTAATAAATTTCGCGATATACGCGCGCAAATACAGATGAAATGACAACATAAGTTGACTTTTCTAATATACAAGTTGATATCTTTAAGAATATATCAACGACAGCGTGAAAAAGTTATCATATCAACATATTCAATTTATAACTATAAGGTATCTCGTTGGATTTAACGAAAAGGTATGTTTAGACAGTTAACAAAATGACAACTTAAAAATGTTGAAAAACGTCATTGTTGATGGCTTTTTGGGTATACTAAAACGTTATCGAAATATAGGAATCTTTTCGGCGCCTATAAGAAGGTTCTTTTATACGTTTTTAAAAGATGACTCTGTCGTCACTTTTTGAATATCCGTCAAGTTATCTATACATTTTCATCTTTACGACACCATTTAAAGATTGACTTAAATATTTCTCCATTCAGTATCTTTATAACTTCGTTTTGAGAGATCCGAAAATTAGCTTTTTAAAGACACCTTAAAGGTATCTATCGAACATTTTTTCTACTTGGAGTATACTGATACCTACTTTTCGAATCTCCACCAGTTAACCATTAAATCAGATAATGTTGAATATTTAAGAAATGTTTAAAATTTGTTTATATATAAAGATACCTAAGCATGCAATTATTTTTAAAATATTTTTTATCAAATACAACATAGAATAGCGCAGGTAAGACAGGCTTTTAATCAAAAGAAGAAGCTACTATGCTCAAAAAATGTCAGCCTAGAGAGTAGGAAAAAATTACTCAGAACCTACGTGTGGAGTAGGTACAGCTTTATACGGGTGCGAATCTTTGACGATAGTAACGGTGGAAAAGAAAAAATTAGAAAGCTTCGAAATGTGGTGCTACAGGAGAATGCTATAAGTAAAATGGATCGAGAAAATCACAAATGAAGAAATCTTGAAAAACGAGTGCGTAGAAAGCTGCGCGATAGAATTGAAACTTCATTGGTGAACGTGGGGTAAAATGAACACTAAACTTGAAAAAATACGATGTAAGAGGACAAAAGTATTCACTTCTGCTTCAAATTGTGAAACACTTATTGAAGTGAAACTTCTTTGCGGAGGGTACTGAATGCGCGCCCGAGGAAACGAAAATCGTAACGAAACCCACACATTCTACCGCTCTCGACCGTGTCTCACTCATACTCGATCCTGTCCCAACACGCTGTCGACTCTGCCCCATTCCACCGCCCGCGATCCTGCCCCGTTCCGCCGCTCCCGACCGTGCGTACGTTAAAGCCATGTGTCGACTTTGCGAGGCTGGCTCGCGAAGCCGCCGCGCGAAGCGTGCCACGTGCTGGATCGCCTTGCCTAGTGAAGCTGCCGCCGTTCGTTTGTCTACATATTCCGAGGCAAAAATGTCTTGAGGCTGCCTTGCGCGGCGTCCTCGCGAGCCAGCCTCGCAATATATGTGTTCCATCGCAAAGGGGACTTCTACGTCATTTCTTACCGCTCACTATTATCGCAACCTAAGTAACGCACTAATCTATATTTAATCTGTACATCGGTCGCAACAGCGAGGCGGGCGGTATGTTTTGGTTAATGGGGGTTGCGAATGCGTTCGCAGTCCCACACCTTTCCCTCAAAACAACCTCGCATTGTATCTAATTGTAAACCACGGCTACATCACGGAATTACTGTATCTCTTTGAATTCAATATAATCGCCAGTAATATTGTGAGTGCAGTGTTAAATCATTTCAAATAACCGATACGGTTTAAATCTACCAGTCGTGTAACGCAGTAGTGCCTTCGGGATTTACGACCTCGAGGAGATCTACTCTTGATCGCACATGTTATAGTTATTAATTTGAAACTGAAGAATAAATGAAGCAAAAATCAATCGCTGTTTAGACTGTGCAGAGGAGGTCTGGTTTGTGTTGCTCGAGAGGGTTTCTTCGGGCAATGGAAGCTATGCTCATATTACGAGGCGACGCAGTGTCGCACCTCCACTAAGAGGACTGTTTAGGCTCACCATAAATCTAGCGTTTAGGACCCTTTTTGGGCGTATCCTTGGGAGAAGCCAGACTAGAGGGCGCAGAGTTACTTGTGAGTTGTTTGTATTTCGTTTGTCGCATTTTTAGTTTTCCGGATTTTACCGCGTCCAGTGGCCGGCCATACCGAGCTCGTGTAGTCTGCGATCGGAGTCGCGACTTTTCTCGAGTAACCACCGTGCATGTACATTCTTTCGCGCGCGCATGTGTGTGTGTTAATTTATAATTATTATTGCAAAAAAGGCTATAGAACGGTCGAAATAGTACAGTGACAGGCAACGTGTTAAATAAACTTTCCATTTCGTAAACGTCAATGAACACTGAACATTCTTTCGCGTGTGTGTTATATTAAAATTATTATGGCAAAAACAGGAAAACAACGGGCAAAAGAGTTTCGTGAGAGGCAACGTGTAAAGAAAGCGATGACGAAGGTATCAGGTACCGAAAACTAAATAGTACAGAACAAAATCGAGGATGGAGAGAAAGAATTAAATTCACACAATATCAAGCATTGATGGATCTGAGCACAGTTGAGGGTGAAAAAAAAAACAACAAAACGTGTGGCCGCCACACGCGGAAGAAGTGAAACTCCGATACCAGTTTCTCTGAATTTGATTCCGGTGGTATTAGTTTCAATTGGCTCTACGAAGAAACATAGTACAAGACTTGTATAGAGCCAATTGAAACTAATACCACCGGAATCAAATTCAGAGAAACTGGTATCGAAGTTTCACTTCTTCTGCGTGTGGCGGCCACACGTTTTGTTTTTACTAATTTTCATATTTTCATGTTCTAGAAAAGACAATAGGTTTGTGGTATGAGAAATATGATATGAAAAATCGTGACTGTAAATTATTCAAGTACCTACCCGTGTCGAAAACCACTACAGAACACTACAGAATATTTTCAACCACTACTGAAAACCTGAGTAGTGGCACAATAGTGGTGAGTAGTGGTTCAATGATGGTCAGTAGTGGTTCAATGGTGGTGAGCAGTGATCCAAAAGTGATATTTAGGGCCGGTTTTACCAACACGGTATAAACGCGGTATAGCGCTATACTGAGAATAACCAGTACGCAAGCGTTTTACAAGTATGATATAAGTCTGGAATAGGATAAACTTTGGAATAAATGCAGACATAACTTAAGTTATCCGGCAGTTTCATCGTGGGATAAGCTAGCTATCCTCAGTATAACCTAACTTTTTGTTTGCGTCTTTATTCTTCCGTGACAGAATCAGAACCGTGACAGAATCATAATAATTTTTATTAGTTGTGAAATGGAGTTGATTGATGTACCAGTTTTCGAATCATCATCTGATGATGAAATTGACGTCTTACAAAGAATGAGAAATCCTAGGAAAATACGTGCCCGGTAAGTAAATAAAGGATACCTATACCTACTAATTTATAACCAAATCTAATACAAAACTATTCCAGAGTTGACTATTTCGAAGAATACTTACAATGATGTAGAATTCTTCACTCGATTTCGTTTGGAAAAACAAAACCGTCCAGAGATTATTGGGACAAATACGACATCGCATTGCACCGAGGTCGCAAAGAAATGCAGCAATTCAGCCAGCAACGAAATTATTGCCAACTTTAAGATTTCTTGCTTCGGGATCAATGCTAATTACTGCAAGTAATCGTTTTGATCGTAATGTTAAAACTTTTAATTAGTTATTATTATATGCCGCCACCTCTGCCACCTCCGACGACTCCTCACATCGCAAGGAGAGCTAGTTTACAAGACTACAAGTTCGTCGATCGGCATAAACCGCCACTGATCTCCCAGAAATTAATGGGCGATATACTGAAACACGTCGACAAAGTCAAATTGAAACTCGTCGCAAGGTATGATTAAACAATTTTATCACGGTAAACTTTTAATTCGCCAGGAACAAAGAGGAGTTTCGCATTGTCATAATGTCGTGGCTGCGAAGGATTGATTTTGTTCACAGTGGGCTTTTAAACGTGTTTTTCAGATCGCCGGGTGAGAGACCTTTGCGAGCCAAACGCTAAAATAGCCCTTGCAATGACCTTCAAGAGATCTTACGGAAATTATATATCGCAATGCAATCGCCGGACAGTAGAAATTCTACCGCGACGTTGACGCTCGATGATTCGTTCTAGATTAAGAACTCGATGATGCTCAATTTCTCTAGGTCGCAGCATTCGCGTCGGACGGTGCTCCGAGGAACGGCTATTGTAGCCTTGCTTTGCGCGCGTGAGATTAAATCATGATTATAATTTTATCTGAGTCAGAGCTCTGGAGAATCAAAATTAATAGATCTCTCTTCTTTTTTTTATAAGTGAGTCTTTCCCTGCTAGGTAATTTCGCGCGACACATTTTAGATTATAGTTCTTTTTTAATAGGAGGATAGAAGCTTATAGAAAGGTCGGGAAAATTTTGTTCTCCCTTCGCTCTTTTACTAGAAAATGCAAGTTTAAATTTAAAATTTAAGCACGCGCGGGTCTATAATCGCGAGAATCTCAACGGTATCCAATAATATCAACTAAAGAAGTCATCTACCATTGCATTGTCTTCTATAAGTAACATTTAAATTTATCTCTAGGTAGGTATTATACCTTTCTTCAATTCGCGTGATTGCAGAGTTTTCGGGAGCAGAAGTGATACATCCATCGTATAATTTAAATTTTGTACCCTTTTTATATGACTAAATTAAAAAAATAGTATAACCATTACATGTGCACTACTTACCACTTCTTACCACTACTGACTACTATTCACCACTGTATACCACTACTGACCACTATTGTAGAAACCATTACTGACCACTGTAGTGTTCAGTCCGCTGTAGTGGTTTTCGACAAGGGTATCTAAAAAAAATTGTATCTATTGTCGTTCCTGATCTGATTGTTGGCTCTCTTTTGGATTATTATTCATTCTCAAGTTCAATATACGAGTAGTGTCTAAAAATTTTAAAAGTGGCTGAGATTCTTCAGAGGCAAAATTCACATTGAAATCACCGCTTAAAATCATGGGCATCATGTGGAAGTCTTCTCCTAGTTCTGCTGCACCAGCAGGAGTATATGGCAATAATGCTCGGTGAATGAATTTTATTATATCGTTGATTCTTTGATTCGGTGTGATATAAATAACGATCATTGCCACACTCTGCCCGCTTTCTATTATACATTGGGCTGCACGAATGTCTCCAACTGGTTCAGCATTTATAGCCAGCCAACTTATTTGTTGTAAATTGATATCAATATGTGGAGTGACAACATTTATCCTATCATTGGAGTTATGGGGTTTTATCAGCTACAAAAAAGGTCTCTTGACATTGGGTAGCCAGGGAAAAATCCAAAAAGTTTTGTATTAAACATTTTTCTCTAAAATGATTTCCCGCTGAGTTAATCAGCCGTACCGGGACTTTTTGAACATCCTGTATACTATTAACACCTGCTTTTAGAAGTGAAATTTTGAAACTAGAATTAACTCTTTTTTTAACGTATAGAAGTTCACATATTTCAATGACAAGGGTACAGCTGCCACATACCATGTACCTAAATGAACTTTAGAACAATAAATTTATGTGCAAGGAAATTCAAAACTGTAAAATAAATAATGAATCACTTAAATGAGAGTTAATAATTATCTATTAAAAATCCAAATAGTATGAAAATTATACGGATTTGTTGTGTTTTGAGAATGTTATTAAATGTTCACTGCAGTCAGGTTTTTCACAGCTTGCGCATCATCTTCTCATCTTTTTTCACTTTTTCACTTCTGTCACTGCCCCAATAATCACCCCAAAGGGGCCGTGGATACTACCGGCAAAGGTAAAACAGCCGATTTCTTTGCTGCTGGAGTTAAGAGGAGTGTTGCCACCAGCAAGGGCAGTATCTTCATCGCTGCGACGCACACCTTCATGGACTAAGAGTATGTCATGAGTGACTCTACCCGTATCCAATTGGCGGAACCCTTGCAGAGCGGTATTACGGCTCCTGCTGTTGTTAGAGGAGGAAGAACCTTCCAGGATGCCACGGAGAGAGGGACCACTACCTGGCCGCCCGAGTTCAAGGTTCCCAAGATTCCACGGAGGTCGGGAAACTACAACCAGAGATAATATGGCAGCTGATAGAGATAACCCTGTCACCGTTCCAATGGGTGAGACACCCATTGCTACTCCGACCCATGTTAAAACGATCAATCGCATGGAAACCACGCGATATAACATTTGAAGGCATAAGAATAACGCATGGAAAATATAAGTAGAGTATCCCCGAAACCTTATCTAGCAGGGAGATGCTTTAGCGTGGTCAATATTTTTGGCCATGTTACCGGTTATGGGGCAGTCATGTCGAACGACGAATGAGCGGCATCTAGCAGAGTTTGGAAACCCGGCCCCAGGCAGAGTGGGGACCGCCAGACGGATACATATCCGCTCACCAGTGAAGCAGTCAGGAATCACTCTTCAACCGTGATGTCCTATAGACCTTTTCATTCTGGAAAAAAAATTGTGCGCATGAGCAAGTAAAAATGGCGGATTCCGATTAACTTTCGGACAGTTTTTGAAAGTGTAATGATGAAAAAAAAATTTATTAAATCGTTAAAGTAATTACAAAGTTGATGACGCGGATTTGGATCATTTCTAGTCAATAACAAATTGAATATTCGAAAGTAAAAGTGATTTTAGCATGGAGAAACAACGTAAAGGTGCTACTAAACGATTCTGTTACGGTTTGTGTAAAAGTGACAAACTCTCTAAAAAATTTAAAAATTGAAGTTTTCACTTTATTTCGTTCCCGAAACCTTGTCTTGAGTTTTGCAAGGAGTATGTGAAGGAATCGATTAAGAAACATCATGAAATGTAATAAATGTAAAAAAAGTGACAAGTGGGTGAAGCTATGTGGACGTGCAGATGAAGAATTTCAATCTATACATTGTATTACTTTGTTATAAGATGCTTGAACGTTTGATTTAAGACAATAAAACTTTTTATCAACAGTAACTGAGTCCATAGTATCCTGAACATGTTTACTCTGCAAATAAATTTTTCCTCGTTCGAATGGTTTAGAAGTTCTACGATCCATTTTCTTCACGTGAACATTTTGGGGATTACTGGTATCGATCATCTGAATATTCATAAAATACTCATACATACAACCAATGTTGAATGCATGTGGAATTGAAAAAGATGGGGAAGTATTCCAATGGCTTCGATAGTCTGGTCGTTGTTGCAACTGTGATATGACATTAGGCCTCAAATTTGTTACTTTTATCTCTAACCAGGGATGGACGTATTTGAATTAATTTTTATTCAAATGAAAAATAAATTTGTATTCATTATTTCATTATTTTTGAATAACGAATAAATTTTTATTCGTCATTCAACTAATTTTGAATAACAAATAAATATTCATTCATCAGTCAAATAATTTTGAATAACGAATAAATTTTCATTCATCATTCAAAAAATTTTGAATAATGAATCAATTTTCATTCATCATTCAAATAATTTTGAAGAACGAATAAATCATTCATCATTCCGTCATTCTCACTTGCTTGCTTCACCGGGTAGATGATCAAGGTAAATTCGAGTTATCTAAAGGAGGTATACTAACAGAAAAAAAGTGCTAGTAGATGTAATATCTTTCCTTTATTGTCTACAGAATGACTCCAAATCTATACGATAAGTCTAATGGAGTCTAAATTCTTATACTACGAAATTACAAAAATATATCAAATTAATTCCTTGATGGCATTCAGATATGCTACGATTCTATTTGGGCACTGTGCGATCAATGATAGATCTCCGCGGGGTCGTAAATCCCGCAGACACTCGTTCGTGACACGGCTACTGACCAAACATACCTCTAGGCGGATTTTAAGGTTTCGGTGGTTGATTAGATGAGATGGGTTTAAACTTTAAACCGAGCGGTTAGATCGAACAACTATTTGTACGTTCAAATACTTTATTCTTAAACTTTATTCGTGAATTTTTATGAAGATAAATAATAAAAAATGGCGGAGTTATATCCTGTCGCCGGGAGCACGTTTTCGCGGTAGGGATGCGCGGTGGACACGATTTCTCAATAACTGTTTATCTGAAACAAACAAACAAAATTGCACTTTATGCTACATTGAATGGACTAGTGATTGAACGTAGGAAATTAATTTATGGTGATTCGACACAAAATGGCGACCGTGTAAAGAAAAGAGCTCTTATTTGGCCTAAAATTTAGCCCTTTTAACTTGCAAAAAAAATAATAATTTTGATCAGAAATCAAAATCCTACGTTCAATCACGAGACAATATTATCGTCAACAGTTACCCAAAATTTAATTAAAATGCGTTGAGAAGTTTGTCTGTAATCGTGTCCACCGATTTGAAAAATGTCGTTTCGAGAAAAACGCGTTTAACTCCGTTATACTTGCGTCGCGCGGCTCGCAGAATGTAATTGTAAAAACGACCGTAACTCGCTCAATTTTGAACGGATCGACTTGAAATTTTCAGAGAATATTTTTGAAAGGTTATACTTTAAGAATCCGTCGAAAACGAAAAATCGATTTTTTCGAAAGTTCTGACTAGATGTAACCCCTTAAATCTCCGAAAGTTTTTCACCGATTGCTTTGAAATTTCGACACAACGTTGCCTTCGAATGCGCGCGTTTTTATAAACTTTTTTTTATAAAGAGGGGGAAGCTTTAATAGCCGCCCCGGGCTGAGCCAGGCCCGGAGGAGTGTCGGACTCAGGGGCTCTAGGGGTGCAAGTCCCCGTCTACCGACAAAAACCCCACCTCTCGCCCTCCTGTCCCTTAATAGGAGAGCCCCGGCACGCCTTGTTGGGTCAAAACTTCGGGAAACCCTATCAGGGCATGGGATGTGTCGCCTTCATCCGGTTTAGGCTCGCGACTTCCGATGGCAGGGAGGGGATCGCAACCCCAACCCTAAAGACGAAGAACAGCCACCCCGTGGGAGGTGGGGAATGGCTGTGGAACTCCCGAGTCGCATTGAAGGATGTGCGGTGATTAGCCGTGTGGTCTTACAAATAAAGGGTGAAGAAGGCAAACAAAAAGCCGTAACGTAAAAATAAAGAAAAGAAAAGGAAGTAGACAAGAGAGGGGGGGGGGGCCTCCAGCTGACTCAGAGAGAAAGGAGAGAAAAAATAAACCAAAACTAAAACTAAACATGCTGCCGGTTTGAGGAGGCAGAACAATTAAAGAGGGATACGGATAGAAGATTTGGAAAATAATGATAGAAACCAGGGTCAGTATGTTGATGTGCAGTGCAAGCGTAAAAAATAACCATAAGTAAGCAGTGTATAGTGCGATAGTTAAAGTAATAGAGAGAGAGTCAGCGGGAGTGTGTCCCCTAACGGGAGAAAACTAAGCCGGTTCTTATAGCTTTTGTGACAAAATCATAGTTTCGTTGTATGCTAATAAATAAATTTATTAAATTATTACATTTTAGAGCAAGCAGAACTATGCTGGTCCGGTTTATGCACAGTTCAGCATTCGAATCTCGCGCGCGAGCGGAGTCATGGTTAGAGGGCGCGACGGTTGCGCCCGGCACGCTCGCGGTTGCGCTCTTCGACTTCCTTCCGTGTGAGGACGGCTCTAGCGAACTCATGCACTATATTCCACGACGAACTGTTACTAACCATCCGCGGCAACATAACCTATGTCACTGTTCCGAAGTTTTCGCGAACTGCTTCCCGTTGGGTTTCCCACGCGGGACACTCGCTGAGGATGTACGATGCGTCGTCGAAATCCGCGTCGCAGTGGTGGTATCCTGGGGAAGGCTCCCTACGGATGCGGCAGAGGTAGCTATTGAAACATCCGTGGCCGGTGAGAAGTTGCGTCAGGAAGAAGCTCAGGGCGCCGTGTTTGCAGCCGAGCCATTCATCGAATACTGGGTGTGTGTTTTGAAGTGAAACTTCTTTGCCGAGGGGGCTGCAATTTTCCGGCGTAACGAAAATCTCTGTAAAAAAAAAGGCGGCATGTTCATTCAGTGTCAACAGAAATTGATACGTAAAATACTCTCCAAAAAAGATTTGAAATCAATTAAGATCGCCATTTTCAAGACATATATAAAAAGTAAAAGGCATCATTTGAAAGGAAAATTATTGTAAATCAAGTTACTAAAAAAATTTATAAAAAAATGTTAATAAAAAAGAACGCCGCGTTTAAGTTTTCATATTTTGTCCACTATACCGAATAATTCGCAGTGCTTGGACAGTGCTAGAATGATTAATAAATTACACTACCGAATTCAAATTCAGAGAAATTCAGAAGGCCCCCGCCTGATCGGTTTCCCGTGCGACATTCGGTATACTGGTGGTATCATATAAAGGTATGAATTTATTTAACATCATAAGTGCATAAACATTGAGTATAATTCTGCCTGAATTTTTTATTCTGAAGGAAAAAAACGCGGCGTTCTTTTTTATTAAAACTTTTTAAGGCAAATGATGCCTTTTACTTTTTATATATAAATCTTGAACATGGCGATCTTAATTGATTTCAAATCTTTTTTGGAGAGCATTTTACGTATCAATTTTTGTTGGCAATGAATGAACATGCCGCCTTTTTTTACAGAAAATCTGTTTTTGTGGGGAGATTTCACTACTTTTTGGAATTTATTCATCAGGAGAATATGTACTGTAACGTTGCACTTCGTGCACGTTACAATTTGGCCGACTCCCTAACGTCGCTTCGCTGATCCCGCCATCCCCAGGATAGCATTTAGTATAAGAAATTTTAGCGCGTTAGAAACTTTTGTAATAGTAGGGGCGACATAGCGGAATACCGTAGCGAGATCAGTAATTCGACCTAAAAGACGCTGGAGCTGGAGGACCAAGGGGCTGCAACGAGCGCCAGATGCCGTGCGGCGAAATGCACACGACTTCCCTGCCAGGCGCAGGACTGGGACTTGCAACCGAGCAGCGTACCCGGCGAGGAACGTACCCTGTTTAGACAGTCACCCCGCTTCTTCGGCACGGATGGACCGCTTGGAGGCTAGGCTTCACCTCGAGATTCTCCGCGTGATCCCACAGAGGAATGTTCCGGAGGAATCTCCAGAAGCTAGCCTCGTATCGGGATCCTCCGCGTGATCCCGCAGGGGAATGTTCCGGAGGGATTCATAAGCCGTCATCCGTGAGGGGACAGTTCCGGAGCCACGATTGAATCCAGCGAGCTGCGCGCGCATCCGCGCCAACCAGGAAGGAACTAGTTTCCTTCGATTGACGATCGACGGAGCGGGCGCGCAGCGGAAACTAGAGCGTCGCGCATGCAAATCGATGGGGGACATCGATCACCAATTAAAATCGCGGAAAGGGTCTACTAGGAGTGGGGACAGGCCCTCGCCGCCTAGCGAGCCGCAGCGATCACGGGACTCTTGCTATCTCGTGCGGACCAGCGAAGCGACCCCACGTGCCCCATCGCCACAGCAGCAGCAGATCCTCCGTTCCGGTAAGCCGGCTCCTTTGTTCGCGACACGTGGCCGATACTATAGTAGAGATTTAGATTTCCTTTGCCCTCGACGGGCCTACCGTTTCGTTCCGTGAGTGCGGGTGATGGACCCGTGGCGTTCTTAGAGTTTTCTTTTCGTAATATCTTGTGTCGCGCGTTAATAGTAATCATTTATCGTTTAGCGATTCAGTTCGCAGTTGTAATATCAGGGGATGCTCGGGAAATTCGGTAGCACGAGGCGACCGAATTCCCTGAGACGAGTTTAGCCCGTGTTATCGTCGGCAGGATAGTGCGCGTCGGTAGTGCGGTAATATCGTTTTTGTCACTCAGTGTCAAATACTCGGTTTCATGGGCGTCCTCGACGCATGTGAAATCATCTTTCACACACCAATTCGTGAAAAGTTGCGCGGTGCGTGAAATAACCTGCGCAGTGCGTGAAATCGTCAATCTCGTGTTTGACACTTAGTGACAAAAAATAGAATTCGTTATTCGGTTGTTTCGCGCCGTTCTAACGAGTGTGATTGCCGTACTCGCTTCGCTCGTGCGGCAAACTTCACTCTCGTTAGAAACAGCGCTTCACGCCCTAATAACGAAAATAACTATTTCGCTTCGTTCCGTGCGCTATCGAGCGCGTTATCAATTAATAGAAAAGAGTGCCCTTAGTGCGGCAAGATATAGTATAAAATAGCTCGTTCGCTCGACTCTCTGTTCTCCGCTCAGGGCGGTTGATTTTCCCTCGCGAATTTGTCGCGGCTATCGTTCCTACCTCTCTCGCGAATTTTTCGCGGCTACCGTTCCTATCTCTCCCGCGAATCTCTCCGGCTAACGTTCCTATTCCCTAGCGAATTTCTCGCGGCTATCGGTCCTACCTCTCCCGTGAATTTCTCCGGCTAACGTTCCTCTTCCCTCGCGAATTTGTCGCGGCTATCGTTCCTACCTCTCTCGCGAATTTTTCGCGGCTGCCGTTTCTACCTCTTCCGCGAATTTCTCCGGCTAACGTTCCTATTCCCTTGCGAATTTTTCGCGGCTACCGTTCCTACCTCTTCCGCGAATTTCTCCGGCTAACGTTCCTATTCCCTCGCGAATTTTTCGCGGCTATCGTTCCTACCTCTTCCGCGAATTTCTCCGGCTAACGTTCCTATTCCCTCGCCAATTTTTCGCGGCTATCGTTCCTATCTCTCCCGCGAATTTCTCCGGCTAACGTTCCTCTTCCCTCGCGAATTTGTCGCGGCTACCGTTCCTATCTCTCCCGCGAATCTCTCCGGCTAACGTTCCTATTCCCTAGCGAATTTCACGCGGCTATCGTTCCTATCTCTCCCACGAATTTCTCCGGCTAACGTTCCTCTTCCCTCGCGAATTTGTCGCGGCTACCGTTCCTATCTCTCCCGCGAATTATTGTCGGTTATTCTGCTTGTTAGTTTCGCGATAAGGACTGTTTTGAAGCCCGACCTTGCCGTAGCCGTTAGGCTCTTAGACTAACCAGTAGTGTATAAGAAGATCTCCAATAAAGCTTAGTGTTATTTTCTTGTTATGAATCGCCTCAAATTCGTTTCTTTGTCTTGAGACCCCGCCCCTCTCCTTCGCCGATACGGGGCTGAGCTAGCGGAGTTCCGTTTCCGATTCACGTGATCTGACTGTTATCGATCTCGACTTGCTTTGGTGTTTCGGAACACCTGGCGCCCAACATTTCATTATCTCAATACCTTGTCCGAGCGGGGCCAGTCAGAGAGCGTGCCGAAGTGTGCGACTACCCGGGTAGCGCCGAGTAGCGTCATTACAGTACATGTAGGAGAATAGCTTTTTATTATTAAGTATTATTGCAGAACGAGTTGGTTAGAAGATTTTCATAAAGACTCACGATTTTCTGACATGTCATCTCGTACAGGTGCAACCGAAGAGGATCTAGATCGTATCCTGTCCGTAAAAAGATGACTCGATGGACATCGGAGAATGTCAGGCTTGTCACCGAGCGCCTTTCACCCATAGTACTTTCATTGCAATATGCGCTTTTCGTTTCAACTATTCTTGCTTTAAGTAACTTTTACTTCTTTCAAAGTATTTACCTTGTACGAATTGTTGATCGTAGGGGGCAACGATCAATGAGTGTGACTAATCGTAGACAAATTATTCCTGCGATGATGTTCCAGTTGCAAAGCATACACTAGCAAGTCAGCTTACAGCATCCGATGTTTAGTATCAACTTACCTCTTTTGGAACACCCATCACCCGAGCATAATCACGATTATGTTAACGTTAATTGCAGAATAGACCGCGAGCTCGGGCACATTATCGCAGTAGTAGTTCGGCACACCGAATTGCCTTTTAGTTTTAATAGATGAACTTGTCTACGACGAGTCTCTATTATCGATCGCTGCCTTCTACCACGAACAGTTCATAAAAGGTTATTACCTTGAAAGAAGTAAAAGTTATTTAACGCTGGAATAGTTGAATGAAACGAGAAGCGCGTATTGCAATTAATGTACCATGGGTAATAGGCGCTCGGTGACAAGCCTGACATTCTCCGATGTCCATCGACTCATCTTTTTACGGACAGAACACGAACTAGGTCCTCTTCAGTTGCACCTGTATGAGATGATGTCAGAAAATCGTGAGTCTTCATGAAAATCTTCTAACCTACTCGTTCTGCAGTAATACTCAATATCACTGGAAATTGAAGCAACAGTTGTTATCAAAAATCGGACACCGATTTTTAAACACTTGAGGAATCTAATCCCCGAATTATTATTTCTTATCACTTCTACACATTATTAATCATTATTTATAAATTAACGATTTCGAGGTTAGATGCTTCGATCTCCCGAATTGACAGCTACTGGGAGATCAGACGTTTGACACTTCTCACTCGGCTCGCAAGACCGCAGCGCACTCTCCCGAAACCAATTCTAACTATGAATGACTAGAGGACCGACCCAACCACTTCTGGCTAAATGTCAGGGAAATTCAAAAGTTGGAGTTTTTGCCATCGGACATACTGTATACTCCTCCAATGCCCGTGAGGAATTGTTTCATTACATGTAAAGATACCACTTATGACAGTACCGTATGTCTGACGGCAAGCGCAACAAAACTTCGGTAGTTTTTACCGACGGTGGTCGAAAATTGCATTGGATCTAATGCAAGATTCGACCACCGTCGGTAAAAACTGCCGAAGTTTTGTTGCGCTTGCCGTCAGACGTACGGTATATATGTTGTTACATACAGTGTGTCCGTAAAGTCCCGCAACTTGCAGTTATTTCGAGAACGGAATATTTTTTCAAAAAACGCCCTGACACGTCAACTTTTTTATTTTCCTAGCAATGTTTTGGCCTAGGTAGTTTTTCCAAAACTTGCCGCATGAAGGCGCCACGATCAATGTTATTTTTTTCTTAAATTGCAACACCTATTTTTTATTGCATTTTTGAGTAGCCACTGTTATCCTGAGTACAGCGGTGTGCCACGTGTGGGGGGTTACATGAGACAATTTTTGAGAAAATGCAGGTTTATTATGACCAAGTAGGTTTTCGTATTTTGGCAAACTTGATTCGCTGCGACCGCTGAAAGAAAAAAGTAATAAAGAACAGTTGATAAGAGTAACCAATTAGAGCAGTTGCTCGAAGTGGCCACCGTGAACTGCTTGGCAGTGGGCCATTCTCTCCACAAAAGAGCACTGTACGTTCGCTAGTACCGCTGGGGAGTGATCATCTGGATCCCGACTCGAATGCGATGTCTCAGGTCTTCCAAATTTTGAGGCCTGTTTACATAAACGCGGCTTTTTTAAGATGTCCCCATAAAAAAAAGTCTAAAGGGGTCAAATCGGGTGATCGCGCTGGCCATTCGATTTGACCCCTCCGACCTATCCAGCGATTGGGGAACAGCTGATTTAAATAATCTCTCACTAGCAACACATAGTGCAGTGGTGCCCCGTCTTGCTGGAACCAGATCTGAGGATCAATTCCACCCGGCTGTGGCGCTGGAAATCTTTGAACGAGAGCAGGGACTACCTCATTTTGCAATAGTTCAAGATAACGTTGTCCAGTCAGATTACCCTCAATAAAAAACAGCACTATAATTGTATGTCTTACAATGCCCGCCCAAACATTGACTTTTTCTGGATGTTGGGGATGTGCTTCCTCCACCCAGTGAGGATTTTGATCCGACCAATATCGACAGTTGTGTCGGTTTACCGTGCCATTCAATGTAAAAGAGGCCTCGTCAGAAAAAAGAATGTTGCCAGCAAAATTCGTATGTGGATTATTACAAAGTTCTTGTATTATTTCGCAAAATTCAATTCGCCGATCGAAGTCGTCGTCTGACAACTCCTGAACTAATTTTACCTTGTAAGGGTGAAATTTGTTTTTACGGAGAACCTTATGCACTGACGTTTTACTTATGCGCAGATCCCTGCCCGTTTGACAACATGACGACTGAGGGCTATCCTGAACTGCCAGTAAGACGTTCAGCTGATCATCCTCGGACAAAGATGGTCGGCCTGATCTTGGCAAGTCTTTCACATGACCAGAAGCCTCAAATTTTTGCAGTAGCCTGCCTACTGTAGATTTTGATATTAGCCTATCAGGATGCGTTTCATTAAACAATGTGCAAACTTGGTCATAGGTTCTTCTTCGATCACCGTAACCGACCATCATTAGTATCTGAATCCGCTCAGTCTGGCTGAGTAAATTAGCCATATCGAAAGGTTTGACAAAGTACAAGACTACCAGAGAGTCTTCAAAAAGACTGATTTACCGAGTTTCAATGAAACTCGAAAAAAAAACGATAAGCTGAACAAAGCAGAAAGCAAAAAGCGCAATAAGTACGAGAGAGCAGGTATTAGGCAGTCCAATCTCATTGAGAGTTGAGAAAACAATGCGAGTCAAAACCGCAATAAGGCACTGAATTCTTATGAAAGCCAACGGCGCATGCGCGCTCCTCCAAATAAGCAGAGGTGGCCCTCCCCCTTCTTTTACAGCGGTCGCAGCGATTCAAGTTTGCATGAAAACCTACTTCGTCGTAATAAACCTGCATTTTCTCAAAAATTTTCTTATGTAACCTCCCACACGTGGCACACCGCTATACTCCGGACAACAGTGGCTACCCAAAAATGCAATAAAAAATAGGTGTTGCAATTCAAGAAAAAAATAACATCGATCGTGGCGCCTTCATGCGGCAAGTTTTGGAAAAACTACCTAGGCCAAAACATTGCTAGGAAAATTAAAAAGTTGACGTGTCAGGGCGTTTTTTGAAAAAATATTCCGTTCTCGAAATAACGTCAAGTTGCGGGACTTTACGGACACACTGTATATTAACTCGAGACGTAGGAATGGTTTTAAGAAATCCTTTTGCATGCACCGCTGAAATTTCGCCCTTACTCGTAAATAAATTTCCAGCACAGCATCGATATTTTGCTGCACCTGTATTCTTCTGGGACGTCCTAAAATAATTATAAAAACCCCATATAATTCAGCCCTAACAAGTACAATCTTATCGAACTGTACCTCATCGAGGAGATCTTTCGACGTAATGATTCTGAAATGTTTCTATGATGTTTTGCAACATTCGCGAATTTATCGAGAAATATATAATATTATGAGTAAAGAAATGTTTCTAACATACGGTAGTGTTCACGAATATTGTAAAATATCGCAGGAATGTTACAGAAAAGTTACTTGCAAAAACGTGCTTTGCGGGGTGTAAATGATGATATTTTGTAATTTCCATTGTTACACCAGAGGCGAAGAAGAGACGAAATAGAAGTGAGGTACATGTACACTTTACATTTGACAGGTCTGATACTGAAGAAAAATCAAATTTATTGGTTGATCCATCCACTATCAACAATTAAAGTCGTGGCAGAAAAATAAGTGATACGATGTTATTGGATTACGATAATGGAATAACTACTTTATTATTTTTTTTTCTTTGTCGATATATTTCCTCTTTTATATTACACTATCACAAGTTCCAATTTATATACCGACCTGTCAAACGTGAAGTGTAGGTGAGATCGAGGGGTTGTGAGATACGGGGGGTCGTGAGACAAGCTCACAGCACTGAATTGAAAAGTGCGACATGTACCAATGACTGTCAAACTTCATTCTCGTCCTGTATCTCCATTTTCATGTGACACTAGTCGCGTTGACGCAGATTCTTAGTATCTCTTCAGATTGCAACTTCAATTTTATGTTTTAAAGTTTTTTCGACCATTTGTGTTTGCAGTATTTTCATTCATGTTTTCAAGCTGTTCACAAAAGTGTATAGATATAAATCATTCCTTGGTGAGTATCCTTTTGACACACAAAAAGAATTTTGGATAAACATTTTATGTATCCATGAAGCGGTGGCTATTTTAAAAATATTGAACTTGGGGGGTCGTGAGACAACATTTTCGGGGGGTTATGAAACACGCTATTTCTAAAAGCGATTTAGTAAAAATCGTATTTTATGGGCGTATTTTGAATTTGTTGTGAACACTGCACGTTTTGTGCAATTTTAATGGTTTTTAATTAATTTAGCCTTCTTTAAATGATTTTTTCTTTATTTTGTAGCGAGTCGGACCTAAAACTTGTTTATTAGTTATATGTAAAAATCTAACCTTTTTAAACTTGAATACATTGTAAGCCGCAACATTTGCTTTCTTTTTTTAATTTGAATAAACAATTTTGATAAATATATGCCACTTTATATGATTTGAAGGCATGTCTCACAACCCCCTGAATATTGTAAAAATCGAGAAAAACCAACTTTCGAGCTAACAGGCCAAACTCATAGGATTTTTTGAAATTTCAGCAAACCCATCTTTTTTTAAAGTGTTGTTATGCTTACTCACGATTTGACCAAATTTATGCGCAGAAAAAAAAGTTTTTTCATTATACTTTTTTTTACAAAAACAAAACCCGTCTCATAACCCCCCGATCTCCCCTACATGTACCTCACTTCTATTTCATCTCTTCTTCGCCTCTAGTGTAACGATGGAAATTACAAGATATCATCATTTACACTCCACAAAGCACGTTTTTGTAAGTAACTTTTTTGTAACATTTCTGCGATATTTTACAATATTCGTGAACATTACCGTATGTTAGAATAGTTATTTTCGTTATTAGGGCGTGAAGCGCTGTTTCTAACGAGAGTGAAGTTTGCCGCACGAGCGAAGCGAGTACGGCAATCACACTCGTTAGAACGGCGCGAAACAACCGAATAACGAATTCTATTTTTTGTCACTAAGTGTCAAACACGAGATTGACGATTTCACGCACCGCGCAGGTTATTTCACGCACCGCGCAACTTTTCACGAATTGGTGTGTGAAAGATGATTTCACATGCGTCGAGGACGCCCATGAAACCGAGTATTTGACACTGAGTGACAAAAATATATATTTCTCGATAAAAACGTTTCGGAATCATTACGTAGAAAGATCTCCTCGATAAGGTACAGCTCGGTAAGATTGTACTTGTAAGGGCTGAATTATATGGGGTTTTTATAATTATTTCAGGAAGTCCCAGAAGAATACAGGTGCAGCATAATATCGATCTGTGCTAGAAAGAATAAGGAATAAACCTCGACGAGCATTCGGGCTGTGGCAACAGAGGTTAGAATCAGCAAGACCATGGTACGGAGGATATTGAAGGATGAACGCACGTCCATGCACTTGAGGCAGAAGATCCAACTCGCCGAATGAACTAATGCAACTGATTCTCGGAACAACAAGTGGATGATCCCTCGTTCGAAAGAAACCCCCTCGGGTTCGCATACGATCTGTAACAAATTGTAAATAACAATCATATGGGGTGTTTATAATTATTTTAGGAAGTCCTAGAAGAATACCGGTGCAGTAAAATGTCGATGCTGTGCTTCACAGAAATGCAAGAAAGAATAAGGAATAACCCTCGAACCCTAATCGGTATCAGTGATTCCTCATTGACTGTCGTTACACCGGAGACGAAGAACTGATGAAATAGAAGTGAGGTACACGTACACTTCAGGTTTGACAGGTCGGTGTGTAAATTGGAACTTGTAATAGTACGAAAGAGGAAATATATCGATAGAGAAAAAATAATGATAAAGTAATTACTTGATTGTTGTGTGATCCAATTCCATTGCGTTCGTCCCGTGCTCGCATGACGCTAAAACCAAAATGTAGAATTATCACAAAGATATTTGTCCTTCCATCGAAAGTGAGGTTAAAGCTATCAGACGGCAATTAAACTTATCTGATGGCAATTCTTCTGAGATACTGCCGTCTCCTTTCCTGTTCTTGATGCACAGGCAACCAGGGAAACATAGCACTGCATCCGTTCACTATCTTGATTATTCGAAAAAAATACAAACGATTAGTAAACTATACGGAGCGTATGTCACATTCACCACTATTGAGATTTATAACTCCGATTATACTGAATTTTAACTTTTTATTAACAAGCGTGTCCGAGGATCGAAATAAACGCGAGGGAAATCGTTTCGCGAATGAAAATATTTTATTAACTTTGAAAACCATAACCAAACATTCAAGGAATATATTCTCTCACACACTCTCACATACATTTGATAGCGTATGCGTGTTGTCGCCTCTATGTACACATTTCCGATCATAGCCGACTATCCCCGAAGATAGGCGGAATAGAGAATAGTCAATTTATATGGCGCAACTAAGCATAGTTTTGGTTATAGCAGTATATTTATTGAGAAATTTCGATGTAAAAATTGAGGGGTGCAGGGGGCAGACATTTGTGGTGTAAAGAGACACGGGTGCCGCGATATCAGCGCTGTCGTATCTGAGCGCGAAACTACTTGAACGAACATGCCGCGAGACGCTACCGTGTCTCTTGATCCTCATCGCTTGAGGGGAATATAGGTAGGTACCTGTGGTGGGGGGACCGGCAGAGGAGGAGAGTGCCTCAGCGGCGACACCACTCCGATGCTAGCGCTAGCGGTCGAAAGGAAAGATGACAGGGGAGAGGTAGAAATGACGCAGCAGTGATGCTACTGAATTCTCGTAACAATGCTTGTGTTTATCTAATCCTTACTTTTCGTAACGGCTAAAGATTGACGCTACCATATTTTTACTATTTTATTTGAAGTATCTACAATTTATTTATTCGCGTGGAAAAGAGTTATTGATTTGTGCAATTAACTTCATAAGAATAATTTATTTTCATGTGTGTTCTGACAAACATGTACTGCTGATGCGCTCGTAGTCCCGCACCTTTCTCGGAAAGTAAGACCAGGCGAGAGCGAGCGTGTACCTGGTGTTCCCGCCTCATCCAAGAGCCTCTCGCCTCGCCCTCGGAGCGCTCGGTCTAAAAGCGGTCTCCAACACGAGTCAAAGGAAGCGAGAGCATAAGTGGGAGATATACACGGTGCTCTCGGTCTCGCGCTCGGGTCTCTTCGGCGAGCGTGTACTGCCGGCACAACGGAACGGTCGTCTTTATGGCCAAAGACGAGCAACGGTATCCTTGCCCGCTAGATCCAGCACTCAGAAAATACCCAATGTCATCCCTTGTTCTAATGTCATTGTTCCGTCGCACAGTGGATGGAATTTGACACAACGGTTCATACCGCTCGATATCATTGCCAAAGTGAAGCATTAATTTAGAATTAATCCCATCATCGGTCATAATGACAAGACAAGCGGTCTGTTTCGACTAATCCAGGCTGCTAATGAGTTCGCAGTCCCGCACCTTTTCGGAAAGGGCTAATTGCTGGACGAGTCGGAATAAATCGTTTCCCGCATACTTAATCTGATAGTTACCGCTATACTTAGAAATACTACATCAGCTTATAAAGGGGAGAATGACGACCGTTCAATGGAGACCATCAGAAAGACCTAATACCTGACTCACATTAGAACCATAAAGGATTAGTTCACCATTCAAAGTAGCTTGGCCCATCCATAGGGTTATAAACGAGCATCCGGTATTCTTAACCATTAGATACGGAGCTTATGAACTCCTTAGCATCATACTCTTTCCCGTTAGGTATGGAATTCGGAAACTACCCAGCGTCATCTGTTGTTCTAATGTGTTCCTCTCCTAGCCAATAAGGGCATACCGCATAGCCCACGCTATCTCTACTATTAGGCCAGTCGACAAGTGCATTAATAGCGGGAGCAATTCCGGACAAGCTGGAAATAATTTTAATTTATTTGATTTGGTGCCAGAAAAAGCACATATTAAATTTGCACCCCCCAGAAAGCCCCGATTTGGCCGCCATCTTAACCTTTAGAGCCCAGGGTGGTCGATATATCGACCAGCGGATGATGAATTCCAGATATTTATCAAAATTTTAAGATTATGGCCCGAAACTTGTTACTCGGGGGTTTTCGGGGTGACTCATTATGATGCTGATGTCAAAATCGGTCTATTCTCAAATCCAAGATGGCGAATGCAATATGGCGGATGATGAATTCCACAAATTTTTAGAATTTGAAGATTATGGCCCGAAACTTGTTACTCGGGGGTTTCGGGGTCGCTCATTATGATGCTAGTGTCCAAATCGGTCTAGTCTCAAATCCAAGATGGCGGATGATGAATTCCAGAAATTTTTAGAATTTCAAGATTATGGCTCGAAACTTGTTACTCAGGGGTTTTCGGGGTCGCTCATTACGATGCTGATATCTAAATCGGTCTTGTCTCAAATCCAAGATGGTGGATGATGAATTCCAGGAATTTTTTGAATTTGAAGATTATGGCTCGAAACTTGTTACTCGGTTTTTTTTGGGTCGTTCATTACGATGCTGATGTCCAAATCGGTCCTGAAAGTGAGATTTGCGGATAACTTTTTTTTCGTACTCTACACATCAGAAAACATGAGCGTATTAACTTTGAGGCCAAAATAATAAAAATAACAAAACAGTCACTTTAGATTTGGGAATCTTGAATTTGAGAATAGACCGATTTGAACATCAGCATCGCAATGAGTGACCCCAAAAACCCCCGAGTAACAAGTTTTGGGCAATAATCTTCAAATTTTGATAAACTTGTATTATTCATCATCCGCCATATTGGATCCGCCGTCTTGGATTTGAGGATAGATCAATTTGGACAGCAGCATCGTAATGAGCGACCCCGAAAACCCCCGAGCAATAAGTTTCGGGCCATAATCTTCAAATTATAAAAATTTCTCGAATCATCATCCGCCATCTTGGATTTGAGAATAGACCAATTTGGATATCAGCAACGTAATGAGCGACCAAAAAAACCCCCGAGTAACAAGTTTTGAGCGATAATCTTTCCTGCCAAATGTTTTCCATTGGATGCAAAGTCGATTTTGCCCTGCGTCCGGGGTGGTCGATATATCGACCAGCAGTTAGGTCGGGGCCTCCAAATAGGACATTTATTGATTTTATTTATAAATTTTACGTTTAAAAAAATGTCGATTTTAACTGAAATTTCCCCGGGCTCTAAAAGTTAAGAAAAGGGGCTAAAAAATGTTGTTTTTTTGTTATTTATCAATAACTTGGTTTCTATAAACTTTAGAGCAAAATATGTAGTTACCAAAATTAAAGCAAATTAAATTATCTATAAAAATGTTCTACGTACTTTTTCCATGCGACTACCTGGTTCGAAGTTATATGGGCATCCAAAGTTGGATATATTATAGGCATTTATTATTTTCTTTATTCTCTAGGCATATTTAAAAACAAGCAACTGTTATTATGCTTTCATGGTTGCATTTATATTTGTTTTCTGTCGGCTAATCCTACTCCTGTTGTATACGGAATGTTTAACTTAAGGTCATTAACCCTGTAAGCACCTAGACAAAGAATGTCGGATGTAAGCATCTGGACAGTGAAAGTCGGGCTTTTTCCCGATCGAGCCTCCCGTTGGGGTGTTACCAAGGACGGTCTACCGCTTTTTCTCGGGCGTTTTTTAGTGCCCGCAACATTTTATTTCTACACGCATTTAGTGGCTGCGATACTACATCCCCACTATACAGGCAGGAAAAAATGAAATTCGTTAAAGTTTTACAGAAAGGAAGAGAATTAAAGAAAGATGTACAAATATTTAAAGACCCAAATGCATCCCCAACGGATATAGACAAAGTTGGAGAACAATTTCTTCTTCATCTGTATGGATCAAAAAATACGACTCATTAAATAAAAACAGATAGGTACCAGTGTTTCGTACAATTTATTACCAAAAGCTTACCAAACCTAGCATCGTTACCGCCAACCAAACATGCAGCTCGCTTGCACTCCTTCCGTACTTACCATCAGGTACAGCTATGGTATGGAAATGAAAAATCAGCTTTAGATTGAGGATGGAAAAATTCAAAGAATGTTAATGCCCATTGCTACTTTACAAGACGTAGCTCACCAAGAATTACAGAAACTTATTTCTTGTAAATGCGCTAAATTTTGCAATGCAGCTTGTAGCTGCCGCAAAGCAGGTTTGTATTACTCAGTATTGTGTGCATTTTCCAGGGCAAATCTTGTTCGAATACTTTGGAAGTGGTCGAATTAGACGACGAAGACTACAAGGAGAATTTCCCTATCGATATAGAAAGAGATATAAACCAATCAAATAGAATATTCTGCACATTATGAACCAGATCCGGAATATGAGGTAGATGTTGAAGACATTCAGGATGATATTAAGGGTTATATCGAACAACCAGTAACATCAAAAAGGCGAAAAATCTCTGATGGGCCTACAACCTCAAAAGAAACTTAGTTATCTAAGTTGGTGGCATAGTGGATTAGGCCTATTGTGGAGACTACGTTTAAAATAACGCGCCGGGTACTTCACCTTTAGGTGATGTGGGAGCAAGTATAAGTATGTGACATGATTTCTTTACCAAATAAAAATGTATAGCACCAAAAAGCAATTGAATGTATTTAAGAGTGCCTACAATAAGAAAATTATTAAGTGCTCATAGACTTATCCAAGTTTCCAGAGTTCGACGCCAATAACTTCAAAACAGGTAGTTGCACAAAAAAATGTACATAACGTTTTTAATAGAGTATCTACTTTAATTTTGATAACTACATATTTTGCTATAAAATTAATACTAATCGAGATATTTGCTAATATTAAGAAAAAATTCCTTTTTTTGGCCATTTTTTCAGCATAGCGGCTAAATCCAGGCCTGTTTGAGGGTACAAAATTAATAGGTATCTTGTTGGTCAAAAGGAAAACAGATTAAAATTTATTTCAGCTTGTCTGGATTTGCTCCCATTATTAATGCACTTATCGACTGGTCTAGGAGGGAAAACTCGAAATTGTGGGCATTGAAAAACACCCGAGAAAAAGCGGTAAACCGTCCTTGGTAACACCCCAACGGGAGGCTCGATCGGGAAAGCCCGACTTTCCCAGTCTAGATGCTTACACCCGACATTCCTTATCTAGATGCTTACAGGGTTAATGACCTTGAGTTAAAAATTTCGTATACAACAGGAGTAGAGTTGGCCAACAGAAAACAAATATGAATGCAATCGTGAAAGCATAATAGCAGTTACTTGTTTTTAAATATGCCTAGAATAAGGAAAATAATAAATGCCTATAATATATCCAGCTTTTGATTCCCATATATCATCTGGACGGCTGTCCCGTACGCAGAAATCTTGACGTCGACGAAATCGATGAGCAACTGGAAGGCATTACAACTAGTATTATAAATGCAATCAAACAAGTCATACCGATTCAAAAGGAGCAAGGCCCGGAAAAACTGTTTCTGAGTAAGAAGATCCTCCGCATGTACAGGCACAAGTCAAGTTTGCTCACCGCTTACAATAAAAGACGCAGCATTGATCCAGCTGTGCTCACTACACCAAGACGCTCAAGCAGGCGCTATCGACCCTTAAAAAAGAAATTCGACACGAGATTAAGATTGAGACGGAGAAGCGTTGGAGAAGTTTACACCTAAAAATTAATTATAAGAACCCCGAAAAGTTCCTGCCGGTTATAAAAAAATTGTACAAGCCGCGCCAGCACAATCAGGACATTAAAGACATTCGTGTTAAACTGGACAATGATGCCATCCTTGGAAAGATCGACAACAACCGCGAAAATACTCCATACGACAGTGATGAGTTAATTATTACGGAGCGTAAGGATGTCATGAATGTGCTGGCAGCCTTCTACGAAAATGTCAACTCGCCTAGACACCTTAACGAGGGTACGCGATTGCGCGAGCTAGTCGACAAGAAGATAGCAGAGTTTAACAAAGACTTGGCGTCCCACGGAGCGGCGAGTCTCACGATTACCACCTTCAGCGAGGACAATCCAGCCGACAATCCGCACCAGATTAGCCCACGAGAAGAGTACTTCTGTAATGTCCCGAAGCTCAGCTTGATATTGAAAGGCTTGCCCAATAAGACGTCGTTCGGTGTTGACGAAATACCATCCATTGTCTTGAAACACCTGCCGAGGAAGATGATTCGACAACTCGTCATTATATTCAACAATGCGCTGAACATCTGTTACTTCCCGCGTTCATGGAAGACGGCTAAGGTGATCCCCTTCTTGAAAAAGGGCAAAACGCCGAGTGACCCCTCCAGCTATCGACCGATCAGCCTTACTCCGTGCTTGAGCAAGGTGTTCGAGATGGTGATCAATAACGCCATCACCAAGCATTGCGACGCGTACAATATAATCCCGAACAATCAATTCGGTTTCAGACACAAACACTCCACAGTGCACGCCATTCACAAGTTACTGTCGGACGTCAACCTCCATCTATGCAACAAACAAGCAGTCGGGACGGCGCTGATCGATCTAGAAAAGGCGTTCGACTCCGTATGGTTAGACGATCTTATATTCGTCCTGCTGAAGAAAAACTTTCCATCTCACCTCGTTAGAATGATCCACAGCATGATACACGATAAAAAATTCTTCGTCTCGCAAGGAGGGCACAACTCAAGGACATGCCGAATCCTCGAAGGTCTGCAAGGCACCGTCAACTCGCCGTCGCTGTTTGCCATCTACACAAGTGATATACTCAACCTCTTTCAATTAAATTCGGGCAATAGCACCTACTCGATCGCTTACGCCGATGATCTGATCATCTACGTGGCTGGCGCATACATCGAACCTATTCGGAAGAAGCTGGAAGAGCTGACGGACAAAGTGAATAACTGCTACGCGACATGGAATCTAAGAATGAACCCTTCCAAATGTGAAACAATACTCTTCCGCAACACAAGGAGCGAGATTTCAATGAAAAAAGCCGCCGGCATTCACACCTTCTCAATTAGTATACCTATTCCTGGCACCCCAACAGGGTGGCAATACCTCACAGGAAAGTCGTTAAATATCTAGGTTTTACCATCGGTCAACTGGTTAGAGGCACAGAACACGTCGACATTCAATGGAAGAAAGCGAACAACGCTTTTCACTCCATGCATGAGCTCTTCGTAAACTGGCTCCTAACGACAAAAGCTAAAGTAATTTGCTATCAGATCTTCGTACGCTCCCTGCTCTCCTATGCAGTGCCGGTATGGTGGAATACGGGCGCGGCACAAATGGAGAAACTCAGATGCTTCGAGAGGACGTGTCTCCGTACAGCACTGGGCAAGCATCGCTGAGAGGAATCCAACTACATCCACAGGACTAGTAACAAGTTGATTTACGACCTAGCGGCCATCAGCAGGATTGACTGCTAGGTCGTTAAACTCACTCGTGATTACATGGCAAATCTGCGCCTAATCCCGAACGCCTTGATCAATGCTCTCGCCACTGCTGATCATACTCAAGCGCGATACGCAGCATCGAAAGGTTATATACGGCCGCAAGATTTTATGTATTTCGACTCGCGCGGCTACATACAAGACGAAAACGGCGTACCTGTGATTTATCGTTGGAGACGAAATAAGGCGAATAAAAGGCTACCGCCAACTCTCGATGCGATGCTCGACGTTAACCTGCACAGATATTCCAAGGCCATCCCGGAGGTGTGGACCATAACGATTGGACTAGACTCTCCGCCAAGTACTGGTGGCTGAACGACGCGGTTCACATGGACATCCTGGCAGCAGGATGTGAAGTCACCGTGACTCGGAGGGTACGCGCCGGCTGACGCAACTGCTCGTCCGATGCACAAGCAACTTGCGCCCACCGGACGCGCACCTGCGACAATTAGTTTTTAGGTTTTTCTAGTTTAAGTCTAGACTAAGATTAGGCTTAAGGTATGATATTGTTCGCTGTTTTTTTAGCACTTTTTTTACAGCGCCAAAATGTCTATATGTCCGCATACACGCCAGCTCTTCATCTGAAACCGGGCCTCCACTCAACTCGATGTTGAATTCGATTGCTTCTTCATGACCGCGCAGTACTATGTATGTACGCTTAATGTTTGCCTATCGAGTGTTGGAGTTGTCCAGCCATGTGTAGGCCTCTTTCTTTTGTATTCAACGACTGTTTGCCTTTTCCCAAAAGTACGTTTGGGCACCTTGTAAGAAACTGTGATACAAACAAACGTACTTTATTTTTTTTTAAAACCCACTGGACTCGACTTAGAAGAAGGAGAAATTAAAATAAATGAAGGAACTTTTTCGTAAGGGCCGAAAGTGGCCAAAATAACGGGGGAAGGGCAGAAGTTTGGAATTAAATTAAATTGAAAATTTGGTAAATAAATGAAATAGATAAATTAAAAAATGCGATATAACTATAAAGAGGGGAAAGAGCCAGTAGAGTCGAGTCGGAGGTCGAGGTGTAACGAAAAAGAAAGAAACAACCTACTCTCAACCGAAGAATAAATAAAAAGGGAGAGATAGAATTAACAAAATAAAGAAGCAAGTTGAAAGTATTAAATTTAATTATCCGTGCCCCACGCCGCGGGTGTCCTCTATTCTAAACCCCTCAAAGGATTCGGGTTTACTCACAGGAACTCCGAAAAACCGCCTTGCGATGTTAAGGATGTTTCACCCCTATTATCAAAAACATTGGAAATTACTCAAATTTTTTCCCAAGATTCTTTAATATCTTTGAAAGCCGTATGCAAAATTTCAATTCTCTTGACTAACTTATTAAAAAAGTTATAATTGAAATAAAAATGACCATTTAACCCATGCTCTTATGGGAAATTCACAGAAACTTAGAAAAAACAATGGAAAATTGGATTACCGTAATGAAACTTTGCATACCGCTATATTATTATGCAAAGAATAAATGGTATATTTTCGCACATCGATCAGAGGGCAGTAATATATAACAAATAGGTAATTAAGAAATCTTGGTAAATTCGCTTACGATGGAGATTGCTGCTCGCGCAGTCGTGAAGTGCGGCAACGCCGCAGCGGGCGCCAAGTATACGGATCGAGCATGGGTACCGTGATGCGCTTTAGTGGCAAAAGTTGGAGTTAAAAGCGTAACATCTTCTGTGTAGCGTATACGGAGAGTTCACGTTTTGTGAAAATTATTAATCGCAATGAGATTAATGTTTATACATTTAAACAGCACTTTTCACTATAATTTATATTATTTTTGTTGGATGTTGTTAATAATTCGGGGTTTTAACTAGTAAGCTCTAGTGAGGAATGTTACCAACTTGTGCCACCACACTTCTCTATAACACTCTATGGGGTGACGTTGCCGCTGTTCCGGACCGCTTCAATATCTTAAAAATAATTATAATATATTTTTCTATAACTTTTTGTTGACACAGTTTAAGGATACAGATAATAAAGTTACAGAAAAATAATGGCTCGACCGATATCATGAAATATAACTTCAAGGAGGTTATTAAAGAATCATTTTGTTTGTTCAGGGATTGGGACACTGACGAAAATCGTATTGTTCCCTTCCACCACCACTCCCCTTCTACAATAGGGGCGAAACATCCTTAAACGACGTTTAGCGGACGGTTACCAGACAATCATGGCGGCGTGTCGTCCGTTATGGCGGCGGCAGGGGGGGCGTGGCGGTTTCGCCCGGCATGCTCTCTATTCCGCTCGGCAGCCTCTTTACGTGACAGCACGTCTCTGGCGAATGTGTCCACAGCGTTCCACGCATCTTTCTCACGGAGCAAACGCGGGAGCAGTCTCCCACGCGATCCTCGGTGTGTCCACGAGTACGCGGACGTTTTCTCGGCGAAGTTCCCAGACCGGGCAGGTCTCCAGTGTATGTGACGCGTCGTAGTAATCCGCGCCGCAGTGATGGTACGCGGGCGTGCGTTCACGGCTGATCCTGTAAAGATACGCGTCGAAGTAGCCGTGTCCAGTTAAAAGCTGAGTCAGGTAGAAACTCAGTCCACCGTGTCCTGCCATGCGTCGAACGTCGGGAGGCGTGTGCGCGGCATTCAATAGGAACGCTGTCTAGCTGGTGCGTCACGACTCTATCCCTAACAGAGTACTAAAAATCCTACCCCGCATTCACGTAGTTGCCATCTGCAACATTGTTAACGCAATGTTGCGATTGCATTACTTCCCCACAACCTGGAAGACAGCCACAATCATCTGCCTTCCTAAGCAGGGCAAACCTCTAAATCAGGCCGCCAGTTACAGACCAATCAGCCTTCTCTGCACCCTAAACAAAATCGCAGAAACATCCTCCCGGACTTTCAACACGGGTGCCGTCACTGGCACGGTACTTGCCACTAACTCCTTCGCGTCTCAGAGTACGTTGCCGACAATATGAATAAAAATCGCCACACTTCCATGCTTTTACTAGACGCCAAGCAGGCGTTCGACAGAGTCTGGCATGACGGATTAATTTTCAAATTAATCCAACTAAACAGCCCCCACTAACTACATAATTGGCATCATAAGCTCCTTCCTTATGAATCGAACCTTCAGAGTCCGGTCAGGCAATAGCCTTTCCGCTTCACAACCCGTCACTGCGGAAGTCCCGGCTCTCTCCGGCTCTGTTCAACATGTATTGTCATGATATCCCCACTTACGATAAAATAATCACGGTCCAGTACGCTGATGACGTTGCCCTTCTTTATTCCTCTAAAAATAAAAATTTCTGCTCTACAGTATTAAACAAATTCTTACCCACGCTCCGCCAATGGTATCACAAGTAGGGCTTCGCCCTCAACGAATCCAAGCCGAGGCAGTGTTCTTCTCCCGCCGAAATATCCCCCCAGACGCTCTAACAGTGAGTAACCACCGAATACCCTGGAGCTACTCCGCAAGATACCTAGGCGTTATTTTCGATAGAAAGCTCGGCTGGTCTAAACAAATCACCGCCGAACGCAACAGAGCACTCGGCGCATATGTCGCACTTAAAACCTTCTTCAACAACAAGAATATCTCTCAACAAACCAAAGTCCGAGCCTTCAATGCAATAATCAGAAGCTTATGCACATACGCTATACCCATCTGGGGCGCAGCCACTCCAGCCAAATTTCGCAAAGTCCAGGGATTATATATGAGACTCCTGCGAGGCTCACTAAATATTCCCTGGTATATCAGGAATACACAGCTTCTTCAAGAGACCGGTCTCCTTCCTCTCCACGAAGCGGCGGTTAAGCTCGCGACAAACCTTCGCAATTCCGTAAGGAACCACACAAACCCCTCCATCCAAGCGCTGGGCGGTTATTCCAGCAAATCCAAGGATAAAATCCGTAGACCCTGTGCTCTTCTTATTCGACTCTTCGTCACCCCCTAGCTTCGCATCCGCGCGCAATGGCCCTAGCTAGTGTTAGCAAGGTCCCTTACTTCATCTTCTACTTGGTTTATAACACTATGGGTTGGTAACCACGAGGAGGGGTTTAGTCGGTAGAAAGCCGACACTACCCTATCACCGTCTTGGGTGTCTTATGAAGATTCCCCTCTTCGCCCGATTCAAAAAAAAAAAGAAAAGTGTATAAATCCATGCATAACCGAAGTGTACCGCTGACCATACACAGTGCATTCAGTGTGCAAGCTCTAACTTGTAATCAGACGGTTCGTCTTCATCTCAGTATCATACACTATCATCAGGGCTCGCGACTTTAACCATCTAGGTGTTATCAAGTGAACAGTGCCTCAGCCAGCATAGTGTATCCAGCGCATTCAGTAATATAGTGAGAATGTACTACGAATTATCTAACGTGTAGTGCTCCGCCGCTCAACCTCACTCGGAATCAGTAAGTCAATCAAGGTTCTACATCGTGTCAATCTGGTATCGTGGAACGTAACGTACATAGTATATTAAGGTGTCAGTCCTTTAACTGAAGACGGCTCAGTTACCTTCGATCTCATAGTCATTAGGCCATTGCGTGCCAGTCGACAGGTCGAAATCCTGAGTTCTCTACGCCGAACAATCGTGTAACACATCATATTAAGGTATCCATCCAGTACAATATTGTGAACCACGAGTCTAACATTTCGTAACGCATCGCGCCTAACTCCCTCGTCGTCACAACTGAGTTCTGTACCGAGTCAAGTAAATGTATTTAATTGAAAATCATTGTAAACCATCAGACTCCACTGTATTTTGTTAATCTAATATATTATACAGCTCAACAAAAAAAAATCGAAAAAATTCTTCCTCTGACCAGACCAGTATATCTTTACGTTCTCGGGGTCGCTGAATCCGAATCCGGTGTCCGTTTGTCTCCATCACGTCAAGTTCAACGTCATTTCAAGGTCAAATCGTGGAAAAAAAAGTCAAATCGATTAAAATTACTATTCCTATATATTTTTGAGGTCGCTGAATCCAAATCCGATGTCCGTTTGATCCGACAAGGTCAAATTCGAGGTCATTTCAAAGTCAAATGTATTTATTCTGCCAAAAATGAATTTTTGACTGCAGATTCTGAAAGAACGGGAAATTTTACGTCTAGATATGTATTCAATTTTTTTGATAACAAGCCCCAAGGTCATTTCAAGGTCACTTCATGTTATTGTATGGAAGGTTCATATGACAATTGCAAAAATAAGAAAATGTGTCTTCACGGGAATAAACTACTATGTCAATATGTTTTCGAGGTCACTGAGTTAGAATCCGAGGTTCGTTTGCCTCCAGTATGTCAGGGTCAAGTTCATTTCAAGGTCAAATCTAGCAAAAATTTGCAAATCTAAAGTCCAAGCTGACCCCCTCCATGGAGTGCCGGTCGAGGTGTTTCCACTCATAGGGCGCCGGGTCGCGCGTGGAGTGGATAGCGGAGCTTCAATCGTGCCGGCTCGGGTCTGTGGTAAGAGAGGCCGTGGCGGAGCGGTCAGTCGGAAGGCTGTCGCCTGTGGCGGTTTCCTAGCTTTCTCGTGTCTTCAATGCATTACCGCAGATCGGCGTCCATGACCGAATGATCCGTTGAGCAGTACACGTCTTTGACGTTTAAAAGATGCGGTCTCTTTGGAGATCTGCTAAGTTTTTTTTTTCCAAGCATCAACTCACTCAGTTCCGAGCGAGAATAAATCTGAATCACATATTTTAGAAACCCCGTAAGTACACAGAACCTTACTTTTCAGGAAAGACGAAAAACTAGTAAATAGCCAATTTTTTATTTTTATTGCAATTCTAAACATGTGTTAATTTTGGAAAAATATTCTTTCATCGATTTGTATTAATTGTTAGGAAAAAAAAAAGTTTTGTATTAAAAATGTATTTAAACAATGGTGGACGGACAAAATCAATCCACAATCTACCCGTGCGAAGCCGGGACGGGCTGCTAGTTGTATATAAAAATCGTGAGAAACAATTGAGAAAGTTCTTTATACAGGATAAGAAATTAGATTTAGTATATTGTGATAATGTCACCGGACTAATTAATAGTTTGAAGACTAGAGTATATAAGCTAGAAGAGTGGCGTCTTTTCATAGACTCCTCAATCGGTAGTCTAAAAGCTATACTACTCCACAACACGAACATTCTAGCTCCGATACCTATAGCTCATTCAACAGCCTTGAAGGAATCTTATGATAACGTGAGTATAGTTTTTGATAAAATAAAATACTCTGATCAGAGCTGGCCTCTTTGTGGTGATTTAAAAATGATAGGGATCGTTCTCGGGATGCAGAGCGGAAACATCAAATATCCCTGCATTTTATGTCTCTTTGACAGCAGAAATCGATCAAATCCCTATAAAAAGAAGGAATAGCCAGAAAATGCAAGTCTTTAGAACCCGGATCACCAAATATTTTGAAATCGCCTCTCTTGTGGATGTATCAAACATTTTAATTCCACCTTAACATCTCAAACTTGGCCTAATGACTCAGTTCGTCAAAGCTTTGGATAAGTCGGGCGAATGTTTTAAATATATTGCGCAGAAAATGCATACACTCTCAGTGACGCCAAATTAGAGGCAGGTATTTTTGACGGCCCGAAAATTCGGCAACTATTTAACGATGTCACTTTTACAGATCATATGACGAAAACGAAGCGAGCTGCATAGATACGTTTTCGCGATGTATGCCAGAATTTCCTTGGAAATAAGAAAAGTCCAAATTATAAGAAGCTGGTGAGAGACATGGTACAACAATTTCAAGTTCTAGGTTGCAATATGACTATTAAAATGCATTTCTTAGATTCACATATCGATTTTTTTCCAAAAAAACTAGGTGACTTCAGTGAAGAACATGGAGAAAGGTGCCATCAAGACATGAAGAACATGGAAAAACCATATCAAGGGACGTGGGGTGTCAATATGATGGCAAACTATTGCTGGAGTTTGAAACGAAATGTTGTGAAGGATAAGAAAAGTAATAAGCGACGTTCACTCCGTCGATCGTTTGAAGACGAGCAAGTTAGGTATCACAAACGAAGTAAGGACTCATGAAATTTTCTTTTATTCTTTTTCCTTTTCGTATTTATTCAATTTTTATTATTTTTATTCGTTGTTATAGGTCTTATCCCGTGCACCTCACTTACAAAGCCCAATTGACGGGTGTGAGGGGGGGTTGAGCTTCCCCTGCCGGGCGCGTCCCTAGGTGGCGGATAAGGGGAATGGCCGATCTGATCAACGCCCCAGTGGCGCGAAAGGATCGGTTAACGGGAGAGATAAGCACTTCCAATGGTGCATAAACCCACCAACGGGAGAGTGAAGGCTCTCGTCGTGGACCAAAAGCTCCCCCCAAACATAAGGTGTGAGATACCGTGCTGAGATGTTGTATGGCGCAGGGGGTAAGATGCGTTCCCAAACGGTGCCTCCCAGATACCGGGCGCTCTCTGGGAGTAAATAGCCAAGCCCTGGGTGAACGGACCTCTCCCCAGGTGATACCGCTTATGTCTGACACTCGTGGGACAAAAATGGACCTGAATAAAAAAAGAAACGAAACTACGGAACAACCATCTGGGGCGGAAACGAACCAGATGGGGGACGGAGAAACGGACGGAAGACACAGGGTCGTTAAGCAGAGGTTGAGTGGAGCTGCGAGGCGACGACTGAATAAACAGACGCAAGGGGGGGTAAGGACTGAACAAGTCCGCACAACCCCTGGGACGGCGACAGATGGGGCTAGAGACGGAAGTGGGAGGGGGACTAAGAGATTTAACCCCGAACACCATACGCCTAGCCCCAGCACGACACAGACTGAGAAAAAGACTCGGACTGAGACATACGCACAAAAGGCGACAAGAATGTTCAGGTGGGCCCTTGTACCAGAAGGGTACCCTGATAGACGACTGACGACGGACGAACTGACAGCGATCAAGAGGCTGCTTAAAGCCCAGATCCTGTCAATACCCGACGGCACAAAGATACCCATCTTCGAGGGGATGTGGAAAAGAGACGGTGCGGCCGTAATAGGGTGCACCGACGAAGAGACTGGGATGTGGCTGAAAAGCCTATTCCCAGAGAACAAGATAGGAAACCTCATCCTCAACGTGGTCTCGATCGAGGAGCTCCCGAAGCGACACAGGGTAGTAGTCTACGTTGAGGATGAGGAAATGACAGCCTCGGAGGCAGTACAGTTTCTGGCAAAACAGAATACGGGACTGGTCAAAGAGGACTGGACGATTGTCAAGGGCAGTGAAAGCAAGGGAGCTACTAGCGCCCACTTCGCTGCACTCGTGAATGATAAGGCGTTACGGGTCTTAGAAGTCTGTAACTTCAAAACTCACTGCGGGACTCAGAGAGCAACTGTGAAGTTGCTTGAGAAGAACCGCGGTGGGGATAAGGACAAAATTGAGAAAGACGGGTGAACCCAGATATGGCTCACTCGACACTCAATGTTGTACAAATTAACTTGCATCATAGCAAAAGCGCCTCGGCCATATTGGTCAAGGAGCTAGCGAAGATGCACACAGGCATAGCACTAATACAAGAACCGTGGGTGGTAAATGGTGCTATAAGAGGACTTGGAGGAAGCGGGAGCTTACTCTTCACGAACTCTGAGAATAAGATTAGAGCCTGCATTCTTGTAAAGGGAGTGCAGGCGGTTTTCATTCCACAACTGAGCTGCGGAGACCTGGCGGTAGCTAGGGTAAACCTGGCAGACAGGAGTGGAAGCAAACTAGAGTTTATCATAGGGTCAGCGTACTTGCCCTATGACTCAGCAGAACCTCCACCTACAAGGGAACTCAAAAACCTAGTAAAAGAGGTGAGGAAAAGGAAGGGTGAACTCCTGGTGGGGTGCGACGCGAACTCCCATCATGTAGGATGGGGGAGCACTAACACCAATGCTAGGGGAGAATCCCTTCACGAATATATCCTGGCATCAGGTCTGTCTATACTGAACAGGGGAAATGAACCTACCTTCATGGACCGAAGGAGACATGAAGTGCTGGATATTACCCTATGTTCTGCGGGAGTACTGGATTGGGTGGGGGACTGGAGGGTTTCCAAAGAACGTTCAGGATCAGACCACAGTCAGGTGCTCCTTACGATAAAAGGGCATCGGGAGGGGGCCTCTAAAAGGAACCCTAAAAAGACAGACTGGGATAGGTACGTGAAGGAACTAAAACAGAGGATCCAGGACGTACCTACCCGGTTCTGCAATAAGAATCAGCTCGAGGTGACGGCCGGACGTTTCGCAGAGGCGCTGAGACTGTCATACGAGGCTTGCAGTGTAGAAAATATCCCCAAGGGAACCAAAAAGGTCAACTGGTGGAATAACAAGCTGGCCTCAACTAGAGGCCTGTTAAGGAAAGCTTGGAATAAGGTCAAGAACGCTAAAGACCTAACCAAGAAAGAAAAAGCACTGGAGGAGAGAAGATCCCTTCAGAGAAAATATAATAAAGAACTGGCACATGCTAGGAAAACAGGCTGGAGGAAATTCAGCAGCAGCATTGAGGAGTATACTGAGGCCTCCAGACTAGTTAAAGTACTGGGGGGAAAGAACAACGCAAATGTGGGTTGTTTAATCAAACCAGACGGACAATATACTTGGAGCACGGAGGAAACTCTGGAGCTCCTGCTTGAGGAGCACTTTCCGGGCTTTGAAAGAACGAGAGAATGGAGGCAAGAGAGCAGGTGTGGGCAAAAAGCACCAAACTGGGCTCTTGCTGCTAAAATTGTATACCCTCAGGCGGTTGAATGGGCTGTTAGTAGATTCAAACCACTGAAGTCACCAGGTCCAGATGGCATCTACCCCCTAATGCTTCAAAGGGGTCTAGAAGTCATAATTGGACTATTAACTAAACTGCTTAGAGCTAGTATTGCTCTTGGTACAGTTCCAAGGGTCTGGGGAGAGGCAAGGATTGCCTTCATACCCAAACCCGGAAAAAACGGCTATATTAAGCCAAGAGACTTCAGACCCATAAGCCTAACTTCCTTTGTGTTGAAAACCTTGGAAAGGCTTATGGATAGACACATTAAGAGTTCATACATAGCCGAACGACCTCTATCCCCTGCACAATATGCCTATAGGGAGGGCAGATCCACAGAGACCACCTTGTGGCAAGGGTGGAGGAACAAATAGTGGAAGGGGGCTATGCTATGGCACTCTTCATAGACATTGAAGGAGCGTTTGATCGCACCGGATACAATGTAATAACCGAGGCCATGTCTAGTAGAGGGATACCAGAAACACTAATAGACTGGACTCGGAGCATGTTGGCGAACAGATTGGTGATCGCCAAGAAAGATGATATAGAGGTAAGGGGCCGACCATCGGGAGGATGTCCGCAGGGAGGGGTTTTATCACCTCTACTGTGGTGCCTCGTAGTGGACCAACTCTTAGAACTACTGAGGAGGGAAGGATTCCTGGTCCATGGCTATGCAGATGATGCTGCGGTTGTGGTCAGGGACAACTTCCTTAGTGTATTAAGGGACAGAATGAATTGTGCCGTACGAACAGTGGATGAATGATGTAGAAAGACCAATCTCTCGGTGAACCCGGAGAAAGTGTCTGCCATGATATTCACTAGAAAATACAAGGTGGAGTACCCGGTACCATTAAGGTTCAGGGGGACAAACATCGAGTATGTCAGAACACAAAAATACTTGGGTGTCGTCTTAGACACCAAGTTGCATTGGAAAGAACATATCACATGCCAGATCGCGAAGGTATATGCCTCGCTATGGGCATGCAGAAGAGCAATGGGCAGAAACTGGGGCTTTAGTCCCAGGGTCTGTCTGTGGCTGTACAAAATGGTGTTACTGCCAAGATTACTGTATGCAGCAGTGATTTGGTGGCCAAGAGTAGGGAGGATCGAATCAAGAAACCGGTTGAAAGCCCTTCAGGGCGTGTTCCTGAGGGCTGCAACAGGGGCGATGAGATCCACACTAACTGAGGCCCTAGAGGTGGCACTTGATGTGCTGCCTCTTGACCTTTTGATAAGAGAAAGAGCGGAACTCTCTGCATACAGGATGAACTGCCTTGGGGAGTGGACCAGGGCAAGGACAGCACACACCAGACTAGGCGTGCTTGATCAAGGATCTATGTCCTTGAGACAGGATAAGATAGCCAGGAAATACCAGATCAGGAAGGCCTTTGTGGTCTACCTACCTGAGAGGAATCACTGGGAAATTAGTAAGAGGACTCCGGGTCCCACAGTCAGGCACTGGTACACCGATGGGTCGGGGTACGGGGGTCGCTTTGGGGCGGGAGTCTTTGGACCTCAAGAAGACCTCAGGGTAAGTATCGCCCTGGGGGACAAAGCCACAGTGTTCCAGGCGGAAGTCTTGGCAATAAAACACTGCCTGGAACTACTTGTAGAGCAGTGCACTGCGAACAAGTATATTTATATTTGGTCTGACAGTCAAGCTGCTATAAAAGCACTCCATAGGACAAGCACAAATTCACAGATTGTGTGGGAGACTATGGAAGTGCTAGAGATTCTAGGGAAAACCAACAAGATTACTCTTGCTTGGGTCCCCGGACACACAGGAGTCCATGGTAACGAGATAGCAGACGTACTGGCGAAAGAGGGCACCAGAAAGGAGAACCTCATACCAGTGGGAGCCCCCTTTGCCATGGGCAGGTTAGAGATTAAGAGGAAATTCGACAGGGAGAATTTTCACCGGTGGACTAATCTAGGAACTGACAGACAGGCGAGGAATCTAATGCCTCGCCTAGCACAAAAGAGAGCCAGGTTACTAGTGAACATGAACAGGATAAGCCTGAGCATTACAATCAGACTATTAACTGGTCACGGAAAATTCAACTCACACTGCAGGAGACTAGGTCTATCGGAAACGGATAGATGTCGATACTGCAAAGTGGAGAGGGAAGATGCCCAGCACCTGCTGCTGGAATGTCCAGCACTAGGGGCTTATAGACACCGTCTGATAGGCGAGGCTTTTCCTAACCTGGAAAGGGCTAGAGAGCTAGGGGTGGAATGGATATGTGGACTGGCCAAAAAGGCCAAGATGCAAATCTAAGGTACACCCCTAATTACAGCGGGGCTACAATAAAACTATTAAGTTTTCGGTGGCGTTCAGGGATGATTAGCGTCCTAACCGCTTTATTATTATTATTATTATTATAGGTCTTATTATTAGTAAGAGGCAAGGGTAACTCACGTTAAAAAAGTACCTCAAGGGGACAGAAACCTACTACGTCCACGTCATTGTTCCCGGGTTAGGCTGAAGTAGGGGGGGGGGGGGTTGGCATAAAATATCATTACCTCACACGACTACGGTGCCAATGAATTACTAGGTTATGCGGTCATGAGGTTGGAAGGTCATGGTGTTATGAAATTTATCATTTGAGTGGTTAAAGTACACATATGGCTCGTACATACTAAGTTTCGAGGTTTAATGATATACAAGTCTCCTTCTTACAGCGTTATGGGGTAAAGGGTTTATGAGGTTTATGGGTTATGGAGTTTAAGAATTTAATGGCTTTGTGGTTTTTTGTGTTGAATAATTATTACTGGATTTGACCTTGAAATGAACTTGACCCTGACATACTAGAGGCAAACGAACCTCGGATTCTCTCAATGACCTTGAAAACATATTGACGTAGTAGTTTATTCCCGTGAAGACACATTTTCTTATTTTTACAATTGTCATATGAACCTTCCATACAATAACATGAAGTGACCTTGAAATGACCTTAGGGGTTGTTATCAAAAAAATTGAATACGTTTCTAGACGTAAAATTTGCCGTTCTTTCACAATCTGCAGTCAAAAATTCATTTTTGGAAGAATACATATATTTGACCTTGAAATGACCTTGAATTTGACCTTGTTGGATCAAACGAACCTCGGATTTGGATTCAGCGACCTCAAAAATATATAGGAATAATAATTTAAATCGATTTTAATATTTTTCCAGGATTTGACATTAAAATGACCTTGAACGTGACGTGATGGACACAAACGGACACCGGATTCGGATTCAGCGACCCCAAGAACATAAAGATATACTGGTCTGGTCAGAGGAAGCATTTTTTCTATTTTTTTTGTGGAACTGTGTAATGAAGGAATCTGTGTCTGAGGCTCATCGAATGCTCTCAATTACTTATCGTGAGGCCGCTATTAGTGAAAGAACGTGTCGCCAGCAGTTTCAACGCTTCAAGAACGGTGATTTTCACGTCGACATAGCGGTGGAAGAGAGAGGGTTTTCGAAGATGCAGAATGGGAGGCATTACTTGATGAAGACTCGTGGCAGTAGGTAAGCTATGCGAGTTGTGCGGCACCCACGTGACCAAAAATCTCACCAAAACTCGAGTTCAATACCAGGTGTAGCTACCGTCAGCGGCGGCCATTTTGAATTTTATATAATAACTTACCGATGGGGAAACGAGCTAGGACAGTTCGGTGCCACCCACGTTACCAAAAATGGCGGGAAATTTGAATTTCGTATGCGTCGTGTGTCACCATCGTCAGCGGCGGATGATAACTTACCGACAGAACTCCACCATTGGTCGAACTTCACCTTGGCTTTGGGGACACACACACACACATTCACTCAATCCATCACTGTTCTTATTACTCCTCTTCTTCGGTATGCTAGGACAGTTCTGCGTCACCCACGTGACCAAAAGTGGCGGGAAATTAGAATTTTGTTGATGCGCGCATGCGTTTTGGCGGGGGATTTGAATTCACGCGACGGAGCTCCATCACTCACTCTCCTAGCGTGTGACCAAAAATGGCGGGAAAGGACCCAGCACAAACGGAAGTCGGATCAAACGGTCACATCGGATTTGGAATCAGCGACCTCAAGAATATATAGAAACCCCGATAGCCAGGTGGCTCCACAGTGGTGGCACTGTAGGACCACGCGGTGACTTTGAGAAACATCACAGTGATGTCTTGGTGCGTGCCCACTGGGGTACCACTGTGGCATCACGCAGTGTAAGCACTGAGTGAGGTTACGGTGACCTCACAGTGGATAAAGTAGGAGGTGTACCAATGAACAGGAAATTCATTTTTACTTTATAAAACAAGAAAAGGTTTATTTATTTCATACATACATATACGAACAACGCAAGTGAATGAATGTATATAGTATATACGCAACACATTTTGAAAAATGAACATTACAATAATGAAACAATTAGGACATTTAAAATAAGTACATTATTTCACTAGAGTAACTGAAATGTTTTTAATAGAATTTTCTCGTCTGTAGTTCTATTTAAAATTTGAATTTTTAATTGAATTTTTTTATTTTCAACTGAGAAGAATTCCAAATTCAACTTGTGAAGAGAAAATTGTATCAAAAACATTCTATTGATTCATTTCTCATCTGAAAAAGCTCATAAAAACCAAAGTAAGAATGATATTTACATAATTCAAAAGACTACGTATTACGGAAGAAAGTAAGAATAATATAATGGTAATTATAACGTTCTATAAGTTTATTTTGAGACAGAGTTCTCCCGTAATGCGAATAGTAAGGCGCTATTAGATGCGCAACGATATATTGACACCCTAATTGGAGACACAAGTGCATAAAGGGTCCATGTAACATTTGAAATGTTTTGAGATAATCATTTTATATGCACTACAAAATGAAAATATCGAGTATACTTAGATCCTTTATCAACTGTTAACTTTGTTAATATTAATCATTTTGCTAATTTAACCTCGGCATACAAATTATACACAGCTAAACTTCTAAAAAGCGTTAGAAAATCATTTCTCACAAAAATGTTACTTAGGGCCGGTATTATAAAGCCCGGTTGACCGAAGGTTGAGCTTCAACCGGCGGTTAAACTGCAGTTTGCGTATTATAAACATCGACCGGAGGTTGAACTGACGGTTGAGCGGAGGTTCAGTCAACTACTAGATGACGTTGGGTTTGACTGTCAACTCTCGGTTGAAATAGTAAGAACGTAACTTCAAGAAAGGTAGAATAGGCGGCAAATCGAAGAGTGTTAACATATTTTACCTATTCCGTAAACTTTGCTTTCGTTTTTATTCCAACACGCGTGTGCTGCTGACGCAATTGCAGTCCCGTATCTTTTTCGGGAACATCCATTACGATAATTCTACACGCCAATTCCTACCGTTCAGTATCATCGCGATCTAAAATACCTTTCTAATTTAGTATCAAGCTCGTCATCGGGCACAATAGCAAAGCGATATGGCTCGACGATGAAAGGTTGCAAATGTAATTATAATCTCACTCGGAAAGCTAATTGCCAAACGGAACGGAATACCCCCCCCCCCCCCGCAGTAACCACTCATTAATACTGTTCTATGCATGTCAACTTTGTAAAGGGGAGAAAGACCAGGGGGTACCGAATCGCTCACGCTATCCCCACTACTGATAGTTTTAAGATATATAAACCGCAACCAACAAATGCACGTTATTCAATATGTGTAATCAAGTGAACAGTGCCTCGTCCAGCATAGTGTATTCAGCGCATTCAGCTAGTTCAACTTGCCGTTCGTTTCACCGTTAAATTACTGTGTCTCTGTAACCTGAATAGGTATATTATTAATAATATAGTGAGTACAGTGTCAAATATAATTACAGTATAGTGTTTTAAATATAATTCTTTAATAATATAGTGAGTACAGTGTCAAATATAATTACAGTATAGTGTTTTAAATGTAATTCTTTATCAAAATAAAAATGGCATCATCGTGTAATGATAGAAATAATATAAGACTTTGGGAAGAAAGTACCGACAGTGAAGATTCTAGTGATTTTGATGCAGAGTGTGACGAACGTAGAAGGGTAGTAGTTCATAGGGTTCCGAGAAATTTTAGATTCCGTGTCAATCATTTCGAAAGATGGAATGATGAAGAGTTCAAAATGAGATTTCGCCTGAGTAAAGAGACGGTGATAATGCTAGAGCAGAGAATTGGAAATGACATAGCACCAAGAACTGAAAGGTAAATTTGAACCATATAAAAGCAAATATATTTTACATGCTTGCGAATTTTTCTGGAATCATCCTGTTACTGCAATGCAACAGATACTACTTGTTCTAAGGTTTTGTGCTACTGGATGTATTCTTCAAAGCATTGGTGACTTTACGGGTATACATAAAACCACAGCGGGCCAAGTCATCAAGAAAGTACTTAGGAGAATAATTTCATTAGCACCAGACTATATAAAAATGCCAAGCAACCAGCCAGATCAAGAAACGGTGAAACAGAAGTTTTTCAATGTAGCTCGATTTCCTCGAGTGATAGGTGCCATCGATTGTACCCATATCAGAATAATTTCACCAGGTAATTTTTATGTTTTGCATTTTGATCTGTATATGTACTTATTTAATTATTAATATGTGTTTATAGGAGGAGATAATGCAGAATTCTTTAGAAATCGGAAGGGCTATTTTTCACTGAATGTTCAAGTAGTAGGAGATGCAGATTTATTTATCAGGGATATTGTTGCTCGTTGGCCTGGTTCAACTCATGACCAGACAATATTTACTAACAGTCGAGTGAAGGCCCGATTTGAAAATGAGGAATTTGGTAATGGAGTACTGCTTGGCGATTCAGGATATGCTTTAAAAAGATACGTTATAACACCGATACTTAATCCAGCAACACAAGCGGAACAACTGTTTAATGAATCACAGATTAGAACTCGAAACCCTATTGAAAGGTTATTCGGTGTACTGAAACGAAGGTTTCCTATTCTGTCTCTTGGAATAAGGCTATCTGTTGATATGGCATAATCAGTAATAGTAGCATGTGCAGTGTTACATAATGTAGCCCGTAGTATGAACGAGCAAGATCCCATTCAGAACCCAAACATTAATTTTGATTTGTTAGACGCTGATGAAAATAATGCGGTTGCTGATAATAATCATCATAATTTTAGAGATTTTATTGTATATTTTCTAAATTTACTAGAGCCTAATAACAATTAGTGTTACAACTAGTTGCTCTTGCTGAAACTTCTTAAGTGTTCTTCTATATTTTATTGCAATGTAATAACTCAATACGTCTTAATTCTATTGCTTTGTTATTTATCATTGAAAAAGAGTCTTCATGGAGATTTACTTATGATTTTAGCACTTAATCGGCCAACGTATCATATTAGGGCCTTGGAATAAAAGGGATTCAAGTAACTTTTTCTATATATGGACTTAAGTGCAGATTTAGGTACCTAGTTGTCTAGTTTTTGGAAATGATTTATAAATATTTTGAATAAAATGGTAAATATTAGAGATCACATGCATAGAGATCTTGAATTTTGTAAATCTAAATAACTTTATCCTTGATTATTTCGAAACTGTGAAATAGGCACTTAAACTCCTTTTATTTCAAGGCTCTCATATAATAATACGTTATTTTTTCGTTATATAATACGTTATTTTACGAATATTTTCATAGAATTAGAAAAAAATATATCTACTGTGTCTTTTTTTACTGCCAGAATAAGGGTTAGACAAATTAAATGTTTTCTGCTGCTGCACACACTCGGTTCTTGGATCCTCAACGTACCATGCCCGACTGGTCTCGAGAGGGAAAGATAGACCTGCAACAATTTTATGTTATGTTGGGTTCCACCAATAAACGCGAATGTCTTCGGTTACTAGAATGATTTATCCTGAGTATTGTTGTCCACAAAGTATAATCACGTATAATAAAGAACCGCGTCGAAAGCAAACGGACAGTTACGCGCAAGGTTCTCAAGGACTTTTTGATAGTAAATCCGGTCTTCTTTTTACTCTACTCCAAGAACTGAACTTTACTGGAGAAGGAGGACCATTTCAAGCCGGAGTTATTGGACTATTGGAAGATTTCGTGATTTATCGGGGTATGGTCGAGGATGGATCTGGGAATATTTGGGAGAAAATAATAGTAGCTGGTGTTTGGTACGAAAGATACGAAGTGGATTACGAGACTAAAGAGCGGTATCTTACAGTTACACAATAGCTAACCTATCCTAAGTTTACCTGAAAACCTGAAATTTCAGTATCATAACTGTCTTTTTAGGAGGCCAATTTCAAGCTGGAGCTTTTCATTTTGAAGTTTTTGATGTAGCAGCTTCTCGTTACAGAGCTCCTGTTCTACTTCCTCCTTCCTCATTCTCACTGCATGGAACTCCCTATCTCTAGCTGCTTCCTCTTCTAATAATTGTTTCTTTAAATTAAACATTTTTAACTTAATAGTTTCATCATCGCCTCCTGATGTGTCCGTTTTCTTTCGCTTTATTTGTAATAGCTTATGTTTTCTTGATTTTAACATTTTCGGTGTATAATCAGACCAATCTGTATGGATAAATAATAACAATATTGTTACTGCCTGCAAATGTAAGGTTGCTGTTTCATTTACATTACCTTTATTTACTTCAGGAGCAAGAACCTGCATAGGTTGGGACGTAGTAGGAACTTTCTCCGATACTTGGATGTCATTTAAAATTATCGGATGAGAGCTATCATTAGGCACTTCTATATTGGCTTCTCTATCACCTAAATGTATAACATTTATTTTATACAAATATAAGAAAATGTCAATATTAATGTGTTTTATTTACAGAAATTTAAGAAAAATCTAATATGGATAGTATACGTACAATATTCCTCTACATCTAACATATCGCTATCACCCTCGCTTGGTTCCAAACCATTTATCGAGAAGCTGATTATACTTTTTATTTTATCAAAAAGCAGTTTGAGTGCTGCTTTTATATCAGGCCCCTTTGCACCACCTCCAGTTTTATTAAACATCTGCTTCTTCGCTGCCTCATATTAACGTACTTCTTTTTTTAAATTGTCATATTTGCAACGTAGCTGCTCCGAATTTCTGGGTTCGGTTGTTGACGAATTATATGTCTCTATTATTTTCTCCCAAGCAGCAGTCTACAATTGAATTTATATAATTATATTATTGTATTACATTAAATAGGTTACCTGTTACCTTTTCCTTCCATGTGACCGCATCTGTTTTTTTTATTTTCTACGATACTTCGATAATTTATTATTATATCTACAAGACGGTGACAGTCTGCATCAGAATAAATAATTCTTCTGTTCTTTGCAGCCATTTAAAAAACAATGCAATTGAATAATTACTCGAATAACACGATGAACACGTTTAATACCACATCAAGGAAATTAACCTAAAATAAATGTGTCACGAAGTGTTTGTTTTCAGAAAATATTTTCATTGAACCTTGCTTCTCATTGGGTAAGAATCAACAGGCAGCATTGCCAACATATACAAATAAATTTCAACTTCAGGTTGACGAACCGACAGTCAAAACTACGTTTATAATACCGAATTTGTTCGAATCGTGGGTTGATCCTCAACCGGGGGTTGGGCAACCGGAGGTTCAACTACAGCTTTACAATACCGGCCCTTAGACTCTTCATGCACTTGTGTCTTCAATTACACTGGTCAACAAAATTACATTTTTTTTTTCTGTCACACGAACCAGACAAGGTGATTCTTATAGATTTATGTGCGCTGAAAACAAATCTGACTCTCAAATTTGCGTATCACACGTCAGGATTTTGAAATACTTGAGGTTAAATATACGAAAATGGGCGATTTTGGCCATATTCACGGGTCTATTACAATGAAACTAAAAATTTTTTCTTAATTGCACTTACAGCATTTGAAAGTGTCGTTTTTGAACTTTTGAATACATTACTTGATTGTTCCTAAACGCAAATTTCAGTACGACAAGTGTATCGTTTAGGTCCACCGCACTACGCACCTATAAATGTATCAGGCGCGTGGTGCGGTGGACCAACATGATCGACTTGTTGTACTAAAATTTGGCTTTGTAAAATCGTTTAGAAACAATCAAGAAATGTATTGAAAAGTTCAAAAATGACACTTTCAAATGCTGTAAGTGCAATTAAGAAAAAGTTTTTAGTTTCATTGTAATAGATCCGTGAATATGGCCAAAATCGTCCGTTTTCGTATATTTAACCTCAAGTATTTCGAAATGCTGACCCACGTCGCAAATTTGAGTCAGATTCATTTTTAGCGCATATAAATCCATAAGAATCACCTGGTCTGGTTCGTGTGACAAAATCACTGTTGACCAGTGTTATCAAATCTCGTAACTCTACTTTTAGTCAAAAATGTGATTGTAGTGCTATCTGTTACAAAAAAGATACTTCATAAGGTAGAGAAAATCATACAACTCCATATAATTTACATCTTAGACGTTAAAGGAATTGTTGACGGCGATTTCTTCATAAATTCCTTGTCTCTAATAGGAGTTTCAGCATGTCCACCTCCACCATAGAAGTTGTCCTCCAGGAAATCCTGAAATCGAGATCGAGAAAACTGTAGGATCCGTCTTTGAAGTTTTTAAGTAAATAGAATGAAAAGAAAAATATAAATAAGTAGGGGAAAGTCTCACCATTTATCTTCTTGATTCTTCGACCTTCCTATCCTCAGATGTACTCGCTTCTCGATGACGTTCTTTTCGTGCTCTCCCTAGTGCAATTGAGGGTTGGATTGCCAAATCATCACGATTGTTTCTTCCGTTCATGGTTTCGAGCCTTTCTTGTTCCTTCACCTTCTTCTTACGACGACATTCTTTCACACAGCTCTGAAAACTTCATTCTTGCCAAAAAGAAACTGTCTCTCGTGGGTCCGTCGAAACGCTGATTTTCCATCCTTGTATCTAAAAAAGTAATTTTTTTTCTCCTTTACAAACAATCAATTTCCAATACAGACAATTAGGAATACGGACAAATAGGACTTTCACAATAGTGAAAAATAATATTAAACTTTAATAACTTTAAATAGAAAAAATAGTTTTAAACAAAACTTGTAGAGAATTAGAGAAAACTTTAGGATCTTTCTTTAAAGTTTTTAAGTAAACAGTATAAAAATAAAAATATAAATAAGTAGGGGAAAGTCTCACCATTTAGATTCTTGATTCTTCGACTTTGCTCTCGTCAGATGCACTCGCCTCTCGATGACGTTTTTTTGGTGCTCTCTCCACACGGTCGCCTCACTTTTGCCAAGTCGAAGGAGATAGGGAAGGTTATGATGTAGCTCAGAATATGCGGGCGGCTGATACAACACGGAACGTAGTAACACAGTGTGCCTCAGCGTCGAGTATTATTTTTTCTGTAGTCCAGTCAATAGGAAGTTTTACCCTAAAAAAATTTGTAAATCCCCGTCGTGCGCCCGCAAATCGCCCGCTGCTGCACGCAGTCAGCTTTCTCCTTGCTCCCGGGTGAACGAATCAGCGGGCGTTCAACAGGAAATTTCCGGGCGCTAGTCAGTACACTGTCTACAACTTCTGCCTTCTTCCTGAGGGGAAGCGACGCCGTGGCGCGTACAACGCCCGAATGGCCGCCTTTATCTCACTGCACTATCGCACTACGGTGCCTATTTCGATGCATGAAGACGCGCTCGTCGCGCACTCGTATTAATTTAGCAGCTGCACTGCACACAGCTTTGGGGGGGGGGGGGGACAAACGCTCCGACTTTGCACTATATCGCCATAGTCGCGAACTCAAGCGCGACGCGGTGTCGGCGTCGTGGTGGCCGCCATTGGCACGTGCCACGGGCCGTTGCGCGTCGCTTACATTTCACTTCACTACACTGATTTCACGCTTATCTCGGATACTCCTGAGGGCCTCCTCGCTGCCTCGGAGTTCTCGGAGTAGATTCTCACGGGATTTATTCACGCACTGTTTCGCTGGGAGTGCGAACACAAGCACGGCACGTCGTTGGCGTTGCTGTGGCCGCCATTAGCACGTGTCACTTTCCGTTGCGCGTCGTTTACGTTTCACTTATCCACACTAATTTCCCGCTTGTCTCGGTCGCTCCTGGGGCCTTCTCGATGCCTTGGAGCTCTCAGAACAGAATCACACGGGGTTTATACGCGCATTGTTTCACTGGGAATACAATACGAGCGCGGCGCGACTTTAGCGTCGCTTTGGACGCCATTAGCACGTGTCGCGGCCACTTGCACGTCGTTTGCATTTCACTTCACTACACTAATTCCGCACTTAGTTCGACCACTCTTGCGGGGCTTTTCGGTGTCTCGGAGTCTCCGAAGTGAATTCTCACAGGTTTCACTGGTCTGGTGACTCTCCTGCAGTCGTCAGAGTCCTAGTTAAGCTATCACCATAGTTAAGTAGCGCCATAGTGTAATTTTTGGTGAAAGTCACTCTTGGCTGTCGGGGAGGGTCTCCTCGCGAAATGTCACTTGGTGTGTTCAGTGTGTAGCCACAGTGATTTCCCCTTCTGGCGATCACTGCGTGATCCCACAGTGAAGCTACGGTGGCAACACCAAGTAGCGCCACCGCGTGACTTTTTGGTGAAAGTCACCCTTGGCTATCGGGGAGTAATAATTTGAATCGATTTGACTATTTTTCCAGGATTTGACTTTGAAATGACCTTGAACGTGACGTGATGAAGACAAACGGACACCGGATTCGGATTCAGCGACCCCAAAAACATAAAGATATACTGGTCTGGTCAGAGGAAGCATTTTTTCGATTTTTTTTTGTGGAGCTGTGAATTATTAGTATAATCGGTACTCTTTCGCGTCAGTGCGTTGTTTTGTTTGTGATTACATTTCACAATCAATGACTTTCATTTATGTATGTATGTATATACTACATACTAATGTACAGCACTTGTAAGTATGCTATATAACATGTAAAAGTGTTGCCTTTTCATTTAATTAATTACAAATGCATACAGTACCGAAAATAAGCTCTTTTTCTTTAAAATGCATATCGCACGTTTGTGCTGCAATAGTGTCATAACTCAAAATTGGAATTGTTCCAAGCGACGACTTTCAAAGTTGAATTATTATATTATACGAGCGATGACCATTTCCTGCCAAATTATGATAACTATCATGAAAATTCTATGATAATTATCATAATCTGGCAACAAATGGTCAACGCTCGTATAATATAATAATTCAACTTTTAAAGTCGTCGCTTGGGACAATTCCAGTTTTGAGTTATGACACTATTGCAGCAAACGTGCGATATATGTACCTTTTTTTTTTGAAAAATCCAATTATCCGAATTTTTGATTATCCGAATGGAGTCCGGCCCCAATTGATTCGGATAATTGGAGTTCTACTGTAACACAATCATATCCAGCATTTGACGTACGTCATTTTATAGGTATAGTCCCCTAGCATAGATACATAGACATTAGAGAGCGCTTGACGCTCCCGGGCAGCGCGCAGTGGACTGGACTGCTCGCGGGGGATTGGTGCGGCGGATCGTCGAGCACGTCACGTCGCTCCAATCAGGGGGACTGCCGCGAGTCACCTCCACTCGACCGTTACAGGCCAATAGGACCGATAACGGTCCCCCCGCGTTAGGTATATAAGAGCGCGCGTTGAGCGTAGCAGGCATCAGTCTTACCGGAGCTCTCGCACCATTCGGACGCTTTTGAAATCGCTCGCAGAATAAGGAAGGTCGCTCAGTGACCACGACCCTCTTCACCCAGGGGCCCCACCCCCTAAAGGATCAGGCCCACCGTGGCGTGCTGCTGCCACTCTTCCATCTCCACTCAGGTACGCACAGGTATATACGGCGGCAGTCGCCGTTCACTCAACTAGCCCTTCTTAGGGCTCTACAACTCTACAACTCTAATTCCACCATTGTGGATCGCCTTCTTTCTCACCTCTCCTCCCACTAACCGAGATAAGTATTTCGCAAGATACGCTCACCCCTGCTTCCACCGCTCAAACTGAGCTCTCCCCTCCTGCCTCGGACAGCTCACCCTCCCCAACCGCCGAATCCTTAAGCGCGACCCTTAGCCGCCTCGAGGATGATAGATCCCGTATCCTCCAAGCTCTTGCCGACTCTGACGCCCAGATCGCCAAAGTGAAGGCCCTCCTGCACTCCATCCACCAAAGGTCCTCTTCCTCCTCCCCGCCGATTGTCGCGAAGCAATCCACCCCCGCTATGGAGATCGACGGGAATCCCTGGCTAACCCTGTCCCGTAGATCGGTCAAGTGGAAGAAAACTAGCACTCTTGCAGCCAGTTCCTCGGGGTCCGACTCCGACTCCGTCTCGGATTCGGAATCCGAGGAAAATGGCTCCTCCAATCTCCCGCCCATCTGCATCATGCAGAAATCCAAATGGACTTCCATTCAAAAATTCCTGGCCGACCAGGATATCCCCTTCCGCCGCGCGGTCAATACTTCTGACTCGGTCAAAGTATACCTCCAATCGGTTAACGACTTTCGCCGCCTGACTTCCAAGCTGGACGTAGACAAAATCCAGTTTACTACCAATCAAATCCCCCAGGATAAAGACCTGACCGTAGTGATCAGGGGTGTTCTGGAATCCCTCTCTGAAGACGATATTCGCTCCGAACTCGCTACCAAGGGCCTGCCAGTCAAGTCTGTCTACCGCATGAAGAAAGGCGATAATATATGGCCTCTTGTCTGCGTCTACCTCGACGCCAAATCCCCATCCGCTAAATCCATCTATAACATAAAATCGCTTTCCGGTCTCAGCGTAAAAGTTGAACCGAAAAGAAAATCGAAGATTATCCCGCAGTGCCGTCGCTGCATGAAATTCCGGCACACGGCAAACTACTGCCATGCCTCCTGAGTCTGCGCCTTCTGCGCTAGAAACCACGAAACTTCTACCTGTCGGTCCAAAGACAAGCCAGATAAATCGCCAACCTGCGCCAATTGCGGCGGCCCGCACCGTGCCACCTTCCGGAGTTGCCCTAAAGCTCCTCTAGCAACCTCGACCTCTACACGAGCTTCTCCCCCCACGCCCCCGGCCACCGCTCCGACCGCGCTCCTACGTAGCCGCACTGGTGTCGAATCTCTCTCAACCCTAACCGCTCCTCCTCCTCCTCCACCACTTGCTCGCTCGTTCTCGCAGGTCGCCAGTGGCCCCTCCACCTCCCCCGCACCGCGCCAACCCACTCAACAACCCCCTGCCCCAGACGCCCCACACCAAAACCAGACTCTTCTAGAGCTTTTTTGCGACTTCGCCACCAAATTCACCTGGGCGCTCCAACAGCCGGACGTCCAACTCCACTAAGGGTCACCTAACCATCCTTAACTGGAACGCCAACGGCATCCTTGCGGCCAACAAACATAGAACGCTCCTCTTAACACAACTCCTCAACGAGTCTTCCATTGATGTGGCCTGTATCTCGGAAACCCATCTACAACCCCTTCATAAGCTCTACATCCCCAATTTCTCCGTCTATAGACGCGACCGTCCTAACTCCAAACACGGGGGTGTCGCTACAATCATCCGTAACTCCCTCCGCCACAAGGCAATCAGCACTCATACTCCCTCTCTGGTGACCTGCGGCATCGAGGTCATTCACAATAACAACCCATTGAAGATCATTTCCTGTTACTCCCCTCCGGGCGCTAACAACTTATTCGAAATCCCTGCCCTCCTGGACCAGAACACTCCTACGATCCTAGCCGGCGACTTCAACACCAAGCACGACTCCTGGGGATGTCGCGCTAAAAACTCGAAAGGCACCTTATTATTCAATCTACTCAGAGCACATAGTTTCTCCGTCGAAGCTCCTTCGACCCCAACTCATTTCTCAGGTTCTAATAATCCCGATATTCTTGACATTTTCATCTCCAAGAATGTAACTTTATCCAAAGACCCCTGGACTATCCCAGCTCTAAACTCCGATCATAACCCGGTCCTGCTGGAAATCCCAGGAAACCTCTCCTCTGAAATTCCGACAATGTCGAAAATCAACTGGCTGGCACTCCGCTACCATTTTGAAACCATGACATACAAATGTCCCACCATTCGTATCACTCAGGACATTGACTCTGCAGTTGTCTCGCTTACCCATGAAATCAAATCGAAAATGGAACTAGCAAGCTTCCCGATTTCCCCCCGCTCGATCGACACCCGTCTTCCACCCGAGATCAGAGCTCTTATAGCTAAAAAGAGACGAATCCGCAGCATCTGCAACGTACAGGCAACCCCGCCCTCCGCCCCCATCTAAATTCTTTAAAACGCGACCTCAGGTCCGCCCTCCAGAACTTTCGGAACGAACAGTTCAATAAATACATTTCCTTAGCCGAAACCTGCCCTAAAAGTTGCTGGAAAGTCATCAAATCCCTCAGGAACAGACAGCCTTACTCCCCTCCTCTCCTAAAAGACGGAATCGCCTACCCGGTAGATAGCGACAAGGCTAATATCTTCGCTGAATCCCGTAGGGAACAATGTTCCCCGTTTCCTATACGCGACAAGTTCGCCTTTTTTCATTCCACTATCACAGATGCCGTCCAAAATATCAGCCTCGATGACGTTTCCTTCCCTCACACCTCTCCTTCCGAAATCGCGTTAACCGTTCAATCTTTAAAGAAAAATAAAGCTCCAGGTTATGATTCCATCCCCAATGGGGTCCTCAAAATTCTCCCGCACATCCTTATCGTCGCCATCTGTAACATCATCAACGCTATGATGCGGTTGCAATACTTCCCCCCCGCGTGGAAGACAGCAACAATCATCTGTCTTCCTAAACAGGGTAAGCCTCTCAATCAAGCCTCCAGCTACAGGCCAATTAGCCTGCTCCCTGCCCTCAGCAAAGTTGCGGAAAGTATCATACTAACCCGCCTTAACAGATTTTGCTCCGAGGCCAACATCCTCCCTGACTTCCAGCATGGTTTCCGTCCCCGGCATGGTACCTGCCACCAACTCCTCCGCGTTGCTGAACTCGTCGCGGACAACCTTAACAAGTCTCGTCACACCTCTATGCTCCTGCTCGATGCCAAGCAAGCCTTCGACAGAGTCTGGCAAGACGGTTTAATCTACAAATTAAACGAGCTAAAACTCCCTCAATACCTAATCGGTCTGATTCGGTCCTTTCTCACAGACAGATCTTTTAGAGTTCGTTCGGGGAAAAACTTCTCCGATCCGCAGCCTATCACGGCCGGAGTTCCACAAGGTTCTAAACTCTCGCCTACTCTATTCAATCTATACTGTCACGACATCCCCACCCACGACAAAATCATCACTGCGCAATACGCAGATGACGTCGCTTTGTTATATTCCTCGAAAACCAAGAAATTCTGCTCCTCAGTTGTTAACAAATTCTTACCCGAACTCCTCGATTGGTATCATATATGGGGTTTCTCCCTCAACGAAGCCAAATCAGAGGCTATCTTTTTCTCTCGCCGTAATATCCCCCCAGATCGTCTCTCAGTAAATAATCATCTAATCCCCTGGAGTAATTCTGTCAAATATTTAGGGGTAATTTTTGACAGGAAATTAAACTGGGTCAAGCAGATTTCCTCCGTGCGCGGCAAAGCCAACGGGGCATTCATTTCCCTGAAACCATTTTTCAACAACCGGAATATCTCTCAGGTCAACAAGGTCAGGGCCTTCAACGCGTTGATTAGGAGCATTTGCTCGTATGCCATTCCCGTCTGGGGCTCGGCCTCCCCTTCGAAACTAATCAGACTCCACGGCACTTACATGAGACTCCTCAGAGGCTCTCTTAATTCCCCCTGGTTCATTAGGAACAAACAACTGCTCCGTGAATCCGGACTTCCGTCTCTCGATGCTGCAGCTACCACAAGTACGCAGTTAACCTTCGTACCTCCGTCAAGTCGCACGTAAACCCCTCTATTAAGGCACTCAGCAATTATACTTGCAGACCCACGGATAAGGTCCGTAGACCCTGTATTCTTCTCAACTAACGCCGTCACCAACCTCAAATTGTTTTCCCCCTTACTTCGCTCTCGCGCTTTCAGCGCCTGTGGCCCCATCTAGCTGCAGGTGCTTCCATTACTAAGTCGTTCACCCCCCTACTTCGTCTTCTACTTGGTTTATAACCCTAGCGGTTGGTAACCACGAGGAGGGGTTTAGTCGGTAGAAATCCGACACTACCCTGCCAACATCTTGGGTGTCTTCTTGAAGATTCCCCTCCTCGCCTTCTTCAAAAAAAAAAAAAAAACGTAGCAGGCATTCAGCGCCGAGGAAGACGCCTAGCAAGATCTCCCTCAGTCCTTCTCAGGGCTCCCTCAATACACGGCTCAGTACGCATTGGTTCCTTTTTGCTCTCTCCCCTCGACTCTCCTTGACCGCGGCGCCTTCGCGCCTTCTCAGACCGCGGCGCCTTCGCACCATTCCTTTTCTTCCTCTGCGGTTCCCTCGCGCCTTTTCCATCGACCGTGTCGCCTACGCGCCTTTGCCTTCCTCCCCCGTGGTGTGCCGTTTTCCTCCCGAGGTACCCGCGACCTTTCGCCCACGGCGCGATCTATGTCGCGGAACCCCGGATCGGAGCATCCACCGCTCCGGAGGAAACGCGGAGGGAAGAAGGTCCGTGCGCGACAGCAGGCAGCGATCGCCCGGAAGTCAGACGCTGGGTAGCCCATGTGGACCCTCCGTCGGCCCTCCACTCTTTCGATCCGAGGCACCACTGAGTCTCCTCGCCCCCCAGGCAAAGGGTACTTCACTGGCGCAGTCTTGCCACCTCCGTCCCCTGCGGCGTAGAGCGTGGAGCGTTGGAGGCCCCCACCGCGCCCAGACGGGATTGTTTAGCCCCCCTCGGGCTGGATCGTCGGTGGAGGACCCGCCCCGGATTCCTGGGAAGGGAGTTGAGGAGCTCCTCGCCCGCCGAGCGGAGTCAGGCGACCCGCACCCCATCTAGAAATCACTCTTCTGAGTGATCTCTCCCACTTAGACGCGCGTCACACATTTCACTATTTAAAATATACCGAACTTACTCTACGTAGAAATTAAGAAACTATATAAATCTGAGTTAACCAATTCTATAATAATAACAGAATTATTAAAAATAAAAACGCATCTTGAAATTGATTTACTTTAGCCTTTCCTCCTTCCTTGTAAAGAGTCGCGCATTGGCAGATTAGTATACAGAGTGTAAAAAAAGTCCCGGGACGTCCGAATATTTTGAAAAATATGCGTCGTATAGAAAAACAAAAAAAACAGGGTTTCAATTTTTTTAAAAGTTCTATCCAGTGTAAATTCAGAATTTTAAACGGAAACCCCCAATTTTGATTGCAGATTCGGATTTTACGTTACAAAATAGGACATTTTTGTCTGAAATATTTTTTTGTATCAGGGGTAGATGGCGCTCCAATCGATGAGGACACAAACCACAGACCCGCAATCCATCACTCCACTAAACCTCGGGTTGATCTGCAAAACTGAAATTGAGCTATCGCGCAAAATTCGATCCCTTTCCCCTAACACACTGCCGAATACGAATTCTCTGAGATTCTCTGTTCCCGGCGGACTGTGCATTTACACAAGCACCATGAATATCCAAAGTTTGACAGTTGCAGGAACTACAATTCACAAATAAAATAACAAAAAAGGGTGAACTCCTGAAATACCACATCTGACGAATAAACAATTTTTTGTTTGAAACACGCGGCATCATTCCACTCGCCCAGTTGCAGTCTAAAATTACCAGGCGAACAAATCATCGCTCTGCACCTCCTCGCAATAAATGGCAAGTCCCATCGTCGCAACAAAACTGACAAACGAGTTCACCGATCTCTGAAAACTACCGTGAAACGAGTAACCCGAACACAAGATCAAAAAAACACGACCTCAAATTGTCCCAATCGATTGGAGCGCCATCTGCCCCTGATACAAAAAAATATTTCAGACAAAAGTTTCTTATTTTTTAACGTAAAACCCGAATCTGTAATAAAAATTGGGGGTTTCCATTACAAATTTTGAAGTTACCCCCCGTCCCTCTGCGGTGGAGAGGGGAGGGGAGATCGAGTTTGGTATGACTGGATAGAAATTTTAAAAATATTGAAACCGTGTTTTTTGTTTTTCTATGCGACGCATATTTTTCAAAATATTCGGCCGTCCCGGGACTTTTGTATACCCTGTATAAGAGTCGGATAAGCTCGTATAAGTTTCCGTATTGAAAATAAATATGGTTCTGTACAGCTCGAATACATGTTGTATTGTTTTCGTCTTAAATCTGTAGTAGAGCCATGTAAAGCCGTATTTATTTTAATATGGAGACTTTTACGGCCTTATTCAGCACTTATTTGCCTAATCGGCATCAGTGATTCCTCATTGACCGTCGTTACACCAGAGGCGAAGAAGAGATGAAATAGAGGAGAGGTATACTTCACGTTTGACAGGTCGGTGTATAAATTGGAACTTGTGTGATACTACGAAAGAGGAAATATAATAATAAAGTAATTACTTTATTATTGTAATCCAATTCCATTATATCCCTTATTTTTCTGCCACGACTTTGATTGTTGACAGTGAAGAAAAATAAAATTTATTGGTTAATCCATCGATTCGTCCAGTTCTCACATGACGCTGAAAACAAAAAATAGAACGACCACAAAGATATTTGTCCTTCATACGTGATCAAAATGAGGTTAAAACGGTCAGTTAGGAAGTAACTTATCTGATGGCAATTCTTCTGAGATACTGACGCCTCCTTTCCTGCTCTTTATGCGCAAGCAACCAGAGAAAAATAGCACTGCTTTCGTTCACTATCTTGATTATTCGAAAAAAAATGGAAGCGATTATCAAATTATACGGAGCGTCTGTGATATTCACCACTATTGAGATGACCGATGTTTTTCGGACTGATATGTCTATTTGGTTCGAGTCTTGGCTGTCGGTATTACCACCGAATTACAGGAAACCACTGCGGATCGGGTGCGCCTACCGATATGTGAACCTCTCCATTGGTGTGTATTGACCAGGACACGTTGTATGTATGTATATGAGGTACAATCTAAAAATGTCCGGAAGATTTTATTAAAAACCCATAAGATACATTCTCTAATCTATAATGTAAACATCGCCTTCAAAGTAGTTCCCTTGTGAAGCTATACACTTATCTCAGCGCTCCTGCCAAGCTTGGAACGCTCTGTACAAGTCTTTCTGAGTAATCATATTAAAAATGGCTTGCGATTCCTCTTGGATCGCCTGAATCGAAGCAAATCTCTGCTGGAGCAAGATCTGGGGAGTAAGGTGGGTGTTCAAGCATTTCCATGTGGTTACGCCGAATCGGGCCACTCACGATACTGCAGCGTCGTGCAACAGGATCGTACGATGGCGTTGTACGATTTGAATGAATTTTGGCAAGGATACACAAGATACTGCGCCGCAGTATGGACTTGACTTCCAACTATGGATTTAGTTGAATTTTGTACTAATTTCAGTTCTCTTTTATAGGATGTTCGAAAATTGTTAATTTTCTTTTTTACAAAATCATTTGCTTTTTTATTTACTTCTTGGAATTTTGATATTAAAATGTCCATGGACCATTTTCGGGCGTTTCTGTTATGATATGATTCACTCTTCACTTTCCAAAGACACTCTTGTTCTTTGTATAATTCAAAAAATTCCCGTAAAAAACTCTCGGTATACCTATAATGCCATTTTTCACTGCTAAATTGAACCACAAGCCAAATATATAACCCCCTTTCTGCTGTATCAACAAGACGTAGTCGGCTACATACGTTCAAAAACCGATCCAACGAACAGTGGTCGATGATGTTGTACTACAGCAGTCAGGTCCATTTGTCTGCGGTCAAATCGTACGATTTCGATGGACGCGCGGGCACACACGATCAAATTCCATTCAATTTCGTTGGATGCGATAAAATCGTACGGCGCCACAGAATCGTGAGTGGCCCGCTTCATGAAGTTTTGCATAACCGCCGCAGTATGCGACGGCGCGTTGTCATGATGCAACACCCACAGTACAGGTCCACGCGCACGCCATTTCTTCGGACGTTTGCGTCGCACACACTACTAACTCAACCGTCTTATTTTAAGACACCTACATGTCTTAAAACTTGAGGTCACTTTTAAGACGTTTAATACCGTCTTAATACGTTAAGACACTGTAAGTGTCTTACAATAAGACACTTTGTGAGGTGGAGATTCGCTCCGCGTCACAAAAAGGGAGCAAGCGGCCCCTTTGAAAATAAGTGCGCGATCGTGACGTCGATACGGACGGGACGCATCAGTATCGATAGACGGGGAGAATACGGATCGATAGCCGATGGCTATCGAAGAGCCACCTCTTGAGCCCGCGGGGCAACCGGGAAGACCGCGAGGCGCCCACGTGACGGGTTTTGGCTGGAAAAGCCGGCATTCTTTGTCGAGCGCGCAGCGTGCGAAGGTGCAGTGTACGAAGCCTCGAAAAGGATACGAGTGCGAGACGAGTGCGACCGCCTACGAGAGTAGAGCCACGACGTTCTCGCGACGAACGAGAGGAAGGAGAAGTCGCCCGGAGAACCGGAGCGAGAGGAAGCTGCAGAGACCTTCGACGATAGTCGGTACGCACCTCCTGTTTTCTAGCGATCGGTCTTGACTCGTTCGAGGAGTACGCCACGTGCTCCCGACGACAGGGCGCTCGCGTGGCCATTGTCCGGGGCGTCTCGACGACGTCGACGATTTTATTGCGAACTAGACTATCGCCTCGTAATCGATAATACCGTCTCGCGATCGGCGCTAACGTAGGTCTGTCGACGCGTATCGTTCCCGCGGCTCATCGCGTTCGAGCGTTGTCACGTCCGCGTGCCATAGTCGCCGACGAGCGTCGCGAGATTCTTTGTGTAGACACGTCTCATCGCAGAGCGTCGACGTAGGCGCGTATTTCGGAGAGCGTTTTCTGTCGCAGCGTTTAGCGAGGTGCATGTGGCACCGGTATCGCGTCGGATATCGTTCCCCGAGTACGAGCGGCGTGCGGGGACCACCGTCCCGAGTCGAGAAAATAAAGAGTTTGCGATTAGCGAGTAGTCGACGGTGTTTTGGGATTTCATTTCGCGCCCTCGCCCGTAGGTTCCGTCCTCCCGTGTCCCAGCCAACGTCCAACGAACCGCCCCTCTACTAAATGCTGTGGTAGCCGGACGCGGTCGCGTTTTGATCGTTTCCGATCCCGCGGATTTCCGACGGAGAGAGCGCTTGCCTCTCCACGTGGTGCGTCCGTGTCCCCACCTGGCGCCCATCGATTGTAGTCCCGCGAGTGGCAGCGTGGTCGCCGTTTAGTGGTTTAGCGGAGGGCATCGCGGGCCCTCATCGAAACGCTACGTCACAACTTCAAACGTCTTATACTAAGACGGTTAGATGTATTGGAATATAAGACTCTAAAAATGTCTTGCAATAATTATACACAAATGTATAATTTTCAAACGTATATGTGAGCGCGAAATTATTCATAGTCAATATAGTCCAGGCGTCAGAGCAAAAAAAACATAGAATTCACGAAAAAATTGCTACAAAAGGTTTTATTGTCTTAATCAGTTCTTTAAGGGGTCAATGTTACTAAATAAAAAAATAATACTCGAACTCGTCCCGGAACCGATTGTTTAAACAAATTTAATGGATGCTTTTTAGGTTTTTTATGAATAACTCGAAAAATATTAATTTTAGAACAAAAATAGTTATTATCAATTTTATTCCTTGATAAATTTTCTACAAAAACGTCTATATACTTTTTTACGTACGAACTATAGTTTACGAGATACAGCCCCGAGATGCAAGTAGTCATGATAGCACTGCAATATCCGACGCTCTATGCTAAATATTTTATTATATGGTTTTAACAAGATACCTCCGTTACATTTTTCCATGACTAAATTCATGTTTCTGACCTGCCAGGTATGTTGAAGGAACGTAGGATTTACAGTTTGATTAGAGGAGAAGAGTGGTGGAAGGATTAAGGGCCTTTATTTCACAAATGTCCCAACCGTAACGGTAGTAGGGGGGCTAGTTTCTGCAGTATTGAGTTGACCGTGGAATCGTGTATTTCAAGAAAATGGATATAAATAAGTTATGTTTTATATGTGAAAAAGATTTAACAGATGGTAACACAGTAGTGGTTAAAAGTCGTGGAATACAAACATGTATTGACTCGAGTGTTAAACGCGGAGACAAGAAACATGAACGATTAATTAATTTGTCACAAATCACAGTGCACGATTTATGTAGAAAAGTATATAACCAGGAGAAACGAATTTCAGCAGCACAGAACTTACGAGAAAATCCAAGTACAAGTCGTGCGACGAGAACCCCAGCTTTTGATTTCAAAAGCAAGTGTTTCTTCTGCGACACAGTGATGCTTCTTCGGAATACGCTGAACGAGAGCAGAAAAAATCCGCGAATAAACGTGATTTAGTGAGTGAAGTAGCAACGCTGGGATTCCTCAATGCTATTTCATCTACAGCTGATGAAAGAAACGATGATTGGGGAAAAGAAGTGAAACAACGTCTCACTAGTGTTATCGATCTGGTAGCAGTTGAAGGGAGATACCATCGATCCTGCTACAGAAAATTCAAAGTGTACACAAAATCCGAGAAACCGGTTGGTCGGCCTGTTGACCCCGGGATTTGTAAGGTAATTGAATATGTATCCAATTTTATTGAAGAAAATCACCAAGAATGCCAATTTTCTTTGAGAGATATACTGCACACATATGAAGGGGAGTTGCCTAGCGAAATTACAATAAAACAAAAATTAAAAGAGAAATACGGTGATGAAATCATAATGACTGCTAATGCTAAAAAAGCTCCAGTTATTTGCTTCAGTTCTGGCGGTCACAAGATTCTTGCTGATACGTTTTATCGAAACAAAGAAACAAATTTACAAGAAGAAAGAAAGAGAGTTGTCTGTGAAGCAGCTCGAATAATAATAGACGATATTAGATCACAAGTATATGATGTGGAAACTTATCCATCAGCACACAAATTTCTCGACAACATAGAAGCTGATATCCCCGAGACACTGCAATTATTTCTGAAGACTGTTATTTTAAAAAATAAGAGGAGAGATCTCAAACAATGGAATCCAAAAATTACATCGATTGCACATGCAATACTCGTAGCAGCCGGACCTAGGTCTTTTATTTCGGCATTGCAAGTGGGACTTGCCTCTGTACTGAATCGAAAATATAGTTCCAGAGTTCTCTTGAATCTTATGTCATCATTGGGATTCTGCGCTACATACGAAGAAGCGGTGTTATTTGAGACTTCTGCTGTTATGCACCCTCAGAGTCACATCACGTCAGATGCTTTCATCCAACTAGTTTTTGATAATGCAGATCACAACGTGAATACTATCGACGGTTTAAATACATTCCACGCTATGGGAGGAATCATGTGTGCTACTCCTAATACATCAGTTGTGACTAAAGGAGAAATTCCGAGATTAAAGAAGGTTCCAGCAGCTAAAAATCTCGGAACGTTTGGAACTATTTCCCTAAAGACATTCCAAAAACAAGCTGAACAAGGACTTCATCAAATTAAAATAACGTATCAACGAAGAGCATCCAATTAATAGTGAGATTAAATTGTCACCAGAGCGGACTTTGTTTGGCTGTATGGGAAGTGGGAAGAGGAGTCTCCATATATTATGCCCGGCTGGCATGGCTTCATGGAACAAGCGACCGCGTCTCTTCCTTTCTCTGTGTATCACGTATAATTTTTTTGCCATTCATTAACGCTCCTCCGAGTAACCATGATACTGTATATACAACACTCGTGGAAGCCCTTAAGAAATGCATGGATCACAATCAAAAAGTCTGCTTTGTATCATACGACCAACCTCTTTATTTCAAAGCACGAGACATTTTATCTTCTAGTGGCCTCAGTACCGAATCATGTGTTATTATCATTCGACTAGGGGGATTCTACCTCTTGATGACCTTCCTTGGAGCAATTGGATTCACTATGGATGGCAGCGGGCTGAAGGAACTTTTCAGCTTGGTGTACGCACATTCCTCCGTAAATAAAATGCTCGATGGGCATGCCTATGCAAGAGTAGTTAGAGCACATTTGCTTGTTCACTTGGCACTAGCTAAAATTATTTTATCTAAAATGGATTTAACTCCAGAAGATGAAGAATTCATTCAAGAACAGCTGCTTACGCCTCAGAAGGTCTTGGAGAATTCTCAATCTCCAGTTTTTCAGTCTATATTGTTAAAATTTACAGAGACACTAACTCGTCTGGAAAATCATGGGCCTACAGCAAAATTGTGGGTTCAGTACTTTAAAATGGTGACGTTAGTTAAGCAATTTATTGAAGCAGAAAGAATGGGAAATTGGTTTCTTCATTTAGAGACTATTCAAAAAATGTTGCCATTTTTCCATGCCAGCGGTCATTTTCTATACGCTAAATCCTGTCAACTATATTTGCAAGATATGCTGGACCTTAAATCGAAAATAGCTGAGGCTGAGTATATTACATTTGTTGAAAAAGGATTTTTTACGATCAGACGTTCGGAGAAATCATGGTCAGGCATCTGGGCTGATATGACTATCGAACAAACCTTGATGAAAGACTCAAAAAGTATTGGAGGAATTACCCGTGGCCGAGGAATGACAGATAGTGTTCTTGGAAAATGGATTCTTGCCATGCCTACCATGATTGAAGTAATAGAAAAAATCAGTATATTCTGCCATGTCGACTTCGGAACCACCGAACAACACTCAGACTCGAGACCTTCTCGCATTCAACGAGACGTAGACGATGTACAACTATTCATGGACTGGTTTGCAATACATGATCCTTTCCTGAATCTCCACACATCATATCATTAAGCACTGGTATAAGAGGCGATGAGAGTATCAATTGTCATAATTCTCTCGAAGTCGGAACAGCACTGATGCAGACAATTGTTGGAAACAATTTCGGAAGTGTCAAACTAGCCAGAAACGCTAGGGTTAAACCACTTTCTACGATGAAAACGCCAATTAAAGTTCATAATGAAACTGTGTCAGTAAACCCTCTGTTATTATTTCAACGGATTTCGCTGACGAAAAAGTCAAATGAGCAACTAAAAAATTACTTTGACTATGAATTGGCACCGTATCCTTTATCATTGCTTGATGAATTAGGTATGCGCAAAACAAAGAAGTCTACTTTATACGAATATTTCACACCATCCAATACTCAATTACCAGTTAATAAAACGATACATGTTGTGGATAGTGGATACCTTCTTCATCGGGTACTATGGCAACAGAATGAAACTTTCGAAGAAATCACAAATAAGTATGTGCAATACATGCAAAGGCATTTTCAACCTCACACAGCATAATTGTCTTCGATGGATACCCACATGATGCCCATATGAAAAGCACGAAATACGCTGAACGATTGAGAAGGCAGCAGAAACAAACCTCGGTGGATCTTATATTTGATTTAACAATGAAAGCGACTGTTTCACAAGATAAATTTTTGAGTAATGACACTAATAAAAGCAGACTCATTACAGTATTGAATGATAAACTCGGCGGTGCGGGTTTTACTACCAAACAAGCATACGAAGATGCAGATAGTTTGATAATTACTTCTGCTAAAGATATAGCACAAAATTACGAAGCAGTGGTAATTGTTGGCGAAGACATCGATTTGTTAGTTCTTATGACAGGGCTTGACCCTATTCATGATAATATCTACTTCTTAAAACCGAGTAAAGGGAAAGCTCAAGAGAAATTATATACTACTGAAAGTTTTCAATTTCCATCGATTCGCAAGTTCCTTCTGTTCCTCCACGCTTTCAGTGGTTGTGACACAACTTCAGCATTTTTTCGAATAGGCAAAACAAAACACGTCAAGTTATTAGAAAATGATAATGAACTGCAGAAAATTATCTCACAATTTCTTTGTACACACTCTCATCCCGATCACCTCGATTTTGCAGCTCAAAAATTCATTTTGGCTTTATATGGAGCCAAAAAAAACACTAATGTATTTGGATCAATTTCGGTTTCAGTGTTTCGCAAAAGCTTCCACTAAAAATTCATTTAATTTGGCATCTTTACCTCCAACTCGAGATGCTACAAGGCTACATGCTCTCCGGGTATATCATCAAATCCAAAGCTGGAGTGGTAATCATTTGAATCCTACCGATTGGGGTTGGAGACAAACAGTGAATGGCTTACTACCCTGTATCACCACTTCTCCTGCTGCCCCAGAAGAATTGTTACAAACCATTTGCTGTAAATGTCTTAAAGGCTGTACAGGCAACTGTAGCTGCCGCAAAGTTGGGCTGCACTGTTCCGTGATCTGTCAAAATTGCCAAGGGAAAAGCTGCTGTAATACTGATAACAATATTGACATTGAAGAAAAAATCGATGAGTTGATAGACATCGATATTGAACAATTCCTTTCCGTGGAAATAGAAGAAGAAGAAGCAAGTACAGATGAGAGTGATTCTGATTCAAACCTTCGTTCACCAGCTCCCAAAAGAAGAAAAAATTGAAATATGTAACAACAAATTTATTTTACCGATTTAAATATATTTTTAACAAAAAAAGTATTCATGTTTCCAAATTTTTTGCTTCAGATTAATTTTTAATTGAAAATCAACAAGTTCTGCCTTGTTTTATATTATAATAAATTTTACTGCTTCATATGGACATTGATAAAACCTGTATGTGTATATTACTTCAAAATACGGAAGCCCCACAAAATTTCACGCGATTCGAGAACTGTATCTCGTAAACTATTGGTCGGATGTAAAAAAGTATATAGACGTTTTTGTAGAAAATTTATCAAGGAATAAAATTGATAATAACTATTTTTGTTCTAAAATTGATATTTTTCGAGTTATTCATAAAAAACCTAAAAAGCATCCATTAAATTTGTTTAAACAATCGGTTCCGGGACGAGTTCGAGTATTATTTTTCTATTTCTACATATTGACCTCTCAATGAACAGATTCAGCCAATAAAACCTTTTGTAGGAATTTTTTCGATCTCAAAATACCTGACGCCTGGACTAATATGAATATATTACAGGCGAGTCAATAAACATCGAATGTAATAATTTTTCTCATCAGAGTAATATTATAAAGTTCGATATTAAAGAAATTCGTTGGAAATGTATTCAAATCCACAATGAATCCAGCTCTCACAAATCGAAACACTCTGAAATAAACACATCGCGTCAAAAAATTTCACTAATACTAATAAAAATATTGAAGTAATGATGAATGTATATCTCTAAGAGAAAGGTATTTTTAGTTACTTAAATGAAAAATCCAGAATTATATTGTTTTCACTTTATTGGTGATTGAGAAAACAAAATTTATTCCAACATGAAATAAAAATTTATTTTCCGTATTTTTCAACTCGTTCGAGATGACTATCGCAGTTTCTTCAGTCTCAAAAAGTTCATCCACCTTGCCAACTGGAGGTTCTGTGTAAATAACCTTCCCACCTGTGCTGTCTTTTAGGTTAGTTGTTGGAAATATCATTTGCATTGGAGACTGCAGCAGTACAATATTCAATTCACTATGGTCATCAATTATGCTGTCATCCGCATCATACCACATGTCCGATGCTTGATGTTTTTTTTGAATGATAATGTCTGTGTTTGCTATCATCAAACAATGCTGGATCGCGAGCACATAATTTCTTAAACTCTTCCAACACAACTTCAGCGTCAGGCTGATTATCTCGTGAGAGAAATCTAACACACTTGCGTCGTTGACCTAATGCACAAAACACTATTTTTTCTTTCGACATTTTTGCACAGCAAAACATGCACAGCAAACAACCTCCGGAAAATGACGTGCTTGTTGGCCGCGTTGAATTTTACAGAAAGTGAGTTGAGGTGAGGTCGAAAAAGGAGGGGAAGGTCCCGTTACCTAACAGTACAGGGGCCCCTTTCTCGAACTCGCTTGTATCTGCGTGCACGTATCTTAGCGAATAGACCGATCAGGATCAAGTATTCCGTTGTGGTGGGGTTACGGATAACGGAATACTTGATCCTGATTGGTCTATTCGCTAAGATGCGTGCACGCAAAGATACGAGCGAGTTCGAGAAAGGGGCCCCGGTAAAGTACGCTAAACCCTGTTCCAACCGAGCCGAAAACCGTATACCGAATTGTATACGTCATATGCAGTAGAGTGCGCTCGTCGGTTTTTTCCTCGGGACCGGCGTTACTTGAGTAAAGAGAGAGAGAGAGAGTGTACAAATTTTCTGTAAGCGGTACGCGACATATACGGCTGATGTAGATATGTTTTTATTAAAAAATAATAAAAAGAAATAAAGGATACAAATTCGGCTGATGTGTTGACATTGACAATGAATAGAATTCAACGTGAAAATGAACTGTCATGCTCGATGTGGTTCTTTAATTGTCAGTCAAATGAAATTTTGTTTGAAGGATTTTAATCTATCTTGCTTCGTTTCCAATATAATCAACCACTCAAATTTCATTCACTCAAAGCCCTTTTGAGGGTGACCGGAAACTTTTCGGGGGTAGTGTATATCTAAGGTTACATGTGAATAATGATACTTGACGTCACAGGTAACAAGACGTTTGAAGTGTATTACTTGTGTAAGTGTCTTACTTATTTAAGCAACTTATTCATTTAAATGTCTTATACCTGAAGAAGTGTCTTACTTTAAGACGATTAAGCGTCTTTATCTTAAGACAGTACCATGTGTCTTATGATTTTAGACGGAAAATAAATGTCTTTTTGAGAAAAGACAGACAAACGTCTTGGAATAAGATACTGTTCGTGTCTTGAATTTCTGATCAATACACTTAACCGTCTTATTTTACGTCAATAAGACACTTTTCCGTATTATTTTAAGACGTTTTATCGAGAGGCCGGTTTGTAGTGCATTTTCTCTCAATCGTCTCAAAGCATCACAGTAGAAGCAGACTTTTTCTTTTCCCGCAATTGAAGCGGCATTTGAAGGGGAGAAGATTTGCTTCGATTCAGGCGATCCAAGAGGAATCGCAAGCCATCCTTAATATGATTACTCAGGAAGACTTCCAGAGAGCGTTCCAAGCTTGGTAGGAGCGCTGGGATAAGTGTGTAGCTTCACAAGGAAACGACTTTGAAGGCGATGTTGACGTTATAGATTAAAATGTATCTTGTGGGTTTTTAATAAAATATTCCGGAAATTTTTGGATCGTACCTCGTATATTAGGTGTACGGCTTCCGCCGTTCTTTTTCCGAAATTCGAGGATTTATTGTAAAAAACTGGTTATACATTTATGATTCAAAGTATTTTCACTCCCAATAATCTTGCCAATTCTTCTTGACTTTGACACGAGTCTTTATCAAGTAATGCCTCCAATTCTACATCTTCGAAAACCTTTTCTCTTCCACCGCTATACCGGTCTTCAACGTGAAAATCACCGTTCTCGAAGTGTTAAAATTACTCACGACACTAATAGCGGCTTCACTATAAGTATTTGAGAGCATTCGATGAGCCTCAGCCGCAGATTTCTTCATATTGAAGCAGAAAATTAAAACCTGCAAATGACGAGAATTTGGATCATAAACTGATATTTTCGATCGAGAATAACTATGATGCAAACATAAATCGACTAATGTTTCTATGGGGTTATTTTGACAGATGCCCAAATTTATTGCATGACGTCTATGGCCTATTTATTTCGACCACTATTTACCGCTAAAGCCATCTATAGGGAAATAGCGGAAGCAAAGTTGTAAACCTGATATGTATACATTGTGACATTGCAATATTGCGTATGGTTCCAGGAGTTTGTCGCGTAATGTAGAAAACCTCAAGGAGAGCCACACACGTAGTTTCGTTTAGTAGAGGGCTAATGTGTTTTATATGATTTGTCGCGCCTTACCAGCGAGAGTCCCTTCAAGATGCGCAACGCCAAGGAACACGTATCCCGACCAACAACGGCGCGAAGGCAGCGAGTGTGTCTCACCGACACATTCAGGGCGCAATCCATGGGATCAGGACCAGTGCTAGCGGTAGAGGATGCCCCGGGAGTCCAGAATTTTCTTCAGTACTTCTCGGCCTGGAGCCGAATCTTTCAGCTGTTGCCCCGCCGCCTGATGCCCACCTGAGAGGCAACACCATCAACGATGACGTAGTCTGCAAGTAGGCAGGAACAACCATTTCCGCTGCAGCCGAATCTACGAAGCCGTCAACTCGTAAGCACTCCAAATGGATGGGAGAACTAACACCCCTGTCGGAGTCGCCACTGAAATTGTCGTCCTTATCGTAACTTCCCTGGAAGGAAGTAGAACGAGTTTCTTTTGTAGCTGCCAAAAGATCGAGGGGATTTTGCGAAATCTCGCAGGAAGCACTCTCGAACCCTGTCGCACTACAATCCTGCCGTAGAAGTCCAGCCCCAGGATCGACCGACGACCAGCAAGGCCCGGACTCAAATTCGAAATGGCCAATTGCCAGTCAATTAGTCAGCTGTCAAGAGTGGGGATGCGCTCTCGATATCAGCGATTGCTCGACGCAAATCCTTCTTCTGGTTTCCGCTGTCGAGTAGAACGTTTGGTTTTTGTTCCGGCTTTCTTTACGCTCCTGAGAATCGTCGACTCTCTCACCGGTAGGCTTTAACACTATTATTAAGTCCCGAGATTTTCGTTTCTTTCTTTTTGTCTTTTTAATAGTGTCGCTTCTATCGTATCGCCGCGCTCGGCGTAGAATTTCGAGTTTTGTGTATCGTTCCGGGGCGATTTTCGTGCTCCTCGATCGTATGCATTTCCCCTTTCGTCGGCTCATGTCTGTAGTGACCAAGTCATTTCCCCTTTTTCAGTTTTTCGGCTTGTGTCCGTTGCAACTGAGGTATTTTGGTGTTTCTTTCGAGTGTCGTATCCCTGTCGCGTGGTCTAGGCGAGTTTTTCCGTATCAAGTGTCGAGTTTCGTGACCCGTTGAATACAAGAGTCGAGTGTAAGCGGAGGAGATTTCGCGATTATCGCTAAATTATCGGGCATTTAGGCCCGATTTTAGTTCTTTCTCCTGATTGCAGATGTCGTATTGTGTAGCCTTTAAGAATTGCGGTTCACCGACACGGCGAAGGTACGCATCTCCCACGTATGTTTTTGGCTAGTATCCGATGAAATCCGTGGCTTGGTCCGTATTTATAGCGGAGACCAACGGTGTGCATCCCCTTAGTGCATTCGACCAAGTAGAAATGAAAGGCAAGACAAAGAAACTAACGAAACAAAAAATATATTCTGAATTTTTGGCTTATGTATATGTAAAGTGCCATGAGACAAAGATTAAAAGCAAATAAACTGTATAAAATTGGTAATTCAGTAATGCTTCTCATTTTATTTTGTTACGTAAGGTAAGTACTTACAACACTTTAACATCATCTTGAGGAATTTGCATATTTGTAATAATTGCACTTAAAACTACACAATAATAATATACACATATCTCCTACGCACTTCAATTTTTATTTCTTTAATGTTAACATCTCAATCATAATCTGTAATTTTTCTTCCTTTAGTCTCATGAGGTGCTCACCTCGTTCTTTTTCCTCTAGTTCTTCTCTCTGTAATTCAATTTCTTCTGTCAGAGTAGTTCAACAGGGTCTTGTTTTCTTATACGTTTTCCTTTGTAATATGAAATAGAAGCATATTGATTTTTTTATATAAAACCTTAACATACAAAATAAACGTTATCAATTGCAAAAAATCGTAATATTTAACCTCCACTTATTGTTACTTATTGGTATCGTGTATTGCTGGTTTCGTTTTAGTTTTTTAAGAAATCGATGTTGAGAGAAACATTTTCTTTTTCCACTTTCCAACATATCAATTTCTGTGAAGTGCTTTTCCTAATTACGATATGAAGAGAAATTGTAAGTAATCTAGAAATTTAGTGTAACAATTGTAATTTAACTCACAGAAACCAAGAAACCTTCCAAACTAAATTCTTTGTCAGGTTCTTCAATTGAGGAGCAATCGCGCAAAAACCGATAAATCCACTTTTGAAGAAAAATGAGTTACACATTGTTTCCTATTAATTTCGGTCTCCTCTATCGATATGCAACGTCAGGTTTGAGCAAAAGCCAATATTTCCCGTGTAAAATCCTATATAAACTTGAGCATTTCGACCAAAACCCGATAAATCCAATATTTTGTGCAAAAGCCGATAAATCCCTATTACTGTGTTATTATTAAATATTGAATAATAACAATAATATTAAATTATTATTAAATATTATTATTAATGATTAAACATTTTTTATTATTGCGCGATTACGATTATTATCATTAGCAGTATTAATAACGCCAGTTTTGAACAATATTTAGGCAAACAAATGAAGCAAAGCCTCGAAAATTGTTAGAAAATACCGCCAAAGGTAGAATTTCGTGCAAAAGCCGATAAATCTAACTAATTTTCTTTTTTGAAAAAACTTTTATTAACTCAATTTTTACCCAATAATAGAATTCTATGCTTCAACCCCAAAACACGTTTTAACGTTAAATTTTTCCAAAAATTTCCAGGCGATAGCGTGCTATAGGTTTTCGTCGATTTTCTCGAAACTACAAAAAATGGATTTATCGGTTTTTGCGCGAATGTTCATCAATTAGGGTAACTTTTATATTTTGAGTAGGTGTCAATCTGTTTAGCAGAAGTTTTGCTCCTCTTAGGGCCGGTTTATCAATGTCCAGTTAAGTGTCTTAACTGGTGAATAAAATTAAAGTGGTAGCTAAACTGTTTATGAAGATTAAATTAAGATAACTGGAAGTAAATTTAACTAGAAGGTACTGGTGCCAGATAGTGAATAAACTGGCGGTTATCGCAATTTATAGGTTAGAGTTATCTCTGGTTTTTTGTTTGTGTGCAGTCTAAAATGGATAATATTGGAGATAATATTGGAGACTTTTTGGAAATTAGCGACGACGATGAAGAAATTGTTGAATTTGTACAACACGAAAGAAGAGCGTACACAGTTTTACCACGGGAAGAACATTTCGACAGTTACGATGTCGCAGATTTTTTAATGAGATATCGGCTGCAAAAGCAAACTGTTTTAAATATAGTGGAAATGATAGAGGCAGAAATAGAAACTTTTACGGATAGGTAAGTACAGGTTCTTCATATTTTTCTACATATCAAGACAAACAATTAAAACTGTTTTTGTCAACTCAATCTCTGGCTATATTTTTTTTAAAAACTTTGTCTCGTTAATTTATTAATTTATTTTAGAAATCATTTTATATCTCCAATAAACCAAGTTCCGCTGACTCTACGTTTTTATGCACGAGGAAGCTTTTTATTAACTGTTGCCGATACAATAAAAGTTAGTAAAAGTTCGGCAAGCAAAATAATTAAAAAAGTGTCACTTGATATAGCAGCTTTGGCTCCTAGATTTATAAAGATGCCAACAGAACTGGATGAAATAGTAAAAGCAAAAACATCATTTTACCAAAAAGCTGCATTACCTCGCATAATAGGATCGCTGGATTGCACTCATGTTAAAATTCAGTCACCCGGTAAGTAAAAATTAACATATTTTTGAAATATAAATAATAATAGATCTATACATATTTCAGGTGGAGACAATGCCGAGCTGTTTAGAAATAGAAAAGGATATTTTTCTATAAATGTACAAACCATTTCGTCCACTGATTTAAAAATTTTGGATATTGTTAGTCGCTGGCCTGGCTCCTCACATGATCAAACTATTTTTGATAATTCAGCTATCAAAAGAAGGCTGGTCAATAATGAATTTGGAAATGCGCTGATAGTAGCTGATAGTGGATATGCAAATACCCCATATGTAACCACTCCCCTACTGCAGACAACAACCGAAGTTCAGCAAATCTATAATGAAGCTGGTAGTATTTTCATTTTGATTAATATTTAGTAATTGGAAATAATTATGTATTGTAGTTGAGTAGCCCATATGCAAAATCCGCTATATGCCAAAAAAATAAAAATTGACATATTGGCACCACTGTCTTCTAAAAGGTCAAAGCTAACTACTTGAACATATTTTGAGCTGAAAAACGCGCTATTACTTATTTAAAATCGAATCGAAAAAGTGGGTACATTTTCAAAAGCCGCTATATGTACGAGGTGTACAGATGCAAAGTCGGCTAAACGTTTGAACGCGTGCAAAGTGCGTTATATTCGATAATGTGTGTGACTGCTAGGTATATTGGGAATACGGCTGCAAAACTAGTTATTCTTAGATTTCGCGGTCTTTTAAGGTTGTTTGTCGTCATTTGTTTGCAATAACAGTCTCATCGAAGTTGTTGACAAGGGAGTCAATATTAAACCAGCAAAGGTTAAAGACGTTAGGAAACTGATCCTTTTACACTTTAGTGAAAACTGGAATGAAAATGAAAAGTTGCAGTTCTATAACGACATCTTTTCTGCTTCGGAGGAAAATGATACAGCCGCTACTGCTAACAATAATGGTGATGACGATGATAGTTGCACCAATAATAGTGACTTCGAACTCCCTGAAGATGACGCAGAGTCTATGACTTAATTTTTTTTAATTTTTAATGTTTGTATTTTTTGTTTTTCACTACTTTTTCTTTGAATAATAATAAATTTTGCTTTAACTATTAATTTTTTTGAATTATTTATTTGGTTAATTGCAATAATAATAATAATAATAATAATAATAAAATTAAATAAAGCAATAATATTAAGCCCGAAATGATCGAAAATAACGGGTTTTGCAAGTTATTAAAAGCCAATACGGCGTTGATGATTTGCAAAACCTGCTATATACATAATACGCTTGCAAAACACGCTATGAACAAAATACAAACCTAAATAACTTAATTCTATTATTTATAGGATTATAGGTGACTATTTTAAAGATTTACAATAATTATTTTCAATTTTTTCAATAACTAAAACATTTTCCAAATCTTATTTTTATTTGGTTATACATTTTTCGTTAATACCCTAAATTCTGTTATGAAGCACATAGCGGGTTTTGCATATGGGCTACTCAGTTGTATTATGTTGTATTGCATTATGTTTTGTAGTTGCAAGAACGAGAAATCCTGTTGAACGACAGTATGAAGTGTGGAAACGGAGGTTTCCAGTTTTAGCAGTAGGGCTTAGGTTAAAATTGGAAACAACTATGGCTGTTATAGTAACAACTGCAGTACTTCATAACATTGCTATAGAACAAAATGAAGAGTTGCCCCCTCTTAATCCGGATGTGGAAAATATTGATTTCGATGAAAATATTGATGTTGAACCGATAGCTAATAATGAATATGCTAATGCAAGACATTTTTTACTCACGGAATACTTTCCACAACGATTACACCAACAATAATGATCAGAACATGAAATGAAAGATATATGGAAGATATGTGTAAGTGCATATTTTTATTTAAAACATAACTTGCCTGTGAAATAAAAAATAGAACCTCTCTATAAATATAAAATAAGTCATTTTTTTCAATTATTTGAATTTCTGTCCAGTTCTTGCAGTTTTTTTGTTAAATATTCCAAACTTTCCACTGTTAATTTATGTTCAATTTCGTTGTATTGTTGTACAAGTAGGGCATTTCGTAGCTGAACCTGTACCAGTTCCATCTTTTTTTCAGCCAACAACTCAAACTTGGCACTGGCTGAACTATTACTCCTTTTCTTAGGAATTACGAGTCTTCGTCTACTTGTCCAGGATTCTATAATGGAAATAAACATTTAGTGAAAGTCAAGTATTCCAACAAGTTCAATGCTTTGAATTAATTAAAACCATTACAGTACATATTCTTAGACTTTCATCCATAACAATTTTTGATTATATGTACTCATTTTTATCATCAGCCACATTTGGGGGATGCTGGTCTTTAGTTGCTGCGTCAACAGCTGAAGCATTCGTAGCTGAAGGGAAAAGTGTTCTTTGTATGGGAATTATTGTATCATTATTCGCTGAGGGTTCTTCAGGTGCTTCGTCATCATCAACAGGCCTTAGTGCAGGGTGAACTGGAGTTCGTAAAAATCCTGCACTGGGTTCATCCCATTCTACATCCCTAAATTCAATTATGGCCTCCGTTCCACTGGCTGCGTCATGCAACGGAATTCCAGGTACACCTACACATGAAATTATAGTATCAGCAATAATAAACAAATTGATATCACTTTTAAGGAAACGAAAATAACTTAATTGGCACTATTTGAGTAAATGTTAAACACTTCTATTACTGTGTTCTACCCTCAAGACCAACTTTCAAGAGATTTTCTTCTAGTTTTAATCTACCTTCCAATCTCCATCTGAATCAAAGGTGGATTGCAAACCACTTGCACTAATGGCTATTGTCTGCAATAATTGTTGCTCTTCTTCTGTATGCACAGGTTCATGAAGATGCTTTCCACCTCCTGTACCTAACACATATGCCTTATGGCTGCTGTAACTTTTCTTCAGCTCTTTCTTTGTTGCCTCATATTTCAATTTTAATTGTTTGTCAGTTCTGAACTAAAACAAAATTTGTACCAATTATATACATATATTAGATTTAAATAACTATAAAAGTATTTTATGTTTTGTAATAGTTAGTTTAGTTTATTGTATTGTATCCTTACAGAACTCCTTATAACGTTGATATATTGGTTGATATATAACAATAGGTAGAAAAAAATATACCAAAACTTTCTTTCCTCGCAACAATTATGTTTTGTAATATTATTAGTACTTACAATTCCTTCTATGGTGGAATTATACTCGATTTCAATTTTTCTCCATGCATTTTCTTTTTTCTTCCAAGTAACCGCGTCGGTTTTTTTGTTTCCCACAACACTTTTATATTTATTAACGAGTGTCAACAAAAGATTTCGCTCTGAAGGCTTAAAGTTGGCGCCCCGTTTGCGTTTTTAGTTGTTATCCATTGTTACGACCCGGTCACTCCGAAATGCGAGGTGCGAGGATCGCTCACCGCGTGAATGCGTTACGTTCGAACGGCGTGAATTTGGGCGAAGCGCAAATGAAAGAAGACAAAATTCAAGCAAAGGCTGCCTGCAAAATTTAAAGTTTATTCTTTGAATAGAAAAAGTGGTAAAAGTCGTATTTGATTTGGAGTTAATTTCCGTCTGTGTGCCTTTTTCCCTCCAACGCTCCCAAGTCCCTCTCGACGGCGCCCGGGAAGGGGATCCTCCGGTAGGGGTACCTCGCGTGATGCCCAATCGGGGTGAGTTTTCGTGAAGAGGAGTGTTTTCCCGAGGACGAAGGTGTTGGGTGTCGTGACATTTTCCAGATGCGACGATGCGTCCTTCTTCGAATGCCTGGATCCTGCGCTGACGAGAAAGTTTTTCGCGAAGGGACCGTAAGATAAGCCTCTCGCTATTCTCGGGCCGTGAGAACGTCGCAGCATCCTCTCTTCTCCCTACCTACCCTATCTCATCCCTCGAGTGACCTTTCTTCTACAGGAATATACGTATAAAGAAAGAAATATGCTAACGACGAGGATTTCTAATGCATGAGTTTTAATTTGAGGGACCTTTGAATAGCCCGCGTTCTTTAGCAGGAATTAAACCAATCAGAATGCTTCAAGACAGTGTTGCCTAATTGCCAAATTGCTAAACTGGCAGTTACATAACTGACAGATAAAACAGTATTGAAATACGCTACTATTCGGATAACTGTCAGATAAGAATAACTGTTAGATAGGTAGTTATCTGACACATTTAACTGGACATTGATAAACCGACCCTTAAACTCTGGACAAGTTTTTCTTTTCATCGGGGTAATGATTGATGTAACCTCTTGACTCTATCGAGACAGATAAGCGATAAAGTTAAAAAATTAACCATTTTTTTAACGAACAATGCTGGGATTTTGGTTGTAAGAATCAAACTTATTTGGGGTTCTAAATATCCGAAACCGTCTTGCGATTTTTAATGTTAACTGACCTTTGAACCTAAAAAAATCAAGAAACTCATCTTCTACCGGGGTTGTACATTGTCGCGTCTGCATCCAGACTTGACCTAAAATCCCTATAACTTTTGGAAGTTACTAGATTTTTGGCGGCGCATTCAAACTCTTTGTATTAACCTCTAATTATTGTCATTTTATTAAGCAAGTAAGGTATAGATGGATTGTAATAGAGAGAAAGAACGAGAACGTCGAAGACTGCGTGATAAGTTAAATAGGTCGCAGGCCACCGTGGTTTCTATTCGCGAGATTATAAACACCTTTATTGCGTGATGGACAGGGGATCTGAGTCGCGGGCCGCTGCGAGCTCCGTTTGTAAATATGGTATCCCCTTTCGCGGACCGATAGGTCGTAGTTAATTTACCTAGCAAGAACAGTTCTCCTTTCTTTGAGTCACGTAGGCGTGCGCGCATAAGATTTGTTATCGATACGCGCTTCGGATTGCGGGAGTTCGTGCGCGGTAGACCCACGGTCAATGAGGGCATGTTTTCTTTCGAGTGCGTGGGATTGTGCGCGCCAGAATCAGGGTCGATGCGTGCTTTCTTCGCACGTGGACGCGTGGAGCGTGGATTAGATCATTGTGCGTAGACGAAGAAAGTGGGAGTAGAGTCCTTGACTACGACTAGCGTCGAGTATCAGATTGGTTCCCCACATTAGCGCTGAGTATCAGATTGGTTCCCCACATTAGCGCTGAATATTTGATTGGTTCCCCGTTGTTACCGAGAGGCGGGGACTTTTGATTTAAAAGGATGCACTTTGCCGCTCGAGGTGCACTCAGATACCGATTTATAACGACAAATTATATTCCAACTATGTGTTAAAATATAATTCATTGGTGATCACCTAATTCTTGGATTAAGAGTTTTCATTTCTCCACCTGCAATAAAACTCTTCATCTCCCGATCCCGCTCTTTCCGAGCAGAATGGTTCAGCACTCCACGGGCACGGACCTGCCCCCTACAAACGGACCAAGAAGACCAGCCCGGCACGCAACAAATTTTGGTGACAGCGGTGGGGTTAAAATTTTAAAAAAGGGACGATTAAAATTTTAAAAAGAGAAAACTAAAAAAATGCCGGCTGGGAAGTGCGGGAAAACTAAGTGAAGGACGCACCCCTCTTTCCCGGGTTATTTGTGTGTGGTTTTTCCCGGGAACTGCGGGCGAATGCCAGAGGGGGTGGCTCAAGTGACCACACAAGCAAACTTCCACGGAGACCACACGCGTGAAAATTAAAAACACTGAAACTGAAAAATCCGTTCACCGAGAGAAAAATTCGAGACGGCAACCCGGAGACCCAGCGACGAGACGGCATCCCGGAGACCCAGCGACGAGATGGCAACCTGGAGAATCAACGACGAGACGGCAACCCGGAGAATCAACGACGAGATGGCAACCTGGAGAATCAACGACGAGACGGCAACCCGGAGAATCAACGACGAGACGGCAATCCGGAGATCCGCAACCAGGTGGCAACCCGAGGATTCTCAGGGAGTCGTGAACAACGCCGTGATCCGGGAACACAACAAAGATAATTATGCTGTCATATAATAATTGGAAAAAACGTAAGTCGAACTATACTGCAAAAATGTTGCATCCGACATCTCGAATGAGTGGTCCATTCCTGATTGTGAATGAGGGTACCTCTGAGCTCCAATAATCCGTTTCTTCGCATATTAATTTGACCGAAAGTAACCCTCCGATAGTTTCGCATTCGTCGAGCGAGGCATCATCGAGTGGCGTCACCTAGATCGAAACAATAATTGACACATCTTATTTGACTCTGAAATTGGCCGGTGAGCTTGTACCCTCCTTTGATGGGAAATCCCTGGAATTAACTAAATTCACTCAATAGTGTAAAATCGCAGATGCTCATATGCAGCAAGATCAAAAGTTAGTGACCAACTTTTGTCAAATCGTCACTCACTAGATGATTTAAATGATTTAATTACCCTGTTGAAAGCTGCTTTTTCTCGGTTTTTCGATGTTAATTTCTTGCATGACGAACTTCGTAGACTTTCCCAGTATGAAACCGAAAATGTTGAGTATTTCGGGGCGCGAATTCTTGAAGTCCTGAAGCGCGGATTAGAAGCAGCTAAAGAGAAATACAATGAATCGCAAAATGTCAGGGTTAAAATATTATTAAATAACACAGCCGTCACTTGCTTTGCGCGTAGACTGCGCGACCCTTTAATGAGTACACTTTTATCAAAAGAAAAACCGATGTCCATAGAAGATGCTATTGATTGAGTGGAACAGGAAACAATAGAACGTTCGCATTATCTTTATGGAACACGGAAATCAAATCAAAATTAAAGTGGAGTTTTAATATGAATCATTTGCTTAATTCTAACGCCAATTGATGTTCGTGACGGGATGATCCTAACCCCTCTAAATGAAATCGTGGTTGAAAAAGCGTGAACTTAATTTCTGACGCGGATAGGGGCGTAATTATGATTTTAGTCGTGAGCGCGACCGAGATAAAAATTATTTAAACGCGAGGGACACTCCGTCTGCACAAATCTCGCGGAACGTGATTATTATTGCATGAGCCGGATCCACCGAATATAGCGCTGAGAGCAGAGACCTCAGTAATCTGAAAAATATAAATTTCATAAAAGAGTTAATTCCGAAATCTAAACATGTAGCTTCATTTCTACTACTTTTGGGTTTTTAATTTCAATAAAATACCCTTTGATTTGAAGAACGCCCCGGCTTCGTTTCAACGGACGATGGATGTGGTACTATCGGGTCTTCAGGGTGTCAAGCTGGTTGTGTATATGGATGATCTCTCTTTCTCGAAGAACATTCTCAAAAGTTTAAGTCCTCCTTGCACGGTTGTGAGACGCTGGTTTAACACTCCAAACTAAAAAATGTCATTTTATACGGCATGACTTAATTTATCTTGGACACGAAATCATCGATAAAGGTGTGAAACCCGATTCTAGCAAACTTAAGGTCATTCGAAATTTTTCGGTTCCCAGAACGAAGAAATATTAAACAGTTCCTTAGTCTCGTTAAGTATTATAGACGCTTCATCAAGAATATGGCGAAAATAGCCAAGTCTCTTACTAGATTATTAAAGAGGGGAATTATCTGGACCTAGTCTGCTCAGGATGCCTTCGAAGTCCTTTGTAAAACGCTGTGTTCCAAGCCGCTTCTTTAATTTCTTAAATTCTCCGAACCTATCGTTGGGACAACCAATTCTTCTAAGTATGCATTCTGCACAGTCCTGAGTCGGGATACCCCATCGGCATATTGAAGGATTCTGAAATCAATTACAATACAACCAAAAAGGAACTTTTGGCGATTCTTTTCACTATTAAACATTTTCGACTATATCTGTGGGGTTATCAATTTACCCTTGTTACTGATCATCGCCCCTTGGTCTGATTGCATAATGCAAAAGACCCCATCTCGACGTTGGTTAGTTGACGAATTCATCTTAATGAGTACGATTATAATATCGTATAGGAACCTGGAAAAATGAATTCCACTGCTGATATCCAGTAAACTGACTGATCCTGATGCTTCCGATTTACCTGAACATTTCACCTTTCTGACGGGAAATGTAAATGAAGATACCGCTTATCCCGGAAACTCTGAAGAGGTGTTCGACTACGAAGACGAATAACCGCTTCCTTGTTTCAATGAGGATCTGGTATCGGATGCAGACAGAAATTTCTATCAAAATGAAGAATTAATAGGTGCCTTGTTCCTGGCGCGCGGGAGCTTGGTACTCGACGAAGAAGAGGTCAATTATTTTCAAACAAGTAAAGTAGAATCTGACACGACTGACTCAGACTGTGATAGTGAGTATTTTACTGCTGATGAGGACGACTCACCAATGGACTTAGGGTTAGGGTGCTCCTCCTGGTCCGTCAACCTGTTGGCTAACGATGGTTACTCCGGTCCATCGCTTCAGGTCCCGGTCAGGGGAGTGAAGAGTGGCACGCCAGCTAAGCAAATCTCACTGGACATACGGTCTGACAGTTCCTATGTGCGAACTCCGGTTCAGATGGGTGCTTCAGCTGCCACCGACGAGGGAATAGAATGTGGCACATCAGAGGGGCACCCTCCGGCTATGACTTCTTTACGTAAGAAACCTCTAGCCCTGTTGGGTGCTGCCGCCAACGAGGGAAATAACTTAGGACTGACCTCTATAAAACATAGTCAGATTGATTCCAATATCTTCACCACAAACAAAGTAAATTCAGACAAATCGTCAGACATCCCAAAACCTTTCCCTATTATTTTCGACTTCAACGGACCAACTATATTGCTTGAGGAAAAATTCTTGAAAGATTGAAAAGGATTCGCACTGAGCTGTGTGACGATTTGATATTTCACTTAATTCTTCATAATATCTCTCAAACAGACACCTTTCTAAATTATCTTCGAATGTCCTGTAAATCTTTGAGATTATTAATGGACCACCAAGGTGTAAAAAGTTTCAGCATCGCTGTAAACAACTCCGAATTCGATTTATTTCAATGGGTTGAAGTAGGAAATCTTCTGAGAAATATCTCTAACTATTCTAAGTATTTCATAACAGTCTTCTCCCGTGATATTCGAAAAAGGGAAGTCGTTATCTTCAACTAAACGAAAAAGGAAATCGTTATCTTCTTATTAAAAGGGAAATCATTATCTTCTAATTATCCAGGATAACCTCAAAATATTCTGACGTTATCTCTCTTTCTATATTAATTCAGTTACAGTTTACTCACGTACTAGTCGAGCAATTTATCATTCGTTTTGATTACCCTCGTGGTATTATATCAATTTGGGAAGTATCTTCTTCACTGGTAAATTCTCAAAAACGTTGCAAACATTTTTAAACTTCAAAAACTCACTTTCACTACATTTTTCACCACAAATCACTTGGATCCTTGGAGCGTATACCATCGTGTCTTCATAGATTATTTGAAATACTTCTGTAACAAAAGTGATTGGGACGAATGGATCCGCTTTGGAATTTTCTCATATAAAATTTCGGTTTACGAAGCTACTGGCTTTACTTCTCATCAGTTGATTTTCGGTGTGGAGGCTGTTATTTCTTCTGAATTTGCTAGAGAGCAAGTGTCCCTACTTTCGTCTAATATCTGGATGATCTTTTCGTTAGGATCTTCACGACTCAGGCAACCGCTGTGAAAAATTTAGAAAAGCCTAAGGAAAAAAGGTAAAATATACTACGATAAAAATGAACTCCACGAAGGAGATCACGTATACCTTTAAAAAAAGAGAACCGAAAATGTCAAAATTTGAATATAGTCTGGACCGTTCGAGATTGTATGGATGCATGGTAAATTGAATGCAGAGCTTGCGTTGAATAGTGTTAAGAGAAAAATAGTCCATACAAATAAGCTAAGGTTAGCTTTCATTAGATCAAATAATATCAATGAAAACCAACAAATCAACGTAGAATAATGACTATTGTAATTTCCTTGAAGATTTTACTAAATAGCATTAAGAGGAAATTGTTCATGCGAATAAGTTAAAATTAGCCCTCATCAGATTAGATAACATTGGTGAAAATCGTGAAAATACACGGACTAACCTAAAATAATAATCTCTATATTTTGGAAACTTATACTAAGGTTTGAAATTACATTAAAATTTGGAATTATATTAAGATCTGACACATTATATTAAGGTTTGACGTTATATTAAGATTTGACGTTATATTAAGGCCTTAAAATTATTCACGGGAATAATTTTAAGAAAAATGTTTTGTAAAACATTTTTTTCATAAGGGGGAAGGTGTCGCGTCTGCATCCAGACTTGACCTAAAATCCCTATAACTTTTGGAAGTTACTAGATTTTTGGCGGCGCATTCAAACTCTTTGTATTAACCTCTAATCATTGTCATTTTATTAAGCAAGTAAGGTATAGATGGATTGTAATAGAGAGAAAGAACGAGAACGTCGAAGACTGCGTGATAAGTTAAATAGGTCGCAGGCCACCGTGGTTTCTATTCGCGAGATTATAAACACCTTTATTGCGTGATGGACAGGGGATCTGAGTCGCGGGCCGCTGCGAGCTCCGTTTGTAAATATGGTATCCCCTTTCGCGGACCGATAGGTCGTAGTTAATTTACCTAGCAAGAACAGTTCTTCTTTCTTTGAGTCACGTAGGCGTGCGCGCATAAGATTTGTTACCGATACGCGCTTCGGATTGCGGGAGTTCGTGCGCGGTAGACCCACGGTCAATGAGGGCATGTTTTCTTTCGAGTGCGTGGGATTGTGCGCGCCAGAATCAGGGTCGATGCGTGCTTTCTTCGCACGTGGACGCGTGGAGCGTGGATTAGATCATTGTGCGTAGACGAAGAAAGTGGGAGTAGAGTCCTTGACTACGACTAGCGTCGAGTATCAGATTGGTTCCCCACATTAGCGCTGAGTATCAGATTGGTTCCCCACATTAGCGCTGAATATTTGATTGGTTCCCCGTTGTTACCGAGAGGCGGGGACTTTTGATTTAAAAGGATGCACTTTGCCGCTCGAGGTGCACTCAGATACCGATTTATAACGACAAATTATATTCCAACTATGTGTTAAAATATAATTCATTGGTGATCACCTAATTCTTGGATTAAGAGTTTTCATTTCTCCACCTGCAATAAAACTCTTCATCTCCCGATCCCGCTCTTTCCGAGCAGAGTGGTTCAGCACTCCACGGGCACGGACCTGCCCCCTACAAACGGACCAAGAAGACCAGCCCGGCACGCAACAACATAGATTTTTAACCCCTCAGAGACCCCTGGCGTACATGGTTTTAGTTACACATAAATTTATTTGTTTTATTAAAATAATCTACACAAACCTTATGTACACCCGTGCTCACGGACTCTGTCGCTGGTGACTTTTCAAAATGTCATATTTAAACATACCAAAAGATGAATAATTAATTATTATGCTTTCCCAGGGCAAGCGTCACTGTAGTTAATGAAAGTATGAGATTTAATCGTTCATTAGCTGGTATATTTAAAAATTGCATTTTAAAAAGTCACCAGCGACAGAATCCGTGGCCCCGGGTGTACATGTTAATGTACGTGTTCTCTATCCACTAAAGCATTTTTGGTACCATCTGGTGGCAAACGGTTGAACTAGCCCCTCTTAAGTTTCATCAGACGCAGATCGTGTAGGTTAGATGTAACACTCTTATAAGTTGCTGTCTATTTTTCCAGAAAAAAACAGTTAATCGGCAAACGAGTGGGTATTTGTTACTACTTACACTTTTATAAATATGCTAAAATGTTTATAATCTAAATACAATGTTTCTGCTTTTATCAAATCGGCGTAAAATTAGATGTACACAGATATGTACACCCGTGCTCACGAAATCTGTCGCTGGTGACTTTTTTTAAACCTTATTTTTAAACGTACTAACCAGTGAACAATTAATTCTCATGCCCTCATTAGCTACGGTGACGTCTACTCTCGTTAATGAAAGCACGAGGATTGATTAATCATTGGTTAGTACGTTTAAAAATAACATTTAAAAAAAGTCACCAGCGACAGATTCCGTGAGCCCGGGTGTAGGTACATTATGAAATAAATATATATGTAGTAACATAATTTCCTAAATTTTTTCATAAGTGGGTCATTCTCATTTAATGTCCATATTTACCGTCTCATTGTAATGAAATGTTTTCTAGTACTATATCATTTTAAATTAAAAACCGCTATATAACGCTCAAAGTATACGTACTTCAGTCCATTATCGATATTACTGTTTAAAAATATTTTCCAGTTTTTATCATGCCTAAAATGTGCTAGTAGTGTCAGGGTTCGTCACGGTCCCTACCATACCTTTAGTCAGATTTATCAATATTACAATCAAAATAAATAGAATTATTTCGGTAGAACTTGGTAAAAATATTGCTAGAACATTGAAATAACGGTTTCAAAGAAAAAAAAGTGACTTTTTCTTTTCTACTTGGTTAAAAAAAGTAAAATGCTTTGTCTCATGTTTTCGTGTCAGGTTTGTCACACTCTCTATTTCTTTTATACAAATACAGACGGAACTACTGTTCACTTCAACTGTCTGCCCTAAATGAGCCAGCCATTATACCTAGTTCATGGTTTGTGGAAAAACGGTGTTACAATTTAAGAATTCTGCCATAATTTAAACAAAATTGTTGCTAACTGGAAAGTGTGTTTATTGAGTGTCAGGTACGTCACATCGATTACGAAATAAACAAATAATTTTTGCAATGTACTAACGTTTAAAATTGTTTTATGCAAATTATAAATTAGGTTAGACTAACAAGCATGGGCTTTTTTGTATTTTTACATTTGTTTTCGGCACGCTTTTATGAAATTCTCAGCTTCGTCACGGTCAGGTTCATCACGATCTAGTTTGTGACGAAATTGACCGATATATGACGAACCTGACAAACATCTACTGTAAATCAACATTTTTAGATATGGCGCTTACACAAGCCGCGAAAGAGCTAAAAGATGCCGAGAAAAGATAAAACAAAATCCAGAAAAAAAAGAATATTTAAAGAAAAGTCTAGAAAGAGTAAAGAAAGCTAAGAAATCTATTGCTGAGTTGCCTGCTAAAGAGGACAAGATTTGGTACCCCTTAAAGAAAATATTTCTTACCTTACTGAACCACCAATAAATGTCTCAAAGCGAATTCTTCATTTCATGAACCCATTTTGGCTTGATGAAGAAAGTCAGTAAAAAGCCTCATTTAGTTAAATTTTCCATTAGAAATCAGTTCTTTTTGAAAAAGTTTATGAATAAGAAAAAGTCAAGTTCTTCACATTATTTTTTTGCCTTACTGAACCACCTTACTTTTTAGATTAAATTAATAAAATATTCCGATAATTTGAGAGAGTAAGTGAAATATAAATTTAAAATTATTCCTATTTAAATAAATCATATGCTTACATTCATTTTTATAGCAAGGTTTTTGTTGTAGTGACGAACTCGACATACTAATCAAGAAAGTCATAAAAATTTAACTTTTAAACAAAGAATCTGTACGAATCTTGTTATAACTTAGGTAATAACAATGTTTACTACTCCGTAATAAGATTTAATGACAAAATATTGTATTTCGAAAAATCAGAATTTTCAATTTCAAATTAGGGACATTAATTGAGAATGACCCAAGTGTGTTTTATTGACCACTGGTAACAAGAATCAAACGCAAAAAATGTTTTCATCAAACAAACAAAAATCAGGTCTGAAGGGGTTAAGAGAAACTTCGCCAGTGCCAACCTTGTAACTTTTAAACAGTCATCTTTTTAAGGGTATTTGATTTCCAGTCCTTCCATATCTACAAAATATACAGTTACTTCTTTGTTGAAAACAAGAATAAGTATATGTATATTCACAGATAATATAATCTCTTCTCTCTTCTCTTCTATATCTCTTCTACTCACTTTAGATGGCGGAACATAATTACATGCAAACATACTTAAATGGGCTCAGCGCACCTTAACACACACTACTAACTCAACCGTCTTATTTTAAGACACCTACATGTCTTAAAACTTGAGGTCACTTTTAAGACGTTTAACACCGTCTTAATACGTTAAGACACTGTAAGTGTCTTACAATAAGACACTTCAAACGTCTTATACTAAGACGGTTAGATGTATTGGAATATAAGACTCTAAAAACGTCTTGCAATAATTATACACAAATGTATAATTTTCAAACGTATATGTGAGCGCGAAATTATTCATAGTCAATATGAATACAATACAGGCGAGTCAATAAACACATCGAATGTAATAATTTTTCTCGTCAGAGTAATATTATAAAGTTCGATAATAAAGAAATTCGTTGGAAATGTATTCAAATCCACAATGAATCCAGCTCTCACAAATCGAAACAATCTGAAATAAACACATCGCGTCAAAAAATTTCACTAATACTAATAAAAATATTGAAGTAATGATGAATGTATATCTCTAAGGGAAAGGTATTTTTAGTTATTTAAATGAAAAATCCAGAATTATATTGTTTTCACTTTATTGGTGATTGAGAAAACAAAATTTATTCCAACATGAAATGAAAATTTATTAACCGTATTTTTCAACTCGTTCGAGATGACTCGCAGTTTCTTCAGTCTCAAAAAGTTCATCCATCTTGTCAACTGGAGGGGTTCTGTGTAAATAACCTTCCCACCTGTGCTGTCTTTTAGGTTAGTTGTTGGCAATATCACTTGCATTGGAGACTGCACCAGCACAATATTCAATTCACTATGGTCATCCCCATACAGCACTGAAATATTGCAGCAATATTGTAGAAACATTGCGTCGTAAGATAGCAATATTGCAGCGAGATTATGAAATATTGCTGCAATATTGCTACAATGATGCAGCAATATTGAAATGTCCGATCTTCGCAATATTGCGTTGCAATATTCCAACAATATTGCGCTAAAATATTTGAGCAATATTGGTTCGAAAATGAAAATTTAATTTTTATTAAGCCTTGTGTCCACGATGTTAGAACTCGATCAGAATTCTAATTACTCACACAGTGATTGAAAACTCGGACCGAGTTCTACCACCGTGGATATAAGGCTTTATAGGAATTCCTTTCAAATAAAAAGAACTGCAGTTCCAAAATATCACACGTATATTTTTTATATTGTTTTATAACTATGTTAATATATAATAACTGTAGTATCTGGCTATATACATATAATATACATATACAGCTACATTTGTACTTGAGAATTCATAAATCTATTCCTTATCTTGTTCTTCTACCATAGCTTTCCCTAGTGCATGCTCCTGATTCGCCTTCCGTACCCTTCTTATTTTAGCTTGCGCTAACCAGTTGCCAATTTGTTTTAATATTTCATTACTGGTGCCATTTGAAAAACGACTAAGAACTGCTTCTGCAATGAAAATATAAATTATTTCTTAATATCGAACATGATCATGATTTTACGACGTATAGAACTTACTTGTTATTACTTCAAGTATGAGTGATTCTTTAAAGGATCGTTTTCCTTTGCGACCATACACACTAAACAACTCCGCCAGTTCATCAGACATTATTTTCTTCATAATGCCGCTTATAACTGCATTAAAGTCGTCTCCTCCAATGGTTTTTACCATTTTAACCTATCATATATTCCATATTATGTATTGTTACCTATTATGTCCGATAAATCGTTTGAGCACAAGTTATCATTTTGCTAACTCTACAATCTTATCTCAAACACGTCTTTCACATTTTGTACTTACAGAATATTTTCATATTTTTAACTTTTATACGTTTTTACAATTTGATAAGTATCGATTCATGTAAATTTATGGTGATGAATGTTGAAAAAGGTTTCAATCAGACAGAGCCTCAATAAATTAAATAAAATCAAAAGAAATTGTAAAACAACTAACGATGCGATTTAAAAAATCTTGATTGGCCAGCTCTATTTCAAATTGCTGAAGTTGCGTTATATCGCGTAGTGGCAAATTTACGTCTTCAACGGTATTTTGATCGCCAATAGGAATAAGCCACTCTTCTAATATTGCGAGCTTTGCATTTGTGCTGCGTACTTGGTAAAGTAAAAGGTTTTGTTTCCTCAATATTTCTTTCAGAAAACCTGCAAACGAAATAAAATATTATATATAATTAATAAATACGATAAACATCGTTATTTTCAAAATACCTTTTATTTCCTCTATATTGTTATTTGTTTGAGCACGAGTAAATGATGAGCAGTGTTCATTTTCCGAGAAAAATGACCCCTCGCGAATATTTCCTAACATGGATGAGTGATGGGCAATTGGTTCTGTTGTACAAGTATATCAGACAAAAATTAATAAATTATATTTATTGCAAGAAACACACATAGATGTATTTTCCGTAGAAATACCTTTCTGTGATAAATGCACGTCCGGGGTATTAGAGTCACTTTTCGCGTCAAAGCTAGCATTTCTCTCCTTTACAACAGGCATATTTGAAATTTTCGGGCCGGATGATCTTTTATGGTCATCATTCTTTGGCCTCAGAGTAGAAGCTGGGAACGTTGACAAAATAGTTTCTTCGAAATCCATGTTTTCTTCATCCGAAGAAGACAATTTGCGCTTTGCCTGTTCACGTCTTTTAAATTTCAACTTGATTTTATGCCTCTCTTTTTCATTATCTGATAATGCGGAATCGTTTATATTGGATGTATCCTCGGCCAAAACCAGTTTTTCCATGCCTTTTTCGTAGGTAGCTGCATTATGTATCAAATTGAAGAAAGGCAAACATTCGAAGTGTTAGTTAATACTTTCAAAAAATTACTTCACTAGCAATTTTCCTGACAGTAATAAACTGTGTACCTGCTGTCCCAAATATTTTCTTAACCTCAACAACTGACCAATCCTCATTGTCTTTTGGCATAAGTTCTTTAATAATTGCTTTATTTAAAAATAATTGAGTTTTCAAATGATCCGGCCAAAATGCATGATATATTTTTGTTTAAAATCCTTAACCAAGCTGTAGGTACCAGCTGCAATCCATCATCGAACTCTACAATGGAATATTTGCTCATCTTGAGATCTAAAAATAAACGATAAGTTTATTTTAGTAGTTTGTTTGCATCTAATTGTATTATGTAACATATATAAATAGAACGTTTCGTACGTCAGATATTATGTCGATGGTTGCTTAATATTGAATAAGTAAGTAAAAGAAATTATTTTCATTTTGTTGCTGTACGTAATCGGTAGTGCAATATCTTCAACATTAGTTTGTATGTATAAGAGGAAATATGACATAGTCTAGCCCATAAGGCATTCTCCATGCTTTACACTTAATTAAAGTTGCAGGCCAAATATCCGTCTTTATGTTATGTGTTGATACTATTTGGATATTCAGATCTCTCGATTCACAGGGTAATAAGTACAAATTTCCCACAAAATTAAATTTTTTCCCGATAATATACATGGAAGTATCACTTCCTTGAACAATATTTTCTACCATAATGCAATCTCGGTTTTTCAAAATACAAAAGCAGTCTTTTTCATTATTACAGTGTATGGTATATAAGTCGTTACTCATAGTTTTATACTGAACACGAATATTAATGGAATGATCTATCGGTCCATCGTTATGTACTTTGGCGAACCGTAGCTCTTTGTTATTTGAACAACTCTTTGCTTGATTATCTGAATTTGTTTCTATTTCGGAATACCTTTTCCATAACTGCTCCAATGGTTTCTCGTTTTTTCTCAGAAGCTTTTTTATAGAAGACATAAAATTCTCAAATCGGAAAGCACTGAATGAGTCCAGAGAGCCATAATTCCTTACGTCATTGCATAAATGCAATAAACCGTGTACGTTATGTGATACAAATTGCTTGCCGTACAATTTCTCAAAAGACGTCACAAAATGAACCAGCAAAAGCTCAGCATATGATACATATTCATCGTCTTTGCACATAATTGGGTTTACTAAGATCGTTATAGCTATATGCAATGTCAGGAAATGTTTATATACATCACTTTTGACGATATTCTTTAATGCCAATGGTCCAGTGTACAATAGAAAAGTTCTCAATTCTGTAGCTTTCCAATGTCGAAAATCAGAGAGAGCTCGTGGTCTTCGATTTAAATCATTTGGCACCGTATTCTGTAGTTGAAGAAGTGATGTTGAAATAATATTGATTTTTCTAACGGGTAATCGAATTGAGAGGGGTCCTGATTGTACCCAAAGTAGAATCAACTTTTTTACTACACCTAAACATACTAAGTGCATGTAATCGAGGGGAACGTTTGTTACTAATCCGAAGTGTGGTACTTCATTCAGAATAGAATTTTGTAATTGATAATCTTCATGGTAACAATTATTTTTGAATTCGTCGTCCGTTCTTAAACTGACATTATTATTCTGATTTTGTGGAAAGCAAAGTCTGTTGTTCACACGTTCTCCTTCTATTGTGCATTTAGTGCAACTATAAAATCCAGCATGACCTATGACACGTAAGACAAAAGATTTCGCTGGAGTATCGCATATCAACGCCCGCAACCTTATTTGTACGCTTTCTCCATTTTTAACGTATTCGTTAGTAATTAGGTTTTTTAAATCATCTATTAATTGCCGTAGAAATGTATTACAATCGCTCGGTTTGGTATTTCCGAAATATGCTCCTGCGATATATACTTTTTGGGACACATCGTTCGAGAGTAGTATGGGCCACAGGGAAGCATTAGAAGATTTTGATATTGGCAACCCATCAATATTTAGGAGTAAATTAATGTAGGAAACATTATCACTAATGTTTGCTAACATTTTTTCAATTACTCTAGAGACACCAAAGTAGCAAAATTTTCCATCTCCTAAAGAAATTACGTCACAATTCTTTGGCGTTTGTAACAACGTTCTGGTATCTTTTGGAAAATCACAGTCTGTGAATTTGTTAAGAATACCAAGCAACGAGTTACATGCATTGTGAGTAATATTATATGATACAGCCCATGATGCTATGGATTGTATAAAATTAGTAGTTTTATCATTATGTTCTTCTTCTTCCACATTCTCATCTTCATCATAAACATTGGTGCGCAAGTGATCGCTCATAAAATCATGATTTACATTTAATTCTGCATAAGCGTCAGTGTCAACGTGATTAATGCAACTATCCTGAGAATTTTTATCATTTTCTGGATAATCTAGACTTGTGCTTGAATTGCTATGTAATGTACTTTTTTCTTTTGTTCCGAAATACTTTTTTGCGTATTGAAAACGCGAACGTATTTTTATTTCTTCAATCTCCTCTTTAGTTTGTGCTTGAACCAATCGTCGTATTTGCCTGTCTGATATTTTTCCTTTAATCTTTCTCTGATTAGCCATGTCCAATTTTTTAGCATTTACATAAAATTTAAAATCTCTAGTTTTAATTTTAAGTTATCCATACCATACGAAAGGTAACCCTGTTATAGAAAATTGATAGAAATAAATGAAAAGAATTATTCGGCAAGTAACAGAGAATTATTTTTCATAAACTGGAAGACGTTAAACTGATAGAAGCTATGTGTATCTTATTATCTCATCAGACTTACCGTGAAAGTATAATTAGGTTATGTTAATCCATTTTATTCGTACCAATATAAATTATAGTAACGCACTATTAGTAACTTTTTACATGAAGAATTGCAATAGATAAAAATGTATTACTTAGCGAGTTTAATTCTCATCTATGTATAGTAAAGCAAGATCGTTCTTATTCACTTTTATTGCAAATTCCGCACGTAACACCTCATGTAACCATTCGTAGACAGGGTTATAAAACAGCGAGAACCAAAGCTTGCCTATTGCGATGATTTGCACGCCACTCGTTGGATATATGCAGTACTAAAGCATAATATTGCAGGAAGTTTGCAGCAATATTGCAGCGAAATATTGTACGGACATTGTACTGCAACATTGCAGCAATATTTCGCTACAAGATGAAAGATTGCAAGATTCCTGCAATATTGCAGCAATATTTCATGCCGTGTGGGTCAATTATGCTGTCATCCGCATCATACCACATGTCCGATGCTTGATGTTCTTTTTGAATGATAATATCTGTATTTGCTATCATCAAACAATGCTGGATCGCGAGCACATAATTTCTTAAACTCTTCCAACACAACTTCAGCGTCAGGCTGATTATCTCGTGAGAGAAATCTAACACACTTGCGTCGTTGACCTAATGCACAAAACACTGTCTTTTCTTTTTTTTTCGACATTTTTTCACAGCAAAATATGCACAGCAAACAACCTTCGGAAAATGACGTGCCTGTTGGCCGCGTTGAATTTTACAGAAAGTGAGTTGAGGTGAGGTCGAAAAAGGAGGGGAAGGTCCCATTACCTAACAGTACAGGGGCCCCTTTCTCGAACTCGCTCGTATCTGCGTGCACGCATCTTACCGAATAGACCAATCAGGATCAAGTATTCCGTTGTGGTGGGGTTACGGACAACGGAATACTTGATCCTGATTGGTCTATTCGCTAAGATGCGTGCACGCAAAGATACGAGCGAGTTCGAGAAAGGGGCCCCAGTAAAGTACGCTAAACCCTGTTCCAACCGAGCCGAAAACCGTATACCGAACGGTACACGTCATGTGCAGTAGAGTGCGCTCGTCGGTTTTTTCCTCGGGACCGGCGTTACTTGAGTAAAGAGTGTACAAATTTTTTGTAAGCGGTACGCGACATATACGGCTGATGTAGACATTTTTTTATTAACAAATAATAAAAAGAAATAAAGGATACAAATTCGGCTGATGTGTTGACATTGACAATGAATAGAATTCAACGTGAAAATGAACTGTCATGCTCGATGTGTTTCTTTAATTGTCAGTCAAATGAAATTTTGTTTGAAGGTTTTTAATCTATCTTGCTTCGTTTCCAATATAATCAACCACTCAAATTTCATTCACTCAAAGCCCTTTTGAGGGTGACCGGAAACTTTTCGGGGGTAGTGTATATCTAAGGTTACATGTGAATAATGATGCTTGACGTCACAGGTAACAAGACGTTCGAAGTGTATTACTTGTGTAAGTGTCTTACTATTTTAAGCAACTTATTCATTTAAATGTCTTATACCTGAAGAAGTGTCTTACTTTAAGACGATTAAGCGTCTTTATCTTAAGATAGTACCATGTGTCTTATGATTTTAGACGGAAAATAAATGTCTTTTTGAGAAAAGACAGACAAACGTCTTGGAATAAGACGGTTAAGTGTGTTGAATTTCTGATCAATACACCTAACCGTCTTATTTTACGTCAATAAGACACTTTTCCGTATTATTTTAAGACGTTTCATCGAGAGGCCGGTTTGTAGTGCATTGCATGCGGGAAACGTACTTTTACGTTTTTCGGATTCTGTCACTGGAGCGCGGGTCACGTAAAAGTACGTATTATATTTAGTAGATTTGTGCTATACAAATAACTAATTCTTTTGAAAATAATTTCATTGCACCTCTAAAAGGCTGAATTAATCCAAATATTCCTCATTTATTTGGTCCTTTTCGTAATTGAATACCTATATCCTAAAATTTGTCGCTCTATTAATGTAAAAAATGATATACTAATTAAAACTATTATTACTAAAATTAATCCTCTAATTATTAATTATATAATTTATTAAAAAATGTATTTCTATTTGTAGTCTAGAGAGCGGGTATCGTATAAATTCACGAAAAAACTCCCGCTGCACGCGTAATAAGTCCGCGACGATATATACCCGCATGCAATGTGTTTGCTTTGATATGATAGCTATAGAAGATTGCATGTCCGTGGCAACAGAAACAGATTCACTCGTATCGCATACTTTCTGCTATCCAAAGCAGTAGTTGATGAGATTTATTGTTTGTTGAAAAAAAGACCCGCCTTTGCCCATTCTTTCAACTGTTTCTTATTGTTAGGTCTATATGGGGCATTCCATGCTAAATCACCGAGTTTTTGACCCGACCTTCTTCGATTTCGCTCATTTTTTGACATGTTTTAGTACGTATTAAAAGCAACTTGCACACCAATTTTCAGCCTTTTATTCTAAACCGTTATTGAGTATTCAATTTTTAAAATTTTTAAGCAAAAAATGTTCTATTAATGATAGACTAGTAATACATATTGATATCTATAAAAAGAAGGGTATCATTTTTTTCGTCTGTACTTTCAGAAAATAAATGAAAGAAAATTATTCGAAGTAATTATCACTTAGTTATTAACGTTTAAAGATTAAAATCGACGTTTTCAAAAAGTGCGACCCCTTCGATTTTTGAAAAAAATGTTCCCAAAATTCTACTCCATATTATGCAACTTTTAAGATGCAGATGGAGATGTGATCAAAATTTTTTATCGAATATTGAAAATTAAATTTAAAAAAAATTGAATTAGCTATAATTTCACTCTCTTGACCTGATATTGTCCAAAAACATTACAAACCATTTTATTGGAAGCGATCAAATTATTTTAATCAATTTAAAATATTTTATTTAGTCATATTATTTTACTGTGAGTAAAAGATTCAGCGCTCTGACTCCAAAAATTTTGCACCAGAGATCTGGCAGCGGTGAAAATCAGGCTTAGTGTGGGAGAGGGGAAGGCTGACGTGGTCGTTGGGTCGGCCAACTTCCCGCATAATTCTGAGGATCCTCCCCCCACAAGGGAACTCAGAAACCTGGTTGATCACTGCAAAAAAGAGGGGTTACAGCTGGTAGTGGGAACTATCTGGTGCAGCTCTGATAGAAACAAGAGAGGTACAGAATTGATAGAGTACCTCTCGACAATAGATCTCGAGATCCTCAACAGGGGCTTAAGACCCACCTTTGTCACCTCCCGTAGATAGGAGGTGATTGATATAACCTTGGGCTCGCGTAAGTTGGCCGAAGCGATCAAAAGCTGGCAGGTGAGCGAGGAGGAAACACTCTGGGATCATCGCCGGATTACTTTTAGCGTCGAGGGGGACGCGGACTCGAGTCCAACGGAGGTCTACCGTAATCCTAGAGGGTCACGAACTGGGTCTCCCATAGGGGAGAACTCGGTGAGAGGCTCCGGGATACTCAGGGTGACTTCCCGAGGACAAAGAGGAGAATAGACGGCACGGTAGAACGTCTGCAAGTTGCCGTCATCCAATCCTACGAGTCCTCGTGTCCAGCTAAGCGACGCAAGAACAGCACCAGGGTACCCTGGTGGAATGAAGAGTTAAACAAACTCCGCACGGGCACCTGTAGGCTGCTTAACAGGGTGATGAAACCCGACCTGGATCAATACTGGGAATATTTTAGGTATTCTCAGAGGACCTATAAAAGGCAGGTCAGATCATCAAAAAGAGAGGCTTGGAGAGGATTCTGCGAGGAACTCGAGGCCCTGCCTCAAGTTGCCAGACTGAGCAGGATCTTCGTATCAAAACCCTCTATAAAGCTTGATGGACTCACACTCCCAGACGGTAGGAATGTGAACAGCCATGAAGAAATACTGAGGCACCTTTGGAGATGCATTTTCCAGGCTTCGACCTCGCGATACAAGGGACACCCGCCATCGAAGAGGATCGATGGGGGAGTAGGCCAGGGGACTGGAAGACTGCTGCAAAGGTAGTCACAATCAGCAGGATCGAGTGGGCCATTAACTCCTTTGAGAGATTTAAGAGCCCGAGGGTGGATGCGGACTCAACATGCATACCAGACCAGTAAATCCGTAGAGACGGCCCTCCAATGTCTCGTTCGTGAGATAGAAGGGTCTCTTGGTAGGAAAGAATCGGTTCTAAGTGTGTTTTTAGACATTGAGGGGGCTTTTGACTAGCTCCTTTGAAGCCATCTGCGAGGTGGCGCGAGGGTTCGGCATCGATGAATCCATCGTGAGCTGGATCCAGAGTATGTTGCAGACGCGGAGGGTTTGGGCTAGTATCGAAGGAGCTGAGGTGGAGGTTCGGGTTGCCAGAGGATATCCGCAGGGGGGGGTCCTCTTCCCACTCTTGTGGACTCTGGTTAGTCTAAGATCCGAACTAGAGACGTTCTTCACCGATCTGCTTACCGGATGAAAAGTATTTTTTATCAAACATAATACGTCAATGAACATATCGCGTATGGGTAGGCTAATAAAATATGCTCAAGACTACCCTTAAAACTATATAAACAGGTGAGCTGATATGAGCAATTTGCACCGATCTGCTTACCAATTAAACTATATATGAAAATAAAGATAATTTTATTGCAAACACGATGGTATAACCCTACCTGCAAAAAATCGGTCATGAGTCACGGTTGTAAGGCTTTGAAATTTATCGGAGCTAGCCAAGATGCGCGTACTACAGGGAAATTTGCTATAGGACGCAACGTAGGAAGTGGGCGCGACGCGACGGTTAGATGAGAGAGAGTGCGTACATGCTGCTTCCTCGTACGATTGACAAAGATAACACTACTAAAATGCCGAGAAAAAGCGACTACAATGGAGTAGGTACTGGCAGTAAACTTTTAATTACTTTAAATTAAATATAAAATATTAAAATGTGAAAGATTTTTCAAATATTTTCAACTAAATATATGGATGGGGAAATATTAATATTTCTATCACACAGAATAATAATATGTTAGTGATAATTATTCGATAAATTTTATCTATTCTATAAAAATACCACAGCAAACAAACAGAAAAATTACATTTTTTAGAGAGCGATAAAAAATCATTAACAAATTGACGGTGTAAAAAACTCTATTATAAAACAATGAATACAATAACAATCTTTACAAAGATTATAACAATATTACAACAAATACAATATTATAGCCTTCCAAAAACTTGTATGTTGCTGGAATAAGAGAGAGTGCCCAGATTTTATATAACAGTAACCTAAACAACGCAAAGACTCCAAGAAGAATTTTTCTTAACAATTTATCATTTCAACTTATGAAATCTCGCTTAGAGGAAAAGTCTAGAATTTCGTCTTTACCTTCAGATATTTTTAATGCGTTACAAACCCACCCCATGAGCCATCGCCTCGACTGTCTGTTTATCACATGTTCGGAAAAAACTTTCACTCGAAAACTCGGTAAGAACGTTTTACCCTTTTTCTGTACTTTCGAGAAAGAGCCATAAAGTAATAAATTGTCCCTTCTCCAGACAGGCAAAAATAAAAATGCAAAGTTAGTTGAATCTTGAACGAAAATAATTTTACCAGGGATCCAACAGTAATTGATTGAAAAAAATAACGATTGAAAAAGATACTACATTACATTTATGTCATAATGGAGCACGTATTTTTCCGCAAACTGAGGGATGTAAACAGCGAGTCGCTCGCAGTCGCTTTTTCTCGGCATTTTAGTAGTGTTATCTTTGTCAATCGTACGAGGAAGCAGCATGTACGCACTCTCTCTCATCTAACCGTCGCGTCGCGCCCATTTCCTACGTTGCGTCCTGTAGCAAATTTCCCTGTAGTACGCGCATCTTGGCTAGCTCCGATAAATTTCAAAGCCTTACAACCCTGATTCATGACCGATTTTTTGCAGGTAGGGTTATACCATCGTGTTTGCAATAAAATTATCTTTATTTTCATATATAGTTTAATTGGTAAGCAGATCGGTGCAAATTGCTCATATCAGCTCACCTGTTTATATAGTTTTAAGGGTAGTCTTGAGCATATTTTATTAGCCTACCCATACGCGATATGTTCATTGACGTATTATGTTTGATAAAAAATACTTTTCATCCGGTAAGCAGATCGGTGAAGAACGTCTCTAGTTCGGATCTTAGACTAGGTGGTGAACGGCCTACTGGCGGGGCTCAAGGAGGCTGGTTTCACTGTGCAGGGATATGCTGATGATTTGGCTATCTCTGTTATGGGGAAAGGTCCCGAGGTACTAGAGAGGCGAAAGCAATGCGCGCTGGTCCTTGTACAGAATTGGTGCCTGTCTCAGTCGCTGAAGGTTAATCCAAGCAAGGCTGAGATGGTGCTGTTTACACGTAAGAGGGGCTTTAAATTTAAGGCTCCTACCATCTTCGGCGTCGAGCTGAAGACCTCCAGAGAAGTCCGCTTTTTGGGGGTAACTCTGGATAGCAAGCTCTTGTGGGAGAATCGTATAAATAAGCAGGCTCAAAAGGCAATTTCTACCTTTTGGGCCTATAGAAGAATGTTCAGTAGTATATGGGGACTGAGACCGGGAGTGGTGGCGTGGATCTACACTGCTATCTTGGTACCTCAGCTCATGTATGCGTCAGTAGTCTGGTGGCCCTCTTTTATGAAGGACATCAACCGCAAGACGTTACTTAAAGTCTACAGGCTTGTATGCCTGGGGATAATCGGTGCCATGCGCACAACTCCAACCCTGGCCATGGGGGCCCTCCTCAACCTTGCACCTCCGCACCTTATAGCGGAGGCTGGTGCGAGGAAGACGGCTCTACGCCTGTACTTCAGTGGACACTAGAGACAGGCGACCAGGGGGCACGCCACGATCCTTCGAGGGGACGGTGTATTGGAGGAGTTCGCCTCGAAAAGGGGGGATCGATGCCAGGAGAGCTATTGCTTTCAGCGTCGATTCGAAATCCTCATTCCGGACAGATTGTCCTGGGAGGGGGATAAAAATGACCTCCTATCTCCGGAAGGACTCATTTGATTCACGGACGGGTCCAAAATGGAGACGGGAACGGGGGTGGGAGTATGGTGCAACGGGCCTAGGGTGGAATTATCTTTCGCCCTGGGCCGCGACGTCACAGTATTCCAGACGAAGGTGTTTGCCATCTGGGCCTGCGTCGGATTCATTCTGAACAAGGGCTACAGGGGCAAACACATCTATATCTGCAATGATAGCCATGCCACGCTCGGAGCGCTCTCCTCAGTGAGGGTTACCAGTCGGGACTGGTCCTGGACTGCAGAAATATATTGGAGCGACTCTCAAAGGAGAATCGATTAAAGTTGCTATGGGTGCCGGGTCACACCGGCATTGCTGGTAACGAAAAAGCTGACGAGCTGGCTCGGTTAGGCTCTTCGCGGCCTAATCCCGAGTATAATTTAGGTATCTCCATGGGGCTCGTGAGGGAAGCGGTTCATAAATGGATTAAGAGACGCTTCCCCGACCTTTGGGCACGGGCTCTGGGTATGGAGCATACGAGGGCCCTTTTTAGGGGGCCCTCAAGTAAGCTGGGCACTAGGTTGTTGAACATGTACAGGGCTCAGCTGCGGTTGATCGTGGGGCTGGTCACCGGACACTGGCTCACGAGGAAATGAAGAGAGAGAGAGAGAGAGGATACCCCTTTATATATAGTGGCGTGCTGTGAGAGGTTGATGGCCCTCAGGAGCTCCACCTTGGGAGTCCTCTTTCGGCGAAGCCAATATTAAGGACATCGGGGTGGGTGAGTTTTGCACTTTGCGAGGAAGGCTGGCATGTCCCGTAGTCATATTTGATAGGGCTGCCCCAGTTGGGGCCCGGACACAATGGTCCACTAGGACTGAGAGCCTAGTTGATGCCACCCCCACAATTCAATTCAATTTATATTATTTTACACTTCATATAATCTTTTTTATTATTTTTTCTCACTTAACGATTGCTTTTTATATTTTTTAATTGTACTGTGATGTGTAGCAAAATTTATTCTCTTCAATTTGTTTCTAAATATATTTTTTCTAAAACCTACAGGAACCAAGATATAAACCAAAAACTGATTTTGGCCGCCATTTTTTCAAGATGGCAGCGCGAGCGGCGGTCGCACGAGGTCGCAAACTTAAGTGCATGTTAAGGACCTCCAAGTTTACATTCCTACCAAGTTTCAAAACTCCACGACCTTTTGCACCAAAACACCATTTTTATGTCTCTAATGACTGGCCTATCAAAAAATGAGCGAAATCGAAGAGGGTCGAGGAAAACACTCGGTGATTTGGCATGGAATGCCCCATATACAGATGAAAGAGCATTAGTTATTTCAACTCACATATGCTAAAAAGAAATATATGTATTTATGTGTACCTACAACACTAAATTTCACATAATATCGTCCCCTTAATACTACAACTATGTAACTCAAATTTTCGGTATTGAAATTGTGCACTTATTGCATGCATATATGTGGGATTCCAGTTTATTAACAAACAGCACGACCGATTCACCTCGCGGCTTCCTCATAACAACGCATCAACAGCATTCTTCTTCTAGCGACGTCTTCGTTTTGGACTCTTGATTGATCCCTTAGCAACGGGCGCGTTGCATTGGCCCGCCGCCTCGTCATGGCTCGCACCCTACAACTCGGCCATCCTACAATGACATACGCCCTCGAATGTCTTCGTCCTCGTCGATATCGTCGGCCTCGTCTTCAGCCTCAAAGTCGCTATCTTCGGCCAACCATGGCTTCAAAAAATCGGCAGCAGTTGACGTTCGCTGAGGGCCTTCGTGTTCTCCTACCTTGAGTACGAGATATCGATTGTTACGCAATACTTTAACAATTTCATATGGACCAAGGAACTTTGAATCTAGTTTTAGTCCTGGACTTTGTTGCGTCCGCTTTACGGTAACTAGATTGCCCTCGCGATATGTCCGGGCTTCTTTTCGTTTCTTATTATAATATCGTTGAGTTTCTTCCTGCATCCTCGCGATCGTCTGTGTCGCTTGTTCGCGTAATTCGTCTCGACTTTCTTGAAACGATGTAGCCCACTCGCCCTCGAGTAGTTCCCGAACGTTGCTTTCTTTGCGTAGTCGTGCGTGTACTCCAAATAACAGATGGAACGGAGTCGTCGATATACTTCGATATATCGTCGTGTTTAAGTACTGTTGAGCGATGTTCACATACTTGTGCCACTCTTCGGGTTTTGGTGCTGCCAGTTTCATCAACAGCGGTATGAGCGTTCGATTTATGCGCTCAACCTGCCCGTTTGCCCTCGGAATCCCCGTAGTCGTGAGTATGTGTTGTATACCTTCGTCTTTGCAATACATTTCAAATTCTCCCGACGTGAAAGCCGTGCCACGATCAGATATGATCCTCCTTGGGTTGCCGAATACCGCCGCTTGTCTCTTGAGATGGTCGAGTACCTCGCCAGTGCCCGTTGACTTGGTCGCGTAAAGCCACGTGAATTTACTGAAGCCATCAGTCGCCACGAATACGTGTTTGTAGTTTTTCTTTGTTGACATCAGTGGACCGAGGTGATCCATATGATACGTGTCAAGCGGAACGTCACCTTTCTCGATCGGAGACAGAAAACCTTTCTGTTTCCCTTGCTTCTTTTCGGCTAGTATACAATCGATACAATTGTTTACAATTTTTTTGACTTTAGCGTGTAGATTCTGGATATGATAGTCTCGTTTGATTATCGCTTCCGTTTTTGCCACGGCGAAATGTCCCCTCTCGTAGGCCTTTCTGATCACCTGTGAACTCATCGCCTTCGGGACGACCAATCTAATGTCGCCTTCAACGTCCTTAAACAACAGCCCTCTACGAACTATGTATCCGTGAGTCTGTCCTTTTTTAACTAGCTCGATCACTTTCGTCACGTCGGTATCGTCTTGCTGTGCTTTTTTGAGTCTTGCCGTTAATCCGTCGTGTCCCTCGTCAATGAGCAAACATGAAGGCAGAGGGTTTCTGCTCAATGCATCTACGTGGGACATACTCTTCCCTGGACGATGTTCGATTTCATAGTGAAATTCTTCGAGCAACAGTACCCATCTCGCTACACGCACACACAGATCTCTCTTTGACATTGTTTGGGTGAACGCGCGACAATCGGTAATGATCTTAAAATCTATCCTTAACAAATAAACTCGGAATCGTTTCAGCGCTTTGACGATCGCAAGTACCTCAAGTTCATAACTCGGGCATTTCTCTTCGGCGGGCGTGGTCTTACCACTCGCGTAATATATCGGATACATTGCACCATCTTCGCTGTTACGTTGCAACAAAATCGCACCGTAACCATGCATTGATGCATCTGTATGCAACTCAGTTTCCGAACCGATCTTATACAGTTTCAATACTGGTTTGTCGACGAGCATTAGTTTCAATCTCTCGAAAGCTTCTTTTTCTTTTTCCTCGAACTTAAATGGAATTGCGTCTCTCAAAAGATTCGTTAATGGTCGCGCGATTACAGAGTACCCCGGCATGAATTTTCTGAAATACCCCGTTAATCCCAAAAACGATTGAACCTGTCGAACGCACGTAGGCGTCGAGAACTTTCTTACGGTTTCTGTCTTTCGCTCGGATGGACGAATACTACCATTTCCGATAATATAACCTAAATATTCAACACTCGTTTGCGAAATATTGCACTTTTTCCAATTTATAATCAGGCCATTCTCGCTGGCTACTTTCATTACTTTCTCAAGTCTTTCTATTCCGGTTTCGTAGTCAATCGACGGCACTATCAAGTCATCCATGTAGACTAACACATCTCTGTTACGCATGAGGTCTTTAAACACGGCATTTACAAACTTCTGAAAAACGGCGGGTGTTACAGAGTCCGAACGGCACCCTGAGAAACTCATAATGTCCATCGGGGACTATGAACGCTGTGTATTTTTGACTTTGTTCATCCACTCTTACGTGAAAGAATCCGTTCTTTAGGTCTAGTGTACTAAATACCCTCGCATCTTGCAACGCGTCTAACTGATCCTCGACCAGCGGGGGAGGATATCGATCTTTGATAATTTTTTTATTAAGTAATCGATAATCAACACAGAGTCGATTAGAACCGTCTTTCTTTCTTGTCAGTACGACTGGACTCGCGTAATCAGATACAGATGGCTGTACTATACCGTCTTCTAACCATTCGTCTATTTTCGCGTTTACTTCTTCGCGTTCGGCCATCGCTAATCGTCTCGGTCTGCAGTAAATCGGTTCTTCGTCTTTAAGAATGATCCTCATTTTTATGTCTCAATCATGCGTCGAGTTCGGTTTATAGCTTTCTATCATTGACTGTACAGTTTCGTAATAGTCGTCGTCGCGTACTCGCGTTATATCCACGGCGTTAATGTCTACTTTGTGAATTACGTCGATTTTGCAAATTTCTGCGAAACCGTCGTCTTCGTCGTTCGGCTTAACGATGGTTGGCTTACCGCGTCTCAGATTTACATCAACCGTGTCGAGAAAATCGTTACCAATTAACAATTTGTATCGCGTCAATTTGTCTGCTACGACGTGGATCGGAATTACGTAACTATTATTGTCAACCGTTAGATTCCCATAGAATCTACCATTCGTTACACTTTCCTCCGTACCTACTCCCCGAAACGGCGTTACTTCGATCTCAATATTCGCGGAGATCCTAACTTTACATACTCATTCTCACGCATTATAGTGATATCGCTACCGTTGTCTATAACCGCCTGCATTTCAACGTCGTTAATCCGAACGTCTTTGTGATGTTTATGGCCTTGTGGCTGAGCGATCGCGCAACTACTCTTCGTTATGTTTTTATTTGTGCATTTAGAGGCTATGTGTCCATACTTATTACAAGCAAAACATTTTACGCCTTTTTCTTTTGATGGACAATTCGTACTTACGTGATCCCTCAGTCCGCAATTGAAGCAACGCTTTAACGGACTTCGATCTTTTCTCGTTTACATAATTCTTATCGCTCGGTACACTCTTATGATCTGTAACGCTCCTACCATCTTTGTCGGTCATACGCTTCGCGGCATCACCCGTGTCATCGTTCTTCGAACTCGTTGCCGTCGGTGAGTACGTCCTGTCTTGCAGTGATATCTCGTCGAATGCTTGTAGTATCTGGTCCCTCGTCGTAAACCCGTGTATACTTGCTACATCGCGTAGATTCTGATCTGGGATGCCATCAACTATGTACCCCAAAATTTCCTCATCCGGTATGGCGATTCGATTTGCCATTATCGTCTTCTCGTGAACGTTGTCGTGAAACGTTTCGTTCTTCTTCCACATTCGCTCCTCGAAACGTCGTCTCATCACTATTTTATTCGGCCGAGATGGTAGAACATGCCCCGTAGCCCATCGAGCAGCACATCTGACGTCATTCCGATGTACTCGGATTTAGAATGGAACCATTCTAGTGCACGTCCTTTAAGCCTCATTCCCCAATCAGAATTTTCGTGAGTTTGTCGTTAAGGGTGTACGTATCTCTGAGGAACCTCACTTGTTTTTCCCATATCTCAAATGTTTCAGCATTTCCGTTGAAGTTACTTAATAAATCTGCTATCGCCGTTACGTTGACTTTTAATAACTGCGTCGGCACTTCTTCGTTCCCAGAATTTCGCGTCTGATTATTTACGTCATTCGTAGTTCCTGCGTGTATCGTCGTGTCTTGTACGTCTGTGCGTCGGACTAGACGTAGCATGTCGATCTCGCGTCGTGCTAGGGCGAGCTCGCGCTCGGCCAACTCTTTCTCTCTTCGGTAAATTTCGACCTCTCGTTCAGAAACTGAATGTTCCGTGTGTTGTTCCAGCTCTTCTCTGCGTCGTATTTCTTCACTATCACGAGGTAACTCGAAATTGCCACGGTTGTTAACACCACCGGAAGCACCATCTTTATTTTTCCCGTTCATGACCGCGTCTTTTTCACCGGTCAATTTCGTCCACTTCGCACTCGGATCGTCGTTTAATAATCGTTTTATAAGGTCGGTTTTAACCCCTGCTGTGCTTAAACCCTTTCGTTTTAAAATATTCTTTAGTTCCGTCACAGTACACGATTTTAGATCGACTTCATCCATCGATCATTACTTCACTTATTAGACGCGTTTACACGCGTCGTTCGTCGTTTTCTTTTCAACGTTTAACGTTCGTCTTACGTTGTACGTTGATCAGCGTTCGTCGTTCGTCAGTTAAAATTCGTCGTACTTTCTTTGACTTCTTTCTTTTAACACTCTAGTCACGTCTCGCGTGTTAAAAGTCGGACGAGCCCCCAAAATTGTGGGATTCCAGTTTATTAACAAACAGCACGACCGATTAACCTCGCGGCTTCCTCATAACAACGCATCAACAGCATTCTTCTCCTAGCGACGTCTTCGTTTTGGACTCTTGATTGACCCTTAGCAACGGGCGCGTCGCATTGGCCCGCCGCCTCGTCATGGCTCGCACCCTATATATATTACTCGCTTTAGCGACTGTGTCATACTACTGGATTTCTAACCTTAAATATGCGACAGACCTTATCTCGTTGTAACACCGAAAAGAGCGTACAAAGTTGGGTACAAAGTATATAACTGAAAATACCGAAAATTTGAGTTACCTAGTTGTAGTATTAAGGGGGCGATATAACGTCATTGCATATGTAGCTAGTTCTCTTATCTTTCACATAAAATTAAGCTCAGCACCCCATGAAATACACCCTACACGGCATGAAATACTGTAGAAATACTGTAGAAACATTGCAGAAATATTCCATTGCAAAGATGAAACATTGCACAAATATTTCACGGAATAAATCTAAAATATTTCTATGTCTGCTGAAACCTTGCAGTGAAATATTTCATGAAATATTCCAAGAATATTTCGAAAAATTTCAAAATCCGATGTCCTCTTTAAGAGCATCATAAAAGTATAAAATGATAATAGAAAACCCTTAATCACTGAATATTGTTTTTAAAAAGTGATGCATTACTGAAATAAATTTTTTTTTAAATAGAGGAACCAGATGTACATTAATCACTATATCATTATTGTCTGCTGGAGGATTCGAACCCGAGTTTTCTACGTAGAAAACCAAAGCCTCGACCATGGAGCTACCCAGTACTATTGAAATTTTTAATAATTTTATACCATATCAAGTAAACTTTAGTGTATATAAAATTTGTTAGTCGTTAATTCATTAATTACTATTTGGTTACATCGTTTTAAAATGATTAAATATCAGCAGACTAATCTTGGAAATGCAATAATTTTATGATGTAATTAACATAATTATACGAAATGTATCTTATACCTTTAATCCTGAAATACGTTTTAAGATATCTCAAGTTTCAAATTCGTATGTTTTGAATTCCCTAAATAACGTTAATTTGCATTACAGAAATATTCCTAAAATATTTCGACTTTTCAAGTAAATATTCCGTTAAATGTTTGTGAAATGTTTAGGGAATATTTTATAAAAATTACACCGAAATATTTCAAAACATTTATGAAATATTTTCGAAATATTTCTGCAACATTTCATGGAATATTTCAACCAGAAATGTTCCAGAAATATTTCATACTATGTAGCAGTAAACTCTTTAACAACTGAAGTAATCGATAAAAGGTTTATTGAGAGCATAAATTTTACTTGAAAGATAGGAAACTCTGCCCTTATTAAAAAGTACTATAATTTTGCTAGGTAGTATAATATATTGCTTTATTAAGATTTCAGTCAAATAACTATTTTCGAAAATGATTACTCACCAGTTTTTTTGTTGTTAGCGGAATAGCCTTTTCCTTGAGAAATCAGGGTATCTTTTCATAAAATCAAGAACATGTGCTTCTGCTTTTCGATGGGATTTATTTTTACGGTGATAAAACAGTTTCATATGAGTATGTCTAGGTTCTACGTATCGAATCTGAACTGATAGCTGTCTGTCGAGAGTGCAAGTTTGTGACGTAGCTTTCGTGGAGGGACCTCGGTGCCCTCCGCTACTCACGCTAAGACGCGGCGCTCCCACGCGCGGGACAGCGTACGAAACGATGGGCGCCAGGTGGGTCTCGAACCCACCGATCGGGGAAACGGACACGGTCCCCGAAACGAACGTTCGACGGGAGATCGGCGACGATTCGATCTCCGACGGGCTCGGCTACCCCAGCATATGGTGGAGGGGCGGTTCGGAAAACGCGGCTGGGACTCGGGAGGAACGAAATTGACGTACACGAAAGACGAACCCTTCAATCATTAGCGGTTTATTGGCGCGACGGACAAGAATCGCCTGACGAGGACGAATCGACGGTTGGGGTGCCGAGTGCACCCCCCGGTTCAAATTCGCGGCGACAGACGTGGATACCCGAGCGCAGTCGTGTGCCCTATGCGAGGGCGGCGCGGAGACGAATCGGAGCGCTAATTAACAAGGAGAGGAGAGCCTACCGGGCGATGCTGCGGATCCTCGGTCGGGGCTTCCCTCCTTCCTCTCGGGGCGGCTGGTCTTCGGAAGCGACGATTGCCGGCGGGCGGTGGCCTTCCGATCCGGGTGACGGTTGGCCTTCAGCGGCGACGCGATGCTCCTGCCGCGGTTCTTCCTCTCGTCGAAGCGGGTGGCGGGGCAACGGCTCACGCCCTCCCTCCCTCCCTCCCTCCCTCGCGGCTCTCGCTCTCGCAGTCTCTCTCTCTCGCTCTCGTCTCTCACTCTCTCTCTCTCTGTCTTCGATCCTCCCTCTCTCTCTCTCTCTCTCTCTCCTCTCTCTCTCTCTCTCTCTCTCTCTCTCTCTCTCTCTCTCTCTCTCTCCTCTCTCTCTCTCTCTCATCTCTCTCTCTCTCTCTCTCTCTCTCTCTCTCTCTCTCTCTCTCTCTCTCTCTCTCTCTCTCTCTCTCCTCTCTCTCTCTCTCTCTCTCTCTCTCTCTCTCTCTCTCTCTCTCTCTCTCTCTCTCTCTCTCTCTCTCTCTCTCTCTCTCTCTCTCTCTCTCTCTCTCTCTCTCTCTCTCTCTCTCTCTCTCTCTCTCTCTCTCTCTCTCTCTCTCTCTCTCTCTCTCTCTCTCTCTCTCTCTCTCCTCTCTCTCTCTCTCTCTCTCTCTCTCTCTCTCTCTCTCTTCTCTCTCTCTCTCTCTCTCTCTCTCTCTCTCTCCTCTCTCTCCCTCTCTCTCCTCTCCTCTCTCTCCCTCCCCTCTCTCTCCCTCTCTCTCCCTCCTCCCTCTCCTCTCTCCCTCTCCCTCTCTCTCCCTCTCCCTCTCTCTCCCTCTCCCTCTCCCTCTCTCTCCCTCTCCCTCCCTCTCCCTCCCTCTCCCTCCCTCTCTCTCTCTCTCTCTCTCCCTCTCCCTCTCTCTCCCTCTCCCTCCTCTCTCTCTCTCCTCCCTCTCTCTCTCTCTCTCTCTGTCTCTCTCTCTCTCTCTCTCTCTGTCTCTCTCT